>CM037789.1:10229394-10279394 GCA_021229015.1 Solen grandis
GACACAAAAGTTTACCCTGCGTTTCTTTTTCCTTTGAGTATATATAAAATAATTTATAAAAAGCTAACTGATGAAATATTGTGTTCTTTCACTGACGTAAAATCCATATCATTTACACTTTGATTGACATTGGTCTGCCGGAACTTATTTTCTTTTACTCATAATGGGTAGTTGCCTCCCTTTGTTTTACATTCGAATGGATTCATCCGCGTGTGAACATGACTAAATACCCAAAATAGTTCTATTTTGTCGTCAGTTAGCACAGAATATTTTTGTTGTTGTTTGGAGCGGATATGAAATATATCTCATCACGAAATGATACTAACATTCTAGCATTTTCACTCGCGCTACAAATATTCCCCACCTCTCTCCCTATATATATATATATATATATATATATGTGTGTGTGTGTTTAAAAAACATCAACACTAAAAATATGTTTAAACTTTACACATCAATGCATCAAAGGCGATAAGCGAAGATATTTAAGTATTGCCTATTGTTGCCTTTTTATTACCATGACTGTAACGTAGACTCACAGGATTTTCTCGGGTGTATGAACCTTATTGAAGTGTTTGTCTTCAATAAATAAATATTATCGTTTCTTTCATCTATCATGATTCATCTTTTATGAGCTATGGTTGAAGAGTGCCATCTCAAATGAATAACGGCGTCCTAGTTCAAAAGCTTACAAGGCAGCGGATCCAACGGTTGTAGGTTCGAACCACGTTGAGGGAACTATAATGACCTTCCTGGGCTAAAAGTACTGGCCCAACCCAGGAAACGTTTTGTCGAAAATGATTAAGTGTAAGTTAAAAGAAAAAAAAAATCAAATTAAATGAAATATACTCAAGAAACGATACCTCAGCTTACTATGTTGTTTTATCTTTGTCGCTGACAAGAAGACATTAGAATTCGACCAAAGCCTATAACCAATTGAAATGCTCAAGTCTTGAAGTATTGAATGAATAATGATAAGAAAGAGAGACACATTAATCTGCCGACTGCGAAATACCATGCATGCATAGCAAATATACTTCACGAACAAGGTATAGATGAGTGGAACTAAAAAGCCCCTTTGTTTGGAAAATGTTCACTGTTCCAGCAATTCGAGAGTCAATATTGTATTTTTGCTTCTGCTCTGGACTTTAGATTGATAAAAGAAATTTGATTTGACTTTGACCATGGGCAAGGTACTGGTCCTGTCAGAGTTGTAAGGACTTTCTGAATCGTCAGAAAAAGAAAAAAAGTTTGAACAACACACACACACACACACACACACACACACACACACATTTATAATCTCGATGTAGTTTTTTGTAACTATTTTATACCATATGAGTCAGAATGTTTTACATGTCACCAAATGAAAAATGACAAACGCATGAGGATTAAGTATTCGAAAATGTATATTTTTTTCAATGATATGGATAATGTGTGAAAATGCTAAAGTAAACTAAAATAAACTCAATAATCAGAGAAAAAACAGTTTCAAATTTTTGACAAGACAGCCAGTTCCCTTCGGTGTTCTTTTGGTGGCAGCAGACCACGTCTTGTGGCATTCTGTGCCTTTCCTGGAGAAAATATAATGGGCCCGGGATTAAAATTCTGTTTGCTGATTGGATGAAGACTGGGCGATACAGGGGTACCTTGTCGTTTGATTGGTGGCAATAAAACACGTGGTGTACCATTCTGTTTGCTGATTGGGTGAAGACTGGGCAATCTAGGGATATCCTGTCGTTTGATTGGAGGGAGCGGTGTGGGAGTCCTGCTGCCTTCGAAGATTGGGATGCTGATAGAAGATACGCTGCTGCTGCTTCTACCTGTTCAAGAGGAGGGAGCGGAGACCGCGAGAATCTGTCAACTTCTCGTCTGCCTAGGTTGCATTTCATTTGTGATTTCTTGAAGCTCGCAGAGTTACATTTGTTAGCCCGTATAACTCCATTGCTTACGGTTGCTTTAGTAGTATTTGTGTCTTTGACACTTTTCCACTGCTTAGTTGCAGTGTTCTTCATTGCTGATAAACCAGTGTCAAGTTTTGATTTCGCACTGCTATATTTAGTTGTAACTTTCTTCTTTTGTGCATTTCTTTCTACGGAAGACTGGCGAGATATTTGACCAGATCTTGGTAATCGCTGCAGGGGCGGAAGCTTCCTTGAACGTGACGAAAGGCCGGTATTGATCTTCGATTTGATCTCTTTCTTTAGTTTCATGGTAGTGGTAGTGTTCTTCTTTGCTGGTTCAAGAATCTTTGTTCTCTGGTTTCTTGACTTTCTGAACTTTCGGTGGTTCTTTTCTCAAGATGTTTGGAAATCTTACTGATTTGAAAGGATAATCTCTAAGTTGCGTCCATGTTGGTAGAAATTCCAGTCTGTTATAATCGTCTCTGTACCTGTAGCAGTTTGGTCGCTCCTTCCTGACGGTTTGCCTATCTGCATACCTTATAGTGCCGTGTGGCAAGTAGTACGTTGGCCTAGGTATACGTGTCGAGGTCTTGAGGCGGTGTCTACAGCAACGGACCCAGTGAAGCAGGGAAGCAGCCTCCTCGCGACTTCCTATTGTTGCATGCCATACAAACACGAATGGAGATTTTGGTCTTGCAGTAAGAAGCCCCCTTGCCAATACATTAGGTGGTGTGACCAGGAATCTGTTTGTCAAAGGAGATAATGCAATACGCCTATTCCTTCTTTGCTTTTCAGGAATTCCTTCTGCTCTATTAATCTTATTCTGAGATCGCTCAATATGTTTCTCAACTCACCGAGTTCACTCTCACGAACTTCATTCTCATCATTAAGTAGTCTATCAACTCTTGCAATTCCCCTGTTTCTATTTTGATACTCTTCACACCTACCGCTCTCCTTTCCTTTATTTCATTCACTTCATGTATGAAGTCAAGATCGTGCTCTCTAGTTGCCTGTTTTCTGTGAAAATCATCTCCGTGCTGATCTCCATTTCTCTTGCAGCAATACGTTGTCTGTTGACTTCGTCCAAGAAATTCTTGTGAACGCGAAATGCCTCTGAAAACTCTCGCGTGGCGAGTTCCAGATCTGTTTGTATTTCTTCGTGTTTGAGCAATATACTTTCTAATTCTCTGAAAAGAAAACAAAAAGTTTTATTATTATATAAAGTTAAAACATGTTTCTCGAGTTTGCAGTTATACTCTTTATTGTCTAAATTACTTCTAATTATTATGATACAATACGTTTTTCGTAAACTGTGAAATCATTAATTTTCGTGGGACACTAATTTTCGTCGAATTATCATCGAATATAAATCCCCATAAAATCATGTTCTTTATATAGACCCCACTTCTGTCTCGAATAAAGGTACCTACGAAATTCCCTTAAGTATATAACGAAATTTAATGTAATCGAAAATTATTGATTTTACAGTATTTTGCATACTGAATGTTGTCGTTAATATTTTACGTGAGTTCTTTGGCCATATTGGAAGATCAATTTTTATCAAACATTACACGTATTCGGACATACAATCATAGTATATTTTGGAAATAACAATCAGGTATATACCTTTCCTGTCTTCTTATTTCGAGAGCACGGTGAACAGTTTTCTTCGTCCTGGTCTCATGGTCGTAAACAAGGTCGAAATACTCTTTAACCAGGGCTGGTGGGATCTCGGCGGCATCTGGAAAGTAAAGGACAACAAATAAACAAATTCACATTATATCCAATTTTCTCTGCTAAGCACTGGTGTTTTTACTCTAAACGTTCGGAAAACTGCAACCAATTTAAAATTTAAACAAGAAATAGGTTCAGAAGTTGATGGGGTTTAATATAATGGAGAGTGTATAACGATAATGAAATTGTTTATCTAAGTAAAGGCATTTTCTACCAAAGATAATCGTCAAAATATCTTGCGTCATCATCCGTAAGTAGTTCAAAAGTGAGGTTCAGCAGGTCCGCCGAAACAAATCTAATAACCATGCTTTTAGATAACCAGTAATTACTGAAAATCAAGAATCAACCAATTTGGAATTAGAATTCATTATCACGTTGAGACGCTGTGAAAAAATGAAACCACGCATTAATTCTGGTACTTACTGTTATATAAAGGGGATCCATGGCGCTCCATTTCTTGTTCACCATTTTCAACTGTATTGTCACTGTGACCCTCACTGTGGTCCCTAGACAGAACACTTGGGTCTCTGGATGGAGGGCCCTCACTGTGGAGGTGGACGTACTGTTGGACGTCATTTAGGAACCTCTGTAACAGCAGCTCGTCGTAGTCAGGAATCATTGTCTCTGTTGACATAGGTATAGTCAAATCAAATATTTATAATTCTGTAATACGTGCGCAACCACATTAACAGTGATATCATTGTCCAGGAACTTTCTAAAGGGATTAAAAGGACACACACTTGCTTTTCGGGAAATTTGATTTTGTTTGTACGTTTGTTTTTAATAAAACTTTCCACCGACAGTATATCAGTAATTTTGAGACTTTGTCTGCGTGAGAAAGATATATTGCTGACATAATGCGATATCACAATGTAAACAAGTGACATGTAACCACACCAAGTCACATTATCCTGACACCGGGTCAACCAGTCTCGGAAACTACCATTATATGCTGAGCGACAAGAAAGCGAGACATAACAGTATCAGTTTTTAAGAGTTGGGTATGTCACGGGCGGTGATCGAGCCCACGACCTTCTGATTCCGGAGCGGATGCTCATACCACTCGGTCACTGGTACAGTATTATAAAATGTTTGGATATTTTTATCAGTACAAACGTACATCGGTACATAATTCATTCTCACCTAAAACTTGATACCGGATTGAGTCCGGATCCAGTCGCCATGATGATATAGGTATCTTGCTCATCTTTCGTAATTTCTTACGACCAGACTTCCAGCTGCTGGTTCTAGCTGACATCCGGTTGCTTGCAATAGAATTCCCGTGACTTCTCTCAGTCATAGGACTGCTGGTTCCTGGTTTTCTTTTGCTCTTCTTTGACTTCCCGCTCAGTTCAGATTTCTGGCCGGTGTCTTTGCTTTTAGTGAAGAATAATTTGACCCTGTCGAGCAGAGACCTTTTTCCTTCTGCTGTACAGTTAGTCTCTCCAGGGCCAGGTTGTGGACCTTCAAATATAGATGAAACATATCTTCTAACATATCTGATAGAGAACAAGGCCCTAATGCATCCACCTAATGAGTTTATATTTTAGACTCAAGACTTATGATTCGGAATTTGTTATGGTCATTTTCTTCTTTTATATGAAACGATTTACTAAAACCCATACGATCTTGTAAATACTGTTTTACATTAAAAAATATACATGTTTTTTTACAGTCACTGAATTCTCAATTATTAAATATAACATCACACTGAACATTTGCAGTCCATTATTCACACGCAAGAAATTGATATATAATGAGCTCTGCTTTACCGATAACGATTACAATGGAAGCCCACTTCGCGGGTATTGGTTGGAACAGATTCAACGCTTTTTTGCTTATTTATTTGTTTGATTGTTTATCTACATTTGTTTGGTTATTTAACAATCCATATTTGTTTATTTATCCATGAATGCATATATTTATTTATTTGTTTGTTTCTTTTTGTAACGGAAGATTCATCTTTGTAATTAAAAGAGGCATGCGATTTCTGCTGTATCAATCATTTTTTATATATAAGAAAATAAGTATTTATTTTATGACTAATAACGGAAATACTTTTCAAATAAATTCACCCTTTTTTAATATTTCGGCAAAAATATGCCTTTCTCAAAAAAAAAAAAAAAAAAAAATGAATTTGTACAGTCGCCATATTGTTACTGGGTTTGTTGCGACCGGGGATCGACCCACGACCACATGATTATTGATATATAGCGACTGTACAAACGCCCATCATGTAGTTGCTCAATGATAAATGTTTTTTACTTGAAAAAAAAACAATAACAAAACAAAAAACAACAACAAAAAAAAACAACATATTTTTGCCCAAATATTAAAAAAGAGTTAATTGTTACTGGTATTATTTCCCTCTGAAAACATATTTATTAAATAATTTTCATTTTATATATTATTACAAACCATGTGAAGATAACGACATAACTGTACGATTGATACTTCAATATTAGGTAACTACATGTATATTCATTCCTCGTTACTCTGTGAAACTACATGACATGACACCACTCACCTATCTGTCCCACGTTCTTTTGTTTCTGTCTGTCCAATTTTGTTGGTGTACATCCATTTATCGGGCTCCTTCTGTCAAGGGATGAATATCTCTTCTCACTTCGGATCACGTGCACATTATCGCGTCGCGACTGGCGGCTGACAGGCCTATCCTTTCCTCTACCGGACATCCGGGTATCATTTCTGGATTGTCTGCGATCTTTAGATGAATACCTTATTCCATCTCTCGCTGGAACAATTGTATCACGTCTGGACTGGTGCTGGGTTGACATCTGGACCGCCGATCTTTTCCCATCACGACTATTTCTTGGAGATCTGTTAATGTGGTCCTCTCCAGTGGATCCATCTTGCCTGGACGAGGTATGACAACTTCTGGATGACTTTCTGCTAGGACATCTGGAATTCCTTCTGTCGCTCGAAGAGTATCTCTTCTCCCTTCTCACAGAGGCAATAACATCATGGCGCGTCACACGGCCGCTAGAAACAATGTCCAGTGGTTTTATTTGAACATCTGCCCCCAGTGTGTCTAGCAACTCGTCTAGTGTTTCCTCTCCATAAATGAGATTTCCAGGTTTAGTAGTTTCCATGATTATTTCAGGCTTTTATTTGTATTACTGATGTTTTAACAGCGGAGAATTCTGTGACCGTTTAAAACAACAGTATCGAATTAAATGACGTTAGAGTCAAAGTGACGGCGTCATTTAACGTCATTATTTCTGACGTAACGTTACTTTTGCTTTATATTCTTATCCAATCAAATCAGTTTTATTTATGGTATAATGTACGTTAATTTACCGGCGTTGTGACAGAATTTCAGCCATACAGTGGCGGCCAGCAAGACATCGTCTGCATATAGGCACCCTGAGTAGAACCACTTAGATAGTATGTGTATACTTGTTTCAAATATTACCACAAATCTAAAGTTTCTATAAATTACGACACTGATAAAAAGGTAGTCATAAAGTAATATGTATTATATTTTAAATGTCTTGAGTGTTGCCGATACGCAGTGTAAAAACGGAAGTTTGTACTAAGAGTTTGTCCGGTGACAACATTTGCGATATTATGTGTATCACGGTATTATGTATATACACAACATGGGTGTGTTCATACGTTTACCCTTGCTTGTTGGAGCGGAAAGAATACATAGTTATGAAATTAGTTTCAGCTCTGGTCGGTCCGCTACCAGAAAATAAAAATCACGTAATACCATTACGCATTAGCAGACTTATATCTGTCTCCTATAGACCAATTAAGCAAATGTGAACTATAATAAAGAAACATATCGAAAAAATTGTGCAAAACTATTCTAAATGATTCTTTATTGATATATGTATTTTGTTACTACTGAAATTAACCATTAAATTAATTATAAAAAAAAAAAAAAAAAAAAAAAAAATTGTTATTTAAATGAATATTCATAACTGTGTCTCTAAGCATAACATCATTGAAAATGAATATATAAATAAGAAAAAAACAACTGTAACAGTAGGTTGTGTGATTGTGGTCTGTATTGTCGAATTTAATAAAGAGACTTACCACGAAGACCAAGGTTACCAAGTATTGATTTATACTATAGGAATATATTACTGTGTTCTGAAACTGTGTCTTGATGTGTGTATGTGTATATCATCGTGTTACTAGGTTCAACTCTTCATACCCGGCTACATAAATTAAGAAATAAAAAGTGAATTTGCATTTGCTAGGTTGCATTCGTGTGCGTGTGAGTTTAGCGTATGCGTGTATCAAATGTAAGATAAAACAGCCTTTTACAATATATATTTGGCAATACATCATTTAACGTATATACATCATAGTTTTGTTATCTGTATAGTCCAATGGTAACCGCTTGTATTTATCTATCTGTTTATTTAGTTATTATCAACCGCCGAAGGCGGCGGGGGATATGGTAATAGTCTCCGTCCGTCCGTCTGTCCGCCCGTATGTCCGTCCTTCCGTCCCACATTTTGGTCCGGAGCATAACTCGAAAAGTATTTGAGGTATCAACCTGATACTTTATAGGTGGATATATCTCATTGAGGAGGAGTGCAGTGCACAAGAATGATAACTCTACCTTTCATAATTTTTGAGTTATTGCCCTTTGTTCTTTTTAGACTTAATTTTTGTACGGAGCATAAGTTTAAAAGTATTTGAGGTATCAATGTGAACTTCATAGGTGGATAGATCTTATTGGGGAGGAGTGCAGTGCACAAGAATGATAACTCTACCTTTCATAATTTTTGAGTTATTGCCCTTTGTTCTTTTTCAGGCTTAATTTTTGTCCGGAGCATAAGTAAAAAAGTATTTGAGATATCAGTATAATACTTATAGGTGGATAAATTATCTTTTAGAGGAAAAGTGCAGTGCACAAGAATGATAACTCTACCTTTTAATTTTTGGTTATGCCTTTGTTATTTTTTTTTCTGGAGCATAAGTCAAAAAGTTTTTGCGGTATGAACTTTGAACTTCTTAAGGATCGATCTCATTAAGGAGGAGTGCAGTGCACAAGAATGATAACTCTACCTTTCATAATTTTTGAGTTATTGCCCTTTGTTATTTGTTGTTTGATTTCAGGCTTAATTTTTGTCACAGTGACCTTGACATTTTACCTGTAGATCTCAAAATAGGGGAATTAGTAGGTCTCCACATGCGTTTCATATCTATAATCACTTCAAACATTAATCTTCATTACCAAAACATTTCTTTTAAAAATTAAATATTCTACCTTCCAACACATCTTCTAAAGGGCAAGCATTCGGCGGGGGATGGCCATGTCAACATGGCTCTTGTTTAAAGTGATCATGATGATTTACAGAATACATCTTATTCTTACAATGGGAAAGGTCTACCGACGAACCGAATTCTAATTGTAATCCCTCTCGACGGTTCCGGTGTTGAATCAGTACTTTGCGCCTTAAGGGCCATCTAAAATTCTTGACTCCTTCGAGAATTGTACCAACATCCTTTGGATTTGTAGCCATGGACGCTTCCGCTGGCCACGGAGCCCTAGTGATAGGTATGAAGTGAATTTCGACTAATTATTGCCGCACAGTCCAAAAATACATCAAATCACGATAGTGGATCGAACTTAACGCCTCCTGGTCTGGATGGACATGACCTGTAATTATATTTCTCGATAACCATTTCTTTATGCCCCTTCGTTTCCCGCACTGCTCGTACGAGAGGGGAAACCGCGCTCTCGTCGAGGCCTTCATCCCCTTGCCTCCCCATACGGGAGCGGAGACCGCGCTCTCCGCGAGGCTGTCCGCCTCTTCGCCCCTACTAATCAACATCGCCGGTGACGACCAACCAAGAGGGGGAGACCGCGCTCTCCGCGAGACTGTCCGCCTCTTCGCCCCTTCTAATCAAACGTCGCCAGTGACTACCAACCGAGAGGGGGGAGACCGCGGAGCTCTCCTCCTCTGCACACACCGTAGCCCGTACGCGGACCGCACTCTCACCGAGGCCTACAGCCCCTTGCCTACCCGTACGGCCCGTACGGGAAGAGTGAACCAGCTTTCCCCGCTCTCCTCGGGTTTGTTCGTTCCCCGCATTGGTCGTGCGAGAGCGTAAACCGGGGAGGGATGAATTGTTTGTCACAAAACTTTAACCTTGATCACCTACAGCCTCCAAACTTCACAGGTGCATGCACTTTGCTGGATGACCTTGACCTTCAAATAACATTGACCCCAAGGCCTAAGGGCCCACTGGGACATGGCGTTTTTTCGTTTTTCATTTTTCATTTTTAAGATAACATAACTCGTGATTGATAAAAGTACATACAAGAAATGTATTGAGTAAGCTCGAAGGATTAATGCCAATGGCTAATTCACAGAACAGTCAGAATTGAAACTATTCAACTTTGTTAATTTAATTGCTTTGTTAAACAAGAATGATATAACGAGGCACTCTCCTGTCTAGGATTTCAAATATATCTTAAATTTAAGTAGAAATTATGGTTTTGAGACCTAGCTCCAGGATGTCTGATAGTCTGTTACGAGAAGTCTACTTAAATAATTTAACACTACACCATCATAAAAACTTATTGCAATATAATGATGTTTTTGTTATTTTTATTATGTCCAAACTTATTTACTTTGTATAACTACAGAAAATGAACAAATAACGGTGAAATAAAGATTTTATGCAAGATATTTTAGCTGTATCTTCTGCGTTCGCACGCGATAACAATATTTCTTCCATGTCCCTTTTATATCACCGTTACAAATGGTTCGCCATAATGAGATGTGTCATACTGGATGAAAGAAACCAGGATAACAGACGGAAACGATTCCGCTGGCTGAGTGGTTAAATCGTCCACTCCGTAAGCGGGAAGTTGTGGGTTCGATCCCAGACCGCGAAATATCGTTGCTTAGATGTAACTTTTCTACGTTATAAGAATTGAGCATACATACTTTTATCGACCGATTGAATATTATCTTGTTGAGTCGATCGGACTAACTAGCAAAAAAAAAAAAAAAAAAAAAAAAAAAATTACGCGTTGAAAGACAAGTAATCCCGGTGGTCCATCTGATTCCACTAGCAGATTTCGTGATGCAATCTGCTTCGGTTTGATTCTTAAGGGTGTTCAGATTTTTATTTCAATAGATTTTCTCTTCTCATCAATGGATTGATAAAATCTCAATTACTCAATTACAAGAGATACGAAAAACTTTAGCCTGAAGTTGGGTAATAAACTATACTTTATTGTCACATACACATGTATTTTATTTGTTTTATGTAACCTTATACAGTTGAGGTTCATAAATATTCGCGAGGAACTAATATTCGTTGATTTAGTAAATGATTTCTTCTCGAAAATTAACATCCACGAAAATGCCCATTTAGCAGACCTCGTGATTTGTTCAAACGAAATCGCATTGAATAAACAAAAATCGAAATTCAATGTCAGCGAAAGAAGAAATTATTCTGCAGTGGATTAATATACAAAACAGACGTCATATCAGGAGTCATATATATTTTTTATTTTATTTTAATTTAGCAATGAATAAATTTCTTTAAAAAAAAAAGTGTAACATTTTCTCTGCTTTAAATCTAACCGAATATTCTTAAACATTACATATATAAACAAAAACATACATTTTACACTATTATAGTATTTATCTCTTACAGCATATAAACCATAGGATAATATAACTACAAACGATTGTTTCTCTATTATCTTATGGTAGAATATTTCTGAGTTATATTAAATACATTAAAATTCTCTGACGAAGAGGAACTCGAGAAACACTAATTGTTTGACAATATCACGAACATACTCTCTCTATAAAACGTTCAATTGCGATAACACGAGGAAATGCGAGAAAAAAGGAAATGTTCGGAAAAACACAATGTTCGAAAGTCTGCAAGGTTCGAATGAATGAGAAGGTTTCCCCCTAAGCTCTTGATTTCCCTTTTTGCTTCTCTAGAATTAAATAAAGTCGATGACGCCGAAATCTAGTATATATTTTACTCTTTATGTTTCTTGAAAAACAAGTTCTTTTTACTTGTTGCATTCTTTACACTAATCCATTTCTGTGGTTCCTGGGTTGGACCAGTACTTATTTGGCGCCTGGGAATAACACGAAAGTTTTTACCCGCCAACGAACTAAGAATAGACCCGGTAGTCGAATAAACGCGTCTCGGTTTATCGCAATTGTACTGTATATAAGAAATAATTAACTCGTTAAGTAGACTCCGGTAACCTTTTTTTTCATTTTAAACAATTTTGAATCAAATCACACACACCCAGTTGTAACAAGTGGAAGACAACCTTTATTAAGCCATACGAGCTCCTGTGTACATGCATCAACACCCAGTCAGACGGCCTCATCAGGGTTTGTGGACGAAGCCTTGAACGAGGCATACTACAAAACAAGACAACAACTCGATGGCTGCTGCACGTGAAACGATCATTAGAATATTTACATCATAGACACCACCTCCCGTCACGGTGGTCTCTTTCTGAAGGAATAAGGCATTAAAAAGTTTTGAAAACACAATATAAAAATTCAACAAAAATAAAAAAGAATTTCGATAAAACTTGCACTTACAGGAAAAGAAACAGAGATTAATGGAAATACGTGCATCAGTTACGTGTTTTGACCAAATGCTTAATGAACTTTCGACAACCACATTCGAATAATCGGGAGCTGAAACATACAACAACGCCTTAAACATCATCGGATACTTAAAATAAAACAAACGTGAACACAGTGTTCAAAATGGACGCAATATAATACCTTTACGAACAACACTTTAAAGCATCAAACGAAATGTTTTTAAATGAATTATAGCGAATGGACATTGCTTTATATCGCAGCATATATAATAAAAACTACATAAATCATATATATTCAAATATGCTTAAATTAGTTGTTGGAATAGAACGATTATTTTTCACCCGAAGTTCTTTTAAGTTTGATCGCCGTTTACTTGTGAGCTTATCCATTACGTCACCACAACGTCATCATATACTTTTTGTTATACCACAGAAAAGCCATATCAGACTGAAGCAAGTTTCACGCTGAACAGGTTTTAAAATGTTTACCCATCGTCCCAAAGGCAATGAGAGTTAGGGTAAGCGAACAGTGAAAATCCAAACCAGTCATATGTTACCCTGACTGATACAAAGTACGGAACAGTGGAACAGTGGCACACTGAGTTACCACGTGACCATAGTGTGACTTCCTGCCAAAACGACAAACGTCACAGTATAGTTTACATGCTATTTCACTTGTCATTTGTACCAATATGTTTCCTTTATGATTGTAAAAACATCAAACACGTGGTAAATTAAAAAAAAAGGCTGAAATTTTGAGTTATTCAACAGAATGTTGCAGATATCTGCGCAAAATCTCCTGCGTTGGAGATTGAGATTGATCTGGTTTCATACTGGTCATCTACGTCATTTCCTTTTATAACTTTGGATTGTAAAGATTTACCTCCGGTTGTAGATTCTAATGACGTAATAAACTTGTAATCACTGATCAGTTACAGGGACTTCTAGCCCCTCAACTGTCTGTTTCATGGGATGAAGAGCAGCTGCTTTCTTCTATGTTTTAAGTAAGACAGCACGTATTGTCTGTACATCACAAAATAACAGGCATTTATTATGCTGAAAACATAGCATTTAAATCAACAGTAAACTTTGAAGTGAAACACATAAACTGAAGTACGTTTCTTGTTTGGCAAAGTAATTAATTCAAGAAAGCAGAGCGATGGAACTTTTACACAAGCAAGTGAGGCAGTATTTTCTTTAAAATTATATCCACAGCTGGAAAAGTGAGTGAGTCCATCTCGGATGATTTACTTCTTCGACTTTGGCCTTCCTTTTCGACTCAGTCTCCGGTATAATCGCGTGAAAAATCCCCCTTGTTTTGATTTTTGGGGTCAGGCTCGGCAGGCACGGGGGAGGGGTAAAGGTCAGGGTTCAGTTTGTGACGTATTTGTTTCAAGAGTGAAATCAACAGCTCGTCCACGTGATGGTTGAGTGCAGCAGACGTCTCAAAGTGAAGGCAGTCGTACGTTCGGCAGATCGAGGCGACCTCTGGGGACATAAAATATACGGGTGTCAATATCAAACATAAACCGATAATACATAATGAAAATGTAAATAAATCAATAAACACCAATACAGATGACAAATAATATTTACCATTATTATATTTAGTTTTCTTTTAAGCATAAATAATCCCCTTAAACATCCTTATTATTTTTAAAACCATCATCATTATTCTGCAATAAAATTTCAACTTTCATCATCATCATCATCATCATCATCATCATCATTTTGCGATTAGGTGTAAACTATAGTTATTACAATCATAATTTTTACTTTGATATTTAATTTAATTAATTATATGGAAAGAAATCGTATGGCATCTCTTTAAGTTATTCTAAATGTCCAGTTATCATTTAAATCACATATCAGGGATTTAAAAAAAACATAGTTGCCAAGGCAGAATATACAAGGATTGTAATTTAATGAAGATGCAAATATGATATATAAATAAAACAGAAGCAGAAAAGTAGCTGATTAACCTACGATAAAGGGGCATTATTGAATAATGTATACATATAATAAAATGTAATTATGTATTGCTTAAAAATACTTTGAATGAAATCTGGATTTTTTTATAATTTTTTTTTCCTAATTATAATCTTTTTTTATTCATGGACGTCGTAATTACATAAATATAAAAGTGAATCTACATAATATATATATTAAAGATCCTAAATCTAAATGATGCTGTAAACAAGACAAATAGCATTCACAATAACACACGAAATACAAACAATAAACAAAAAAATATAAACGCATTGCACACGCTGAATTAATGCAAATACGCTGAAATTTGTATTTAAAACGAAATAATAATAAAAAAAATAAAGTTACTTTATACCAATATTTCCGCAAAATTATCAAGTAGACATAGTCTCCGAATGACTGAAATACTGTCGGCGGGACGTTAAACCCAATAAATAAACATATAGTTATTGTAATTTAAAACTCGACAGCTTGCAAAATGTAGCAAACCAACTATCAGCGGGTTTAGTGTTACTTATAAGTATGGATTACGACTTCAGTTGCACAGAATTACAAATTTGATTTTATGCTCTTGGTAGAGATAATTATGGTTAATTAATGACATACCAAGGGGTATCAGTATACATCTGACTTTCATGTCTATCTCGCTGCAAGTTCGAATTAAAATTTACATTATTATTTTCTTATCTCAAACACAGCAGTACGCCCGCAAGAAGTAACTCTTTCTTCAGCTCACAATGAGAGCACATTTTGTACACCCTACCCACGTCATATTATGCAAATGAGGGCGGAAATATATCTATCAATAAATGTTTTTTTTTTAATTTTTTTATTTCGCTTTTGCTTCTTTAATTGACGTCTAAAGCTAATCATTTAGAAATTCTGAGAATAAATAAAAAAAGATACAAAAAATGGCATTTTGTAACAGGACTTGAACTCAGCAAACAGAGAAAAACGCATACCGTCCTTTTTCACTTTCCGTTTTCTGACTAAATCAATTTTGTTTCCAACAATGACGATTGGCCGGTCTGTTCCAAGACCGTGACGTAACTTGTACAGATGGGCGACGGCGGCGTCATACGTCCCTCGATCTATGACAGAATACACGACGACGTAGGCGTCAGCCGTGACGTCAATGTCGTGTTCCACCGTGTCCTGAAACGAGTCGTAAAATCCGTTATCCTCGATAGGTTCCTTGCCCTGACGACGAGAAAGAAAGCAATATCAATTGTTTATAGTGTTCAAATGCGTTATAAAATAAGCAAAATAATAACATGAATCAATATTTACTTGACCCTTGTCTATCTGATTGACTTGACGTCAGATAAAACGGGGATGGGACAATACGAACCGCACAACATACCAAACAGGCACAAATTAAACACACAGCAACATCACTACAATACACTAAAAGTAATACAGCAACAATCACAATACAAGAGAATACAATACAACCATATAATCACAGCAAAAAGCGTTACATTCGCGCGCTTATGCAAATACTTTTCTATATTTTGTCGATAAATAAGCCAAGCAGGTAATTTATTCAAATACATGTGTATTGTTTATTACATCAGTAGTTATCTAAATTAATAGCATTAATATATTTGTCCAAAACCCCTATTCTAACAGTATCACAGTATAAGACAAAGAAAATTAAACAACTATTCTAATAGTTAAGTTAATTTTAAGTTTAACTTATTTCTTTATACGTCGATTGGGAAACAAGATCTAATGCCTATCGAAGATTCCTGGGTTGGACCAGTACTTTGCACCTGGGAAAGTCTTCTTGGGGTTCGAACACATAACCTTCGGATTAGCAGGCATGTACGCAACGCAAACGTGTTAACTATTTTGATACCATAAAGGTATTAAAAAAACTATTCTATATGTTCTAGCTATATTCTAACGAAATTTGAACTGGCATTGAAAAACCGTCATGCGTTTTACTTACCTTTCGTCAGTAAGCATTTTGAGGTAATGTGCATATACGAGTATGTTTTGTTTTAACATTTACATTGTAACTTAAACGGAAAACACTTGTCTTTCTCTCTTATGCTTAACGCTGCAATTTATTAACTTCACGTGAAAGACAAAACAATTATATCTGTTTTCTTGAGTTATAAAATACAAAGTTTGCAAATCAAGATGAACAGATATGCAAATCTTGGTTTAATTATATAATCATTTTTTTTTTATTTATTACATCACATAATTTATATGTAAGAAAAAAAAAAAAAAAAATTGTGTGCTTAGGGCAAAGGTCCTAAAAAAGTTAGGTAGGGTCTGGATAGATTTTTTATTTTATTTATTTTTTAAAGTTCAGTCGTAACAGTGAATGAATCACGGAAACGGGTTTTCGCTATGTAGGGTCTGGTTGCCCGAAACACACATTTTAAGGCCTTATCAGAAATTAACAAAGCAATCAGATGAACTGAAATAAATGTTACTTTCAAGTGTTTGTTAAAGTTGCAATAGAAAGAATCGATATAATCCGGAAAAAAGAAAGGAGATTAATAGCGAGGAAGATATGCAAGAGACGTAGGCAGATATTGTTGACATAAGATAATAAAGACACTTACATCCCAGGGGAGTGCATCGATAAATTCCATTGTCGTTTCTTCTCCATCAAGCTGGATTGTGACGGTGCGTTCTACCTCATCCACTGAAATGATAGATAAATATCACTTTAAGATCTTCAATTGTTTAATCATTTTATCTATTGCGCAATGCAATATAAGGACACAGTTTTAATTTGGTAAAGATTGAGAAGGCTAATTTGTTTTCTCAACAGGACACAAAATGATAAAAAAATATCAGACTGCATAAGAAAGTTTAGTACATGTATACTTATAGGGCAGTGATAATAGGGAAAGAAATAAAATAAAAAATAATCAGACTGCACAGAAAAGGTTACTTAGAGAGAGAGAGAATCAGATTGCATATGTAAGTAATTAAGATAAGATGATGTTGATATTTTCGTTAATCATATTTTGTTACATTATCCTTTTAAGTTTTACTGATTTCCAGATTGGCTAAGGAGAAAGACAGAAATTAAATTATGATTAATCAGTGTTCAGTCAATGAAAAACTGCTTTGGGGCAATCTTGATTGGATTCAATTAATTGTTTTTCGTTGATAGACATCAACTTTACAGGAACAAATATCAGTCGTTTTTGGGATATTGATTTTTCTTTACCGCTACTAAGGTATCACAGTTCACAGTTTTCAAGTCAACTGATCAACCGGTAATGGGAAAAGACGTCATTTGTATGGTATCAAAATTATAACGTTTAGATGATAATGATATCATTTCCCTGCAATACAATACAAAAAATCAAATTACATTATTGTCGAATTGTCATGACTGTGTATTGCAATAAACACAAATTTGTAGAATCTGGTATAACATTTTCAAAATTGTACTATTTAGGTCGTTTGCAATGCATATAGATTTGGTAGATATGTCTGTTACGATGATGATTATGATGATGTTTTTATTGATGATGGCGATAATGCAACTTTTGTGGTGATGGATAAAATCTCTCTCAGTGATATAGACGTATACATATGTACATCTAATATCAAACAAAATATGCTGCTTGTTGTTACTGTATGTATATGATTGTCTTACACGGGATACTGTGTCAATTGGATTTTAAATAAACGTCTCTACATGTTCAACAACAGGTAGTGGTGTACGCCTTACAAAGCTTAGTTTACCTTCTAACGCAAAACTTCTCATATTTGATATACATGTACACTACATGTTCATGTAGCGGTTCTTTTTGGCTAAAAGAGTTTTGGTCTCAAATCGAAGCTCCTTGCAAAGTGCTGTGCATAAGTCAAAATAGGCTACAACATTCACTAATCAAAATAACATACGTGCTCTAATGGAAAAGTTTACTAAATTCTGATAAAAAAAACTGCCTTCAGACCTTAAACAGTGTAATACAAAGCGACCTTTATTAATGATATCAGTGGCTAACCCCACGTGTCTGTAAAGTAATGGATAGTGAATGTTCAGAAACAACAGATGGACTCAGAACTAACAGTTCTCTTTCCTACTGATGTACTGGCATTCACAACAAACAGTACTTGATACGATGACGATGATCTGGCCTTTAACACCTATTAGACACTGTCTGCTGAGATATAGCACAAACCAGCAAAATGATATATTTGCGCCATAAAACATTTCTCACTTGGATAAAACACCACTAAAACGCTGTGAGGAGATTTTCTCACTTAATGGCTTTTCTGAAGACCTGTATTTGACCTTGACGTCAGAAATAGGAAGTAGATCGTCTAACAGTTAGGATAATTGTCCGTAATGGTGCGGGCATGGGAGGGCATGATCCGATCCGTCTGCTTCTGCTCAAGTTTATTGCACTCAGTTTGATACTCTTAGTTGTTTTTGAGGATCCCATATAAATCATTCATCTGCTTCATTATACCCTATTATTTCTTTAATCTTTTTTTATCATACCTTTTATTTTGTATAATTTAGGGGCAAATCCAAAAACCATACTTTGTATCTTTGAATATCTTTGTTTGCAAAATACCATATAATGTACGGTAAGTCATATAGATAAGGTTATAATTTTTAAACTGCAAGGAAGAACGGGTGGTATGCACCATTCAGTGAAAGAAGTTATTCTATGAATTATTTGATGTTTTGTCAGTTTCTTGAACATCGTAACAAAGAGAAAATATGAAGAACGCATTCTAGCGTCAACTAAACATCAGTAGTGCATTATACTGATGGATCGCACTAGGGTGTCAACCAAACATTGGCATTGAACAAAAAGGTGCGCTACTTAGATGGATCGCACTAGGATGTCAACCAAATATTGATGCTGAAAGCAAACAAAAGTTCTTTACACAAGGGACCGCACTTTGGTGTTCAAAGACTATTGTACGATTTGACTTAAGTGTATTGATTATGCTCAATTCTAGTACTCGTACAATTAACTGTTTTATTTGAATTTGTTCAAACTACATTACTAACACATGTGAATACATTTATTAAAAACACAAACGAACACATAAACGACTTCTGACCCATTTTCAAGCACTTTAAAGAGTACCAGAGTAACGACAACTTTGCCAACAGCATATGGAGGCTTGTACGAGTATTCAGGAGAGGAAAGAACTGCAAGTCTGTGGAAAAAGCATTATATAGTTTGCTACATGTCTTTGGGACAGCAATGTAATGCGTTGGTACATATCTTAGAAAAAAAAAACAATGCAATGTTTGGCACATGCCTTTGGAAAAACAATGTAATGTTTGCAACATGCCTTTGAAAAGGCAATGCAATTTTAACCATATGCCTTTTGATGAAATAACAATGAAATACTTGTCAAATGTCCTTGGAAAGGCAATGAAATGTTTGCCTGGCACATTTCTTTGGAAATTTGCCACAAACCTTTGGAAAATCAATGTAATTTTTGCCATATGCTTCTGAAAAGAAAATGCAATGTTTGCCACATGTTTTGCCAAAATTCAATGTAATGTTTGCACATGCATTTGGTATAATAATATAATAGTTGCCACATGCCTTTGGAAAGGCAATTTAATGTTTGTCAAGTGCCTTTTAATAACAGTGTAATAATTTTCACATGCCTTTGAAAAGGCAATGAAATGTGTGTCACTTTCTGTTAGGATGCAATGCAATGTTTTGTCACGTGCCTTTGGAAAAACGATGCCAGGTTTAAGTAGAAAATACTCCTACAGAAAAAGAAATATATTCAAACGTAATACTAGTAATAAGCATGTATACTGTTACATTAAAAAAAACGATGTGTTACAGATTCTGTACTCCGATGCAAAAGAAAATGTACTCTTAAGTATACAGAAGATATAGATTAAGAAGATATAAAAATCTCTTCATAATTTACATCTTGAAAATGAGCTTTTACCCAATACGAAAAAAAAAAAAATGCGATGCAGCAAAATTAAATTAATCTTTACTGTTCTAAGTCAAGATATGGTATGTCGATACAAATGAGAGGTGTACATTTTGTACCATTGGTTGATCCTGACGATGATGATGAATGCTGGTCATGGGAAAACATTATACAGTATGCTATATGTTTTTGGGAAAGCAATGTAATGCTGCGTTGGTACATATTTCAGAAAAGGCAATGGTATGTTTGGCACATGCCTTTGGCGTTCTACCCGGATGCCTCCGTGCATTCGGGGTCTTCCTCCACCTGTAATTAGCTGGACGCCGCTATATGACTGAAACATGTCGAAGCGACGGTAAACTCAAATAGTCAAGTCAAGTCATGCCTTAGAAAAAAAAATGCAATGTTTGGCACATGCCTTTGGAAATGCAACATGCCTTTGAAAAGGCAATGCAATTTTAACCATATACCTTTGATGAAAAACCGATGAAATATTTGTCACAAGGAAAGGCATATAAATCTTGATATGAATAAAAAAATGATAAGAAAAATGATATAAACGCGTTAAGGTGGGTCCCGTTTCATTAATGCTGAATTTCACTTGTTAAAATCGTCAACAGAAAATCGTTCGGTTTTTGTTTTCAAACTTGTGTTAATAGAGCGCGTTTATACTGCATAATAAAAACGTCTTTATCGACTGGCATTATTTGCTTTCATGGATAATATAATTGTTTTGTTTCATCTTGTTATCTTTGAACTTAAAGTTTTTGAATCATTTAACTTGTTTGTTTTATACAAACTCCGTAGCAGGGCTCTTATGACGCCAAGTGTATTTCTCTAACCTATTGCATTTAGCAATAAATGGTTGATCAAAATAACTTCGCCATCTTTGATGTTCGTATTTCCCGAGATAACGAATCTTACAGAGCGCGATAAAATAAAATAATGAGATAGATCAACATCAGTGCTCATCCTAAGAATTGTGGCAATGCAATTAAGAACAATATAGCAAAGAGCAAAGACAAATAAAGTGTAATTGCAAATGTGACCATTTGTGTTTCTTTTCGAGTGCAAATTACAGCAAACACAAATAAATGTCGCAATTTGAAATTATGTTATATACAGCGTGTAAAAATGTTCCTAGAAAATTTGCTGTTAAGAACATTTTGTATTTACATTTAAGCCAGAAGCTTATTACAAAATCACAAAATCGACATCTGTTCTTCGTTTATCCGCGGATACAATCAAATCGGATTAAAGTGTTGGGAAATGAGGACCTATATAGAACACAATCTATCACGACAACTACTAGTAGTTAATTAGCGCGGCCTCTACCCTGCGTCATCCTAGAATCATCGAATATAGGATCAAAGATGGCTTGATGAAACAGATGAAATAAAGGTCAGTCACACCAGTGATCCCCGTGATAGGGTAATTATGTATATGGCTAAACTTGATGTTCTCCTTTGTTGAGTCTTTGGAACAAAAGGTCATGCACGTTGTAACCGTAGCTATGTATATACAGACTACCTCACTGTTTAGTTTGTTAGATATGAGACATCGGAAGGAGCATCATAGTCCAGTGGTAGGACGTACGACTCTGGATAACAGGGTCCGTGGTTCGAATCTCGGTCTGGCCGCCGCTAATTCCTCCGAGCAAGAACTTAACATCGAATTGGTCCACTCCACCCAAGTGTATACAATGGTATATCTACAAAGGTTATTTGGGTCATGCATATAACTTTTTCTGGCGTCATACCCAATGACAAGGGGGTTAAACATTTAAAGTCAGCTGAACGAGCACTAGCTTAAAAGTAGAGTATAACTCGGTATGTCTATTAGCTTAACAAAGTACGAGGCTGCAATTTTAATCGAAATGATATTGTTTTTTTTTTCTCCTGTTAATAAACATATAATCCGAACCATGGAAACATGTGGTTATTATTCGATAGGTCGATACCAAGTTGTTGTTGGTACACGTGATTCAGCTATTCGAATTATTTCACACCAATCATACCAGCTTACTTGCATAAGGTCAACTGTAAAGTAAGCTCTTTATTGTAAAAGGTATTGCTTATCATCCAATGCTTTCATTATGACGCGCAGCATGTTTGACCTGCGTCATCTTATGCCCGCACCTGGCCTACACTTCAAGCACAACAGCACATTTCTTGATAACCTCCAAAGCCTTCTTTTAATGAGCTCATTAAAATGAAATGTTTAGATAATAAACCACGTCTTAATCAGTAAGAGTATATAAAAAGCACTTGCTTTAATTGTTATTTAATTTCGGTCCACATGCTGTGCGGTTTGTACCGTCATTGTGATAATCCCCTTCTTGGATACTGAGCAATCCATTTAATGATCGAGTAAAACCAGTATATCTCAATAAAGACCAATATTATGTAAATGCAAACAATCTAACACTCGTCTTAAGTACCCAAGATCCGAAGTACTCGCAGTATATTTAATATGTTACCCAATGAATAATCATGTACAAATTTATTACTTCGTGAATAACAATTTACTGTAACTATAGGTGATATAAAAAAACAATAGATTTTTCTTTGCTATGCAGGATTTGTAGAATCTGAGCTACAATATTGTTTAACCCTTTCCCTCATAGAGGACACCATGAAAAGACCTATGCGAACAGCATAAAACCAGATCAGCCTGCGACTAACTCGCAGGCTGATCAGGTTTTATGCTGTTCGCTGCTCCTCAGTGGTCTGGAAATGAGGATTTTGTAATTAAATTTGGTAAGGTTTAACTGTGGTTTTCTGCAGATCAGGCTTTATGTGGTACCTACTGAGTGCGTCAAAATGAGTCTATATGAGGGAAAGGGTTAAGCAAAGAGGCGACCCTGATAAGAAAGCTCCAATAAGAGCTTAAATAAAGCTGTCTGATCTAGGTTTGCTCCGTTTGCCAATGCGTCAAAATGAGTGTATATGAAGTATAGGGTGAAAATAAGAATGACAACGTCGACGTTAACGTCACATAAACCTTTGATAAATGGAAGTAAATAAGAATAAGTAAAACGTGCATAATATTTTAAATAAATGTAATATGTACAAGAAATTTGATAAATATAGGTACTTGGATAACTTGTAATAAAACTGATACGTCGTTCTTTTTTTTTCTTTGTTGTTGGCTCTCTTAATGTACTTCTATTCCAGATCAATTTACATTGCCTCGTTTTGTTATTTTACTTGTCTGGGGTTTGAGTACTGAAGTCACGAGAGTCGTTAGAGAAGATAAATCCCATTAGACATAAAATATAACGAAAAGAAATCAAGATACGGCTAAGATATTGAAAAGGTGTTACCGTGTTTGAGATACATATACAACTGAGCCATATGAATGCATTTGCAAAGTGCAGGCATCATTCTCTAAAGGCTGATATTATAGATGCAGTGAAACCTGTCCTAAGTGGTCAGTCAAGGGAACAAGTGTATGTGACCGCATAGCAGAGGTGGTCGCTAAATGAAGGTTAAACATATAAGAAAATGCTAGTTTGGTCATTAAAACTGATCGCTAAATGCAGGTTGGCTGCTTAATACAGATGGTCACTGATACAGGTTCAATTGTAGTTCCGGTATTAACACCTTAATAGCCATATTCCGTATCTTGCCTTGCGGTAGGTTGGTGGTTCTACCCGGATGCCTCCGTGCATTCGAGGTCTTCCCCCACCTGTAATTAGCTGGACGTCGCTACATGACTGAAATACCGTCGAAGCGACGGTAAACTCAAATAGTCAAGTTGAGTCAAGTCAAGTCCATATCTTTCCACTGGGTGGTGATATTTCTATGAAACTTTTAAGACATTAAAAAAATGAAAATATTTCACTAAGATTTTTTTTTTCAACTTATCTAATTTGGGGGAGATAACTTCTATTTAAGTTAACATTGAATCTTATGGGAAATATACTTTTTCTGTGAATATGAGAAACAAACTGAATTTGATTTTTAAGAAAGATGCATTATATGACATTGTTTCAAATTATATGAAAAAAAATCTAAATTCACCGTAGAAGAAAAGGGTTCTAAGACATTAAATTCAGTTATCACGTGGTTCCGAGGGCTGATAAGGGTTGAAATGCTCGGATTATTGCAAGTCTCGGAATACAGAAAATCTATCTGTCCATCTCTTTGTTCCTCCGCATCGGGATTTGAAATTTAACTTGGGATTAATTAGGCATGATGCTCAAAATATTGCCCCTCGTATATCGTTTTTCTACAGTTCTAAAAACCATTAATAATTTATTTTCTTGCTCAACAGTTTTCTTCCCTTTAACCCGCCGAACATTGTTTATTTTGATTACTCTGCTACTGTTTAAACGCTTTAAAGCCTAACAATGATTCTAAAACAACCGCATTCCATATGATTTCCATTTATTTGGTTCCAGGGTTTTAGAATTTGAATAATTAATACAGAATGTAGAGAATGATGAACGTTTATCTGAAGAGAACACGTAAGCTCAAGTAAATGATGCACAACGATTATCGGAAATCGTTCTTGATAGCCAAATGTCTATTCTTGTAATCAAAAGAAAATATCTTTTTTACTTTAACCGACATCTTTTGACTAACATATTTTTGTTTGACAAGTCAAAACCGCTGCTATTTATTTTCCTGTTTGAAACTAGATATTTGTTTTGATATATTGCTGAAACATTTGACTCAAAGCCTGTTTCTCTTGAAGCCAGTCATGTGTTTAGCAGAGACATACTTACGGGTTACGTTTCTGTCTCGGTATTGATAAAAACTTCTTTTTGCAACGGGTGCTTGCCAAATTTCAAACTTGTTAATCAGATGCTGAAAGGTTTCGTATGTCCAGAGTATTCTATGTTATTTGTAAGATAAGTTTTTTTTTGAAAATATTTTAAACATGTAATAAGCATCTTGGAAAAGCAGTAGAAGCGAGATCCTTAATCAGATGAATATTTTATAAAATAGTGCTTCTTTACTAGGTTCATGCACAAATTTTATACCGTAAACATTACAAAGTTCGTGGACAGTACCCTCGGAAAATCGTGTGGTTCGGACTCACGAGAGAACAGGAGATTATAATCAGTTAATTTAGCACTGGTAATTAACTTGTGTCTGGATTAGGAGTTCACCTCGGAGTAAGCATGATATTAAAATCATTGCTTCCCGGAAAAACGTAAGCCTCGCGATGTACCGAGGAATTTATGCTATCCCTTCGGTCTTCGAATTATTGGTATTATTCTGTTTTCAAAGGAGGCCAATTCTCAACAGTAGTTTTCAAGGGTTAACCTGTATTTTTCAAATACACCTTATGAAAAGATCAATCTTATTAAAATAAGCTCTCTAACTTAACAGTCGTCAGTATATGGTTTTAATGAGCTTGTCAACAGATTTAATTGATATTGGTCATGAAATGTCATTTTATTCGCCATATTTAGGTTGACTGCATACCGTTTAGAGTAATCTGAAAATTACGTATTTATTTTGAATAATATATCTTTAAGTACATACATGCATTATCCATATATAGGTCCAGCAAATTTAATAACAATCAAACGTAAAGAACAGTGTCATACGCACGGACAGAACACGTCCTTTTAAACGGATATTTGAAAATGTTTCCGTTGGTGTGAACTTCTTATTCAACTCCGAGGTTTGGTATTTTCAAGTTATGCCTTAAACATTCCTGGCATATGCCCCAGGCAAGTGTTTTTGGAAAAGCACCTGTACCCTTTATTCTGACAGAGAGTTTAGTGATCTGGAATTTAAAACACATTCATTTCAACGATCGGCAAATCTTCATTAATGACTTATGCCTAGCTTATCCCTCTGTAAAATGTTCGCAGTTCACATATGCCAATCATTTCCCAGGGAGGAATTTAAAGAATTTAAAGCTTAATTCTTCATACAGACTAATTGTCTCACCATCCTCATTATTAATATAATTATTTATTATTATTGCTACAAATTATATGGTGAATTATTGCTGTATAATTATTCTGTTCATAAGAAAATACATCCATTAAGAAAAGTAGCAGTAAATTAAAAAAAAAAAAATAAACGTAGACGTAATTAATATTGTAGTATGCTTGTTGTGTTTTACGAGCCTCCGACAATAATTCAGTCTTTTAGAGACCATGTCTACTTAAGACAATAAGTATTTTTCATTGTTGCCTCGCGGGAGTATCACACTGTAGACGTGTGGCACTATACTACATCCATTCACATTGTCCTAACAACTGGCAAATCAGTCCTTGGACTACTATAGAACTATGCTGTTGTATAAATTGTAGCAGCTGTTTTTTTTTTATTCCATATTGATTAATTTGTTGTTGTTGTTGAGTTGCAGATAACAGTTGCTGCGACTCTTTTAAAGCGACGTCAAGCTACTTGTGGAGAAAGACCCCTAGCGCAAAGAGGCACCTAGGTATGACCACCGTCCTACACTAAGCCAGCTGAAATGAGGTAAATTAGCAAAATGATCAGCTTTAGTTGAAAAGGTTTCATCTTGTATCGCCATAGATAAAAAATGCGCAGTAGTACATATATATGTGTATTTATCAATGTTTTGTCTAACGCGTGGAGTGGGACAGGGTCACATCCACTAGACTTTGTCAATGTGCAAAAGCCATTGGCATTACCATGCCTCTGGAATCCTACGTTTTTCTCAAGGATTCGGGGTATAGTCGTAGAGAGAAAATATAAATAGGTCTTTTTTATCGTTGGCAGTCTCACTCGGACTGTCCAGTACCCGCAATTCTTGAATTATATGTAACCCAGAATTTCCCATATGCATGCTATCAACAGACAAACCTTCAAATCATTTGACAGATGCAATGATCTAACAGTCAAATCTGCATCAAGTACGAAAACATTTAAGTATCCTGTCTGAGGATAGTTCCTACAGATTGTTTGTGTTACATCTTGAGACACGAACCCATGAGGAGAATTTCGACTCCAAACAGACAATTCTCAATGGACATCAATAATGCATCCATCTTTGCATTCTTTACATTATTTACGTCATGATGATTTTTATGGATTTGTAAATACACGTAAGTGGTTCTCTGTTTTCTCCTAAAGCAAATGCTGGAGAATATTCTAACGCCAAACAGCAAAACAAGGAGAATGGCTTCCGACTGTTTTCAGATGTGTTAGGTGATCGTCAAGAGCTCCCAACACATAATTGCACTACAAACGGACCTCTTCCTGCGTCGTTACTACAATTTCAAAGAGTAATTGAATGAGAACTGAGGAAGTCTTTCAGACGTGCTGCACCTAGCTACCTGCAGACAGCTGCTAACAGTCAGGTGTGAATCTCAGACACGCATAACATACGTATAAAGGTATACTTATCTGCAAGCTGAAGGCAACTGTAATTGACTTAAACAACAAGAAAAAAAAACTTGAGAGAATGTGTGTGTGTGTGTGTGTGTGTTGCAATGGTTTGTTCATAAACATGAATTTCGATACATGTTTGTAAAATATAACTGGTATATTAACCTCAAACGGTTTTCTATAAAACTGTTAATTGCAAAGAGGGTATTTAATTCTGAGTATTCTGATTCCAAGAAAATGTATTGTAATACTTCTATGATTTGCAATCGAATTCAGCTTTGCAAATCGTTAATAAATGTATCCATTCATTTTTTATTAAATATTCCCCTTTTATATACAAATACTTTCTATGTTAATTGGCTGAAAAACTCAATTTGTATCACATTTCCTTGTTGGTGAAGGTCAGTTCACATTAATATAAGTATTATGTTGATAACATTACATACTGCTATTAAAATCTCATGTATATGAGCATTATTATATTCAAATATTGCTAGCCACAATTTAACTTTCCTTCTGTACTAAACTGAACATTAAAACAACTTTTATGATATACAGTATCTAGAAAAATGAATAAGACTAACATTGACATCGAGATTGCATGCCATTATAGGGCTGTCTAGTTTAGCGGAAATTCGCATATTGAATTAAAGGCTTTGATTTCCATTCGATGGCCCAAATACTCCTTACGTCTGGAAAACTCTGGATAAAAGTGACCAGTTTCACGGGGAACAAAACCTTAAACCAAAAAAAAAAAAAAAAAAAAAAAAAAAAAACATAACCATAATATATATCGAAATACATATATTATAATTAACTATGTATTGTTGCATTACATAGTTGTATTATATTACATCATGGTATTTGAATGAATTCAGATCTTTTTTACGCTGGTCTGAAAACCTTTTGAGCTCACATAATTATTAATGTTGCAAAATTCTTGAACACGTAAATCAATGAGCATGAGCAGTCCCCGAACTTCTAATCTACATGCCTATGTAAAATTCCAGACATTGTTTAATGGGAAATAAACGTACATATTCGATTTTTTTCCTGTCACTGATTGGTCAGAATAAATGAGTGAATTATACTGAATGTTGTCTAACCCCTGGTAAAATGGTCTAAAGATTTCAAGATTCTGTGATGTGAACTTTGGTAATTTGTTAAAAGAAAGAAAAGTAAACTAGACCATGAAAAAGGAGCACTCTTTATCAGTTAAGTATCAATGATTAGTGTAAAAATAGTGACTATAAAAAAACAATAAGCTGCCTAATGACTGGAGATGAAAGAGTGGCGATAAGCGTTATGTTTTCGTTTCCTGGGTAAGATAGACCTGTTTCTCTCGTTTCGACGTATGATGTGGGCCTGTGTAAGTTATATTATCATATTTGATTACAAATTGGGTATCTGGACGGTTAATGTTCAGCCATTTATTGGAACAGGAAGCTCGCTCTGTGTACGAAGTAACATGGGGCCGATTGTATTTAATTTTGTTAAGATTTCACTCATTTTGAGGCTACATATACTTGAGACATTACTCGGTCGGGAATCGAACCCACTACCTCCCACTCCCGAGATGATCACTCAACTTTAATTCTGTATTAAAAACCCCGGTATGTGAACGGCTCAAAGATGATAAACAGTATTTTTTTCTCAGTTTTTCAATTTAATGAATAGGTCGGTCGCATGTCTGTTTTATTTGGGAAAAAAAGTAGACAACATGTAGGACAATACAGACGATTAAGATAAAATATCTTCGAACGAAGTTTGGTTAGACATTCCCCTGGTCAGTGGGGTGCTTCAAACAGTCCAGTTGCAGTCGGATAAATACATAATTTAAAGGGTATTTATACTGTTTCAACCCGTTGCTTAAGTATGAATAAATCGACAGCAAAATGCTTTTAAGTGTGTCTAGACTTGATATTTTTACCTTCATCTGTAATTCTGACAGAAACTTTTAAACAGTTGAGATGTGCGGTACGCTTTTAGGAACGGTGTGACTCCATAGATATAGACGTATCATGTGAATGACGTCCTTGTCTCTGACTTATTTCGTACAAACTATGAATACTATGCAAGCGATAATAAATAAATAAGTAAATAAATAAAACGGATTGCAGTACTTTTATGAAAAGGACTTTGTACGGTGATGATGAAAAAACGAGGATGGCGAATAGATAGATAGATAGATAAATAAATAAATAAATAAATAAAAATAAATAAATAAATAAATAAATCAAGCAACCAATATCAGATGGCAAAATTATACATGTATCATACAACACTTAAATTTGATCATGACCTGTCCCAGTGTTCCTGAATATAAAAATATTACTTAAGTATGATTTACATATTCGGACTCAAACTTCGCCTATTAGTCTTGATAGTGATTTAAGTAAGATATCAAAATTTGAGTCTGGAATAGTACTTAGGTATTTTTAAAACACGGGGCCATATGTAAGTTCTTAACTGAAGATTTATTTCGAAATTTTCAGACATTTTATTATCTTAAGTATTCAGCTGTTAATGCAAGCGGTTTCCGTGCCATGGAAATTTTCAGTAATAAAACACACAGACAAAAACTTGAATCCTTGCTCTAATTTGAAAATTACATAAGTAAATTACAAGAGATCTGAGAATACTTCAACCACGTGATGATATACCATGTTTCCGGTAAGCGTTTTTGCTACCCGCATACTTCATTCCGAAATTGTGTTTTTCCCAGGTGGACTTGTTCATTAAGACATTGAAACTGTTTCCAAGGCGACCACGCCTTTTCTAGTCGTGTGCTTATTTTTTAGGTTTTCGCCGCATAGCAAACAACAACAAAAGCAACTACACTGGAGATGATAAAGATTTCAACGTTGAGGAAGAGTAGATGATGATAATGATGACGACGGCGATGATGATGATAATGATGATGATGACATAGTCCAATTATAATATCACTAACTGACTTTCAGCAGTAAATCGGTTAAATTATTTGTTTGCAAATTATATAGATTTCAATTTGCTCCTTAATTAGGTTTTACTCACCGCAAACATTTGCAGACATTCACTTCCGCACATAGTCTCGGTAGTTCGTAATCAATATATCTTGAACACAACATAACGTAAATCGTGTTCACCGCATTCAATTTACGGCATTTTCAGCAATTAAAAGCACAATAAATCATCTTTCACCACAGGTAATCATTTCCTACCGAACCGAGGCACGCAGACCCCATTTCTGGTCTGGAAATTACAGCCTGTGACAAAATATTGTCTAATACATCATAACCGACAGACAATACGTATTATCGGGGCTGCTTGTCTGACACGTGATATAACAGCTAGGTGAACTATAACTAACAACAAACAACCCCACCCCCGCGTAAGAGGCTGCAAATCTGTTTCTCTGCATGATATTTTTTTATCATTCACTTTTATCAGTATGTGCCGAAAATAATTTCTGTTGGATGTTTACAACAAAGTGCAACATCTCTAATGTTTCACAAGGTTTGCATGACTCATTCTTTAAAGTCAATGTGAATTTTAAGGTATTCCATCCATAGATAAATTGTGACCATGATAGCCCAAGCGATCATTGGGACCTAGTAGTAAACGCAAGCCTTTATAGACTTTGAGCAAAAGAGTCAATAATTCCAAGTAAATGGATGCTTGCATCTTCACTGACGTCTTTTAAGGCAGTTGAAGGATCTGGATGATAATTTAATAATGGATTGATTGCCTTAAAACTGAGTTCATAACTGTCAGCGTTAAGCTTTTGCACAGTCCGTCACACCTGTTGTTTCCGTTCCAAAAGAAATAATTTGACTATTATAATTGCCAAGTACCTTGCCAAAATAAAATGATTAATTCATCTAAAACTTTATTTTCATATGAAAATATTAAGAACGGTATTTTGTGAATACCCATATGATGTCTGGTATGTTTTTATTCCTGATGTAAACCACGGGTATGATGGTTTTAAGAATGCGTGAAATAATATTTTCTTTGAAACGAGAAACTGGCTTTGTTACTCATAGATTATTGTTTAAAAAAGGACCAAGGCATCGTAAAATGTTATGTATAAGTCTAGTAATCTATCACAAGCAAACATACGCATTCACGCACACATACGCACGTACGCATAATTCGGTTAATTATGATAACAATAATGATGACGGTGATGATAATCACGATACGTTAGCAGTCGTGACAAGTTGAAATGCTTTGGACGATCAAAACAGACTTATTCAATCATTTGTCCCGGAATTCTAAGCGACATACTGGACTGATGCAATCAGAACAAGTCCCGTATGGTAATTCTTTTACAGTTTGCATAAAATATACATATATTGACATCATTATGTTGTATGAGTTTTGTTTATGCATAGACTATTTTGACCTTAACTATGTTGAATCATCGTACAACATGCAAATAAATCTATAAACTGTATACTACTGACACAAGACCACTGTATTCTTCATAGAGAAGCGTTCAGCAAAATGGAAATTATTTAATAATCATAAATGGTATATCATAAACAACACTGAGGGAGATAAGATATTATCATTAAAAAAAATGTTTTTGCTTCATTCATCATAATTGTTCTCATTCCAAGCTCATCCACTCGTGAAAACTATATTTCCTATCACCACTCGTGGAAAAGGGGTTTCCTATCACCACTCGTGAAATAAAAAAAATCATCTTACACAATGGTTAACAAATCTCATCTTTATACACCTATAATAATCTCATCTATATTGACGTCATGACGCCGCACAGCTAGGACGTCCCAGTCTATAATCCCCTGTCTTAGAAATACTTCTCTTTCATATACGATATTCAAAATTGTTTCTGTAAACATAAGGATGATTAATAACAAACAATAATGTGACAGTCTATCACAGAATTGGAAAGTTGAGCAGGAAAATGTGACAAAAGAGGTTTTATTGTGCGATATCACACAATCTCTCTTTCTAGTTTTCTTTTTATCTACATTTTTAGATAGGGAATCAGTTCCTCCTACATGCTGGCCTGATGAAGAATGATGTCTTTGTCATTCATTTTTTTTTTGCAACGGAATCCAATATCCACTTTTAAGCATGACGTCACGAGAGAATTTTCCAATACCCAATTTGTGAAGACTGCAGTGACGACATGGCTTCATTATCAGAAAGCTCCCCTGACATCGGATTGAAAAATCTATCATTTTAGAATTTAACACTGGGGTTAATTCAAAAGCCCCAATTACACGTGGATGAATAAAAACATGTCACTGTAGAGTCTTTAAATGAGATTATTTTGTTAGATAAATTGAACATTTGCGGATCCTTTTTCTTCTTATTTTCTTGGAATTCTTTCCTTATTTTCTTGAAGGCAACATAAATTAATATAAGCTATATAATTATATATATATTGTCTTGGAACTCCCTCATCGCAAACGAATAAAATATTTTAAATATATTGTTTGTTTTAAAATCTATGCTACACATTATGTCAGCTAAGTATCAGGGTAGTTCATTTGTAAACAGTTAAATTACGATTGAAAGAGTTATTTTTAATGAGGAACATGAATTATCAAAACATAACACGAAAATTGGACTTTCTTTATACAGTATTAGAGTAATCTGTGCCAGTCGGGGACATTTTAAGAGGACAGGCGATTTATATGCCACTGTCCATATTTATCTTCGTTTGCATGGAAACTATCAAAATATAGAATGTTTTCAATACGCTACCATTTTAGTTGTATTTCATTAACGCCATAATGATCTTACAATTTGTTCTTACAACTTGAACGATGCATGTGAGAAAGGCCTTCGGCATTCTGGCGTCATTGACATTTCTTAACGAAAATCACGGATAATTCCGGAGATAGACGTAGTTGCGCGAATCAGGGGTCATGTGCGTCATCATTGGACAACGTTTCCTACTTGGTTATCTATTATGCGACACTTAATGTCTACATGTAGCAAGAGACATGCAGTGTTATGGCAATGCTTGCTGCAGGAAACACGACATCCAACTCCCGTGTACCAAGGGACATCGACTTATACCCACTCTTTGCCGACAGGTGTGCGTAAGATGCACAAACGTTTACAAGTTACCTGTGTACACAGGTACGGGACCGCTGGAGGCGGGCCGTGCTAACAAATCGACAGTGATTTCTGCGGAACACACCCTCATATTGCACAATACTCACATCATAGTGTTATTCCCAGCGGCACGCATAACGAGCGCATTTTTTGGCTGTACATGCATGTTTTGATGCAAAACAAAACAAGTGATATCGTAACTGACATTAATACCACCTTTCTCGTATTACCACGGTCACACTGTATTTTTGTATGCATTATGAACAACAAAATTATAAAAAGTGAATACCGCTCAGTGGCATATCTGAGTGATTTGAATTGTATCAAAATTTATGCAACGATGCTCAAAGCTGCTACAGGACTACCCTAAGACAATTTTGAAACCCGGGAGGCAAATGATACCTCGTAAGATATAGTTCAGCTGTGTTTCGTTTTAATACTTCTTTCTGGCTATTTGTACGCAGTGGTCTACCGTGCGCGTATACCTGGATACGGGCCTACCGATCATGGAATATCAAACGTTGATATTCGTTATTCGGATTTTATAACAATGATGTGATCACATAAATCTACATATCTTCTATTCATTTCCCATTGTATATACCAAGTTTAAACCCTGACTTTTCTCATAATGATTGTCAAACAAAATAAAAGCAAGAATTTAAACGTATAGCAAAATATTTTCATTATAACTCATTTTAATTATATAAAATAACAATTTTGGATTTGAAGAAGAAAAGCGTATGCATTTATTATTATTATTATAATTATTATATAAACACACTTAAGATGAAACTTATGACAAACAGATAGCATAACATATATACTCAGAAAATTCCATCCCCGTTTATTTCCATATCATATTTCAAACAGACGTGGTTTTGACATGTCAATAATTGTAAAATCCAAGAGAATACTGACTGTCAATATTGCGTGACTTCACCCATTGATGAAAACAAGTGTACATGAAGACATGGAAACTAAAACAGCTCTCTTAGATTTCTGGATTTATTATAATGGATTTGTAAATATACTGTAAACACAATTTCGAAAGCTCCTAATTACTATGGCGACATGCAATTTACGAGAATATACATTATCACTCGTATGAATGTTTATATGCTAGGCTGGCTGTTTATTTTGTTTATTTATTTGTTTATTGGGTTTAACGTCCCGCCGACAATATTTCAGTCATTTGGGGACAATGTCTACTTGAGACAGATATAGAGCTGCCACACTGCAGTATCACGCTGTAGACATGTGGCATGATACCACACCCAGTCACATTATCCTGACACCGGGCCAACCAGTCCTGGAACTACCCTTATATGCTGAACGCCAAGCAATTAAGGGAGCTACCCCAGTTCCAATTTTACGACACAAAACCTCTCGTCCTCACAGATGACCATGTACCATGCAATTTTCCCCATCAATAAATGATTTTATAATAGTTTATTTTGAAAGGTACTGACGACTGTATCGTATAATTATATAATTTGGTCTGTTATATACGTAAGAAAAGGAGTAAAATATGAACAACAGGAAGAACAATTCAACAGACAAAAAAGAGCGGGTATATATTGTATATGTATGTGTTCCGTTGCTATGTTGAAGCATTGGCATATTCAACAGACAAGCGGACCAGTTTGTTCCATGAGTGTCTTACCTTCATTCTTTGCGCTCGGTGAACTCTGGTATTTAACTATCTCTGACAATGATTCGTATTGCGTTCTCGCCCAAAGCCGTTCTGAGCTCAGCATTGCTGTGATAACGGCTTGTGTTTTCATGATATCACTTTTCACCCACGATATGGAGAGCAGCATCTAGTTGCTTACTTGCCAATAAAAATGTATGTTGTTTGTTGGGCTTTACATCCCATCGACAGTATATCAGTCATTTGGAGAGTGTTATCATCTGTCTGATACATATATAATGTTGTCACAATGTAGAAATAAGTCGTAGACGTATGGCATGATGTTATATACGCAGCAACAATATTCTGACAAAGGATCAACCAACCTGTCCTGGATCTTCTTTTAATATATGCTACGAGTAATCGCCAAGCGGGACACATCTAAGAATGCTTGGTAAAGTGTGAAGATAATGTTTGTTTTATCAATATTCACGTGTTTTCGTAAATGTCTTTCTGTTTGTCCTTGAATAAAACTACAAAAAGCTAAGTGGTAAACAAGCTTCTGTTGGGATTAATTACAAAAGTTGCTGTCTGTCCTTCTTAGACTTCGCAATAAAAAATTTACAATTATTTTCTAGTGACTGCTTATTCATTTACCATTCTTTTTCTTCTTTATTAAGGTCCTAAAGCTAATCCCAAGAAATAATACAAAAGCATGGATACACTACTCTTAAAATAACTCTTTGAACTAATCACTTCAAACAGAAAAAATAACAACAAACAAACAAAAACAACAACATTTTTTTATATCACCGTAGTTTTAGTATTTTTTGCCATGCAGTGTGACATTTCGCAAGTATAATAGTCCTACAAGTATATGTATACCTGGTTTACGTACACTACAGGTGCTTGAACCCTCGTGACGACGGTATTCAATGTATAAATGTCAATTAGACCAACCCCACCCCCTTGACACACCCCCAGCTGCACCTTTAGTTATATTTAGTCATTCGTGTTACCTCTACGACACCCGGCGTAACTGTGTGAACGTACATTTACCTCTGTGTCTCGTGCCGTGAACAGGCTTGCCGTCAGTAGAACGAATTCCCGTTTGTATGTCGATATTATAGGAGCTTTGATGTCTATTGTGTTCGCCAGAGTAAGCTGCTTTCTCGACGTTTCTTTAGAGTTTTGAAAGCTTTGAAGGATTAAAAGCAACAACAAACAGACAGACAAACAAACAAATATATTTAGGAAGCTTTTATTTACAGTACATGAGACAAAATTAGTGGTGCCTCACTGTGATATCAAGCCGTAGATAAGTAGCATGATACCACACCAAGTCACACTACCCGGGAATCCAGCCCATGGCCTCCCGCTTACTGTGCGTATTGAGCGGAAAGCGTAGAACACAAAAAGAACTATTAAAAACATAAGCCTATGGAAGGAACAACTGGGAAAGATTTGATATTGAATTCTCCGTTAAAAATAAAAAAACAAAAACCTTGCTAATTTAGGCGATGATAAATCGACATGAACACGATTCTAGTTAAATATACCTTTCGATGATATGAAACGGAAATTATATCAACCGGAGAATAAAGGCAGCATCATGCTTAGAATCACGTTAAGATAATGGGATCACTCCTGGAATCAACATGTAATGCAGATTCTCACTAGAATACTTCAATACTCTGAGGGGGTAACTTAAGTTTGTTGTGAAGAAAAAATATCGATCAAAACTTTTAATACCAAGGGAATTTACGAGAGTTTGTTCGAAATAAAGAACGTAGTGGTCCTAGGCCGATATACCGTTGATTATTTGCTTCAGTAGCCACCGGAAGTTACGGCATCCAGGTTACGTTCATAAATCTGTATAGTGATTCTTGTTTTGCTTGTTAACACAATTATGTGACATAAACTTCGTTATTTCAGTACATTGTATGGGATATTGTACAGTATAAATCTAATATTATGTTCATTGCAGTCCAATAATAATGTTTGGCCCTATATGTATTGCAGAGCACCAGTCACATTTCTTGGTTATAGACCATTTCACCAGGGGTTCGGCAATTCTCGGTATATTTCGCTGATTTAAACTGACAAATCAGTGACTGGGGTAAAATCTCAAATGTATGTTTATCTCCCATTGAACAAATCTCAAATGTATGATTATTTCCCATTGAACAAAGTGTTTATTGCGAACTACGGCGAATTTACAGTTTACGGAAATTTTACTGTATTTTAATTACAGCGGTGTTCGGAGTTTTTTTTTTAATTCTGCAAACATATCCAAAAGAACCATAAATCAAGTAAGCAATGAAAAAAAAAAAGAATCGGCGATCAAATAAGTTTTTCATTTACAGTTGATGGATCCGTCTGTTGATATTATAAAACAAGAAGAAAAAAAATAAATAAAATTAAACCATGGTTTCTGACATGTTGATTTGGTTTTTAAGCTTGGAAACAACAACAACAACAACAACAACAACAACAACAACAACAAACGAAACATACAAGAAAAACAATACATGACAAAAACTTGTTTTGTACTTTAAGCATACATTATGTCAAATATGTAAAGAAAGCTTCCATTTCATGTAGCGTCTATTGTTAATTGCATTTAGCCAGATATCAACAGGAAAATATCAATCGTATTGCCCAATGTGTCTAGACGCTATGGATGATAATGCAATGTTTTCAATTGCCAGTTGGAGCAATTGTCATTATCATCATCATTCTCACATATGACTTGGCAAGTCCAGAAATACTTGACACCATGAACAAGAACACGGAAAAATATTACATTTTTTTTGTCGTCAATATAGCTGCCATGCAATTTGAAGCATTTTATCCTGACTGATGTCAAAATGTATTTAAACATTTTTTTTGGAACAAAAACAATTTGATGAAATGGGTTTAATTTGGCAGCGTATATAAGACTATGTTATGGAAAAAATTCTTAGGTCTGCCAGATTGACTTGTTGCTTTGCCAAAAATTGCTGAACTGTAAGTTGATATACAGACAAAGGGTATATATTTATAAACATGAAAAAGTTGATTTTATTTGATGATGTCACAAAAAAAGGTTCTGTTGGATCTATCAGTTATGGAAATTGTGTAAAGCATAATATGGAATGTCAAGAGAAAATGATTGAGAATTAATGAAAACTGTATTTTGTACTTGATAATACAAAATTGTCTATTTCCCATGAACTTCATTATGTTTTTGTCAGGGAGTTACATCTTAAAGTTTCTGATTTTCCAAATACAGAAATTGTTAAGTATACATACTGATAATAGATTTCGTCGAACGATATTAAAAATATTTATTTGAAAATTCCAATTATTTTGCTCTGTTATTCATATTTTTTTCTTTGGGCGCTTTATTTCAAAATTGACAATATCCCTGACAGGACCTTCTCATTAGTGACTCAGAGGAACTTATTGTACCTAGGTCTAATTCTAAGGTATTACCCGGCCACGCCACAGGGGTTCGATACATACTATTTCGAACAAAAATCGATTGATGTTCGTTAGTCAAATAGAACATTAATCGATTTTATTATTTTTTCAAAAATACTTTGTACCGTACAACGGAATTCCGTTAGTGGCATTGTCATACTCGTCTTTGAATGCAAGAAATGATGCATTGCATCGTCGTGTTTTCGCGTTTTCGTCATCGATCTTTCGTAATTTTGTGTTTCAGATTATTTGATATATATGCGATATCATACTAAACACTTTCTGGGCAACACACGATTAAAAATTTCTCCGATAAACACGGAGGATACCGGAGATTGACGATGTGACACGATTGATCGGTAACGGTGGCGCAGTTGGGTGAAGCACCAGTTTACGAAGTACGATACTGGCTACGACCTCAGCTTTTCCCCCAAATTGTCTGTACAGAACTATGGTAGGTGCTTAGAGATGCTTCACTCACAGTTCTGCTTCGTCTAAGAACAGAAATCTGAACAACAACAAAGAACAACAACAACAATAACAACAACATCTTGCTTTAATCTCAAAGACAACTATAACAACAACGATTTTTTTCTCCAGAATTTGTGCTGGGTGATTTATAGTCCCAATATAACTTTAAATACTATTTTGAAAGACGGTTAGTGCTTTATCTGAAAGAAAAATAAAGTTATTTTTACTTGGCTAATCCAGATGCAAGGATCATAGCTGCCATAGCAAGCCCGTTAAAATTCCAGGGTGAAAAAAATAAATAAATGGCATTTCTATTTATCAAATCTGACAATAAATGCCTTTCACTTATTTCGATATTTTTCTTGGAATAATGATTGAAGCATCACGGTTCAGACAAAACTGCATTCCTATGCATCAAAATTGTTCCCAGAAACGTGATAGTGCTAACTAGAATAGATGAATAACCACGGCATATTCAAGACGTGCAACGCTATGTAAATTATATAGATTATATATACAATAATGTTTATAATAAAAGCATGGAAGTTCAAACAGGTTAACTTTCATACCGCGATGCCTCTATCAAAGCATTACCTAATTCTTACCCTGAGCTAATGTAAGCTATTCCTGAATCAAGTTAACGGAAGTGACATCCGTCTATGTCAGATTTACCTATCCAGAGGATGTTCAAGCCATATGATATTGGTAGCCAGAAAGACCTATGGAAAGGTATAAAAATTAATTTCAACAACGGTGTTTGTTTCAGCGAATTTTGCTGTTATAAAGAAATTGTCATTGTAAAGAATAGAGGCATAGAAGGATTATGCACTTTAGTTTTCAAGACTACTGTTGTTATAAAGAGGATGTTATAATGAATGCCGTTATAAAGGGGTTTCACTGTAACTTAATGCTAATTTATACATACGGTAAAAATGTTTACTCAGAGAAACGGAATATCGAGTGTCGTGTCAATTCAATGTTCAACGTCCCATCTTGAAAATATCCGAAAATCTTAAGTTTACTGTAAATTATACAGTTTCAGTATTCTAGGTCGTGACTCAGTTTGATGACAATAAATCTCAAATTCAGACTTGAAATTTACAGGCTACTGCACATTAACGTATCATGAAGAAAACTAAGAAAGGTGTCATTATTGTCGAAGATCTCAGATAAATCCAGAACCTAGACACAATCGCAGTTTTCTCTGACAAAACCAGACTGACATTTTCTTCCGTGTCAGGGATTCATTTCTGTTCGCCTTTTCATTAACCAAATTCCGGGAGCATCTTTCCGTGTGTATTAACTACTTCACATTTTGTATATTATTGGCTGATGTGATGGTTTTTGGCTGAGTGTGAGATCTGCACGCTTGTGTGGGTGTTGGGCAAATAGCGGATCATTTGAGCCAAAATGATGTAGACTTCATCAGCTAATGTGCAAAATTTGGCACAGGATGTTATTATATGCTTTGTTGGTTGCTTGATGTTTGAAATAATCATATTCTAAGTTATTTTACAAGCGAAACGGATCCGTAACTAAACCAACTCCTGTAGACTTTGGCAGACATTTTTCCCTAGAAAAGATAATTATGCAAATTTCCATGTCTGCCTACTGACTCATGATTTAGGGTTTACCATACGTATAATACTCCAGTAGTCAGTCATAAAACTAAGAACTAAAGAAGAAAGGAAGCACTTTATACTTTTTGCCCACTTCATTTTGTTTAAAAGGAGGAAATACTGTATTCTGAGAGGTTTTGGTAGACAATTAGTTTTTTTATGAGAGTAAGAAACTTGATTTACACAATTCCTGGGTTAATTAACTCTTTAACGGTAAGACACAGCGTAGATAATTGAAACATAAAAAAGTATAAAAAAAAACTTTCGTAGCAATAGCCATATCTGATTCCAAGCAAACAGATGATTTTCTTTATTCTTAACTCTGAATAAATAAATTAATAAATAAATAAATATGCATGAGTGTTTACATTATATTTCATAATAACGGAGTTTACTGTTGATTTTCCAATATTTATAATACTTGACAAGTGGCTTGATTTGACTATTTGAGTTTACCCTTGCTGCGACTGTATTTCAGTCATATAGCGACGTCCAGCTAATTACCATATTTAAAGTGAATAGAAAAAATACATCATTCATTCAAAGAATCATACAAATAAATTAAATAAATTTAATCAAAATGATTTTTAAATCAATGGGTCCTGATTTTCGCCCTCTTTTATATTCCTCGTCCCCGTCTACCGATTAGTTAAACTGCCCACTTCGAGAGATTCAGAGCGGGAGGTCGGAGGTTGAAGATTCAGAGCGGGAGGTCGATAATTTGGTCTCCATATATTCTAAACATTGTGTAGTTCTGAGATTGTTTCTTCCTGGTGCCAAGAACTATGACAGGATGTGGTATCATGCCACATAACTATGGTGTCATACTGCAGTGTGGCAGCACAATTCCTGCCTCAAAAGGACATAAAATCCATATGACTGTAATGCTGTCTGTGGGACTTAAAACCCTACAAAAGAATGACTTAACTAATGTTGGTAGGACGTAAACCCAACTAACGAACAAACCAGCACGATCTGTTCCTTAATTAAAAGCAGTAATAACATTTTTTCTGCTTACACTCAAAAGCACGGTCATTATATTCAATAAGATTGTGAGTATAATATTTCGGTTTGAACCTGAAATTGCGCAGAAATTGTTGTGAATTTAGGGAATGATTGCGCACATTTGTTTTTTTACATTTAATTTCATCAATTTCGAAACGTATATAGTAATACGATAGTATGTATGTTTGCACATGAAGACTTGAATGCTATAACTAGTTAGGCTAAAATGGTTTTGGATCGTTTAAACAGAAGAATGCAATAAATGCAGTATCACTGTCTGAGATAGGAATTAAACAAAGATAACATACTCGAACTAGGTGAGCGAGTACAACCAGTTCTTGCAGCCAAAATTAATGAAGTCTACATTTTTTTCTCCTTCTGTTTGAATTCTCGACGCGAAATTAACGCTTCCAAGGCTTGATGATTCATTTTTTTTGCAGTCATACACAAGAAAGGCAAGAACGGTGTAACCTCTCTACAGCGAACGTCCTTGGTGCGATAATCGCAGGCATTTCGTAAAAGAGTACAAGGAAAGAAGTATTTATGATTTTGAAGCCGCGATGGAAGGAGCGTAGCGATTGATCACTGTTTCTTAATCATGAGGAAATCTATTCCTGTACTCTACATACATTAGCGCCTAACCTATATTTAGATCATTCTACACAACGTTATTCTGAAAAACGCGCTATAAATGACTTAGTGCGCAATGTGATTGTCTTCATAAACAAATATTTGAAATGTGGCAAATACAGCGATCTCATTTCCAAACATAGGTAACTGAATACTCATCAATTTTCTTCGGGGACTACTTTCGCGTATAACTACAACCACGAATATTAACCCATTTGCCTTATTCTACGTGTTTTTTTTTTTGTGTGTGTGTGTGTGTGTGTGTGTGTGTGTGTGTGTGTGAATAAAATATATTTAAACTATAGAACAAAAATCTACAAATACCTGTACCAACGAAATTGTCTTCATTACAGATTCCACGAAATTAAGGTCATAAATAATTTTACATTATAAATAATGATATAAGCGTATATACTTTTATATTTACACATTGATCCATTTATCGTCCCCGGTGTCCATTTGATTATCAATGTCTTTAAATATCCAGCTAGTGACGTCACAGTCTCTATTAATATATTAAGGGGTTATAAAGTCATGTATCTTAATTCCCTAATTCACAGAATATTTTCACGACAAATTACATTCAAAGACACAAAAGAGAAGATCTCCTCTCACGTACATAATAGAGTGCCAGTCGGCTATTTAAATTCTAAAAAAAAAAACACGAAAAAAAACAAAAAAAACAACCCTAAATCAGTTTATGTACCAGTTTAATAGGTAGCAATAACTTTCCTTTGGAAAATCAATTTCATGATAGAGTATAAACTGCAGACTTTCATATCATAATCTTCATCATAAAACTGGGTATCTTCATTCCTGTTTGTAGCGTATAGTTCCTACGGCACTGCAACACTTTATTTGAAATTGGTCAAATCACAGCAATATAATTGGTTTAACCCTTTCCCTTATAGAGGATACCATGAAAAGACCTATGCGAACAGCATAAAACCAGATCAGCCTGCGAGTAACTAGCATGCTGATCAGGTTTTATGCTGTTCGCTGCTCCTCAGTGGTCTGGTAATGAGGATTTTACAATTAAATTTGGTAAGGTTTGAGTTTGGCTTTCTGCAGATCAGGCTTTATGTGATACCTATTGAGTGCGTCAAAATGAGTCTATATGAGGGAAAGGGTTAAATGAGTCTATATGAGGGAAAGGGTTAAATGAGTCTATATGAGGGAAAGGGTTAAATGAGTCTATATGAGGGAAAGGGTTAAATGAGTCTATATGAGGGAAAGGGTTAAGCTTCGATTACGGACAACGAAGACGGTGGATGACATCATCACCATTGGGGAAACCGGAGAAAACCCACGTGTCTGGGCGGGTATATATAACAACTGCAGCTTCTAATGACCGTGACCCGGATTGAAACCCGGACACATTTACCACTACTGCTCTATCTAGGCACCAGCATGCTGTGTTTATTTTTTAATAATCTAAAGATGAGAGCGCAATCACGTTACGGACCTCTTTTAAATAAGAAATGCTGTAATCATATCGTTTGTGATCATGCGTGGATCTAACAGGGTGTGGTGTTTTCTAGACCTACCATATTTTAAAAAAACAAAACAAAAAACAAACAAACAAGGCTCTCCCTGTTGAATACAAGATCAAGAGTTTCGATGGCGGGTTTCAATTTCCCCTCCGTGCCCAGGTACTAAAAATAGGTCATTTGCATCCACTGCATAACCAGGGCTTTAGGACCCCCGACTTAAGTCAGTTGTAGTGGATATTCTCCTTCCCTTTAACCCTGCTTTATTAAACTTATCAAATACTCTAGGAGTCCACTAAAACTTCATCATTTGGCCAGCAATATAGTCCCCAAACTGTGTGTGCGTGTGTGTGTGTGTGTGTGTGTGTGATATCGTGATATTATTTTTTCTCGCCCAACTTCTATTATATCAGCGATTGTTTACCGCCTTCTTGATTACTTTGGCAGCGATCTATATCGAAAGCGGACATTTGAACATCAATCTGCCAAGGACCTGTCTGGCCTGCTAGGATCTGCCTTTTTTTTTCTCTGGCTATTTATCTAATGATCATCCTTTAACGATGTGAACAGCATCTCTTAAACGGCACCCTTTGTTACCATAAAAAAACAAAAAACAAAATACATTATAAATCACTTGATCCGTGAGTGCAAATATGTTTTATATCTACGGAAATGGTAAACAAGGGAAGGTCTGCAGATTCCTAAACATAAGTGCAAGGGCATGATGCAAACAGACATATGTAAGTAATTTAATAAACATTTGTTCGATTTATATCCTTGATCAAAATGTAATTTCGGCCTCGGTTATAGATGCAACACTCGACATTAAAGCTTTACAAAATGAATTCAATTAGATGTTTACATTGCATGATAACATGTCTAGTCAAGTCACATTATAAACGTGTTCACGTATTTGCATATCCCTTCAATATAAATATAACATGCACTTAGTTTATCAGGAAGTCAACAAGAACAAACACTAAAATGAGATTTATAAGTAATAAATAAATAAAAAGACAAATAAATTTACAAGTGTTCTTCTAATCTCTATCTAAATAATGGTGACAAGTGAAGTTCTCTTAATGCATTTCAGAAAAAAATCAAACTAGATCTAATGGTGCAAATATTTAATATCTATAATTTTCGACACGATTTTATTAATACCGTCGGCGGTTTCAGTCATAATAATCTTTTTAATACAGACACTAAAAGCTACAGGCACGTGGTATATAGTTCTCACACTCTTCGCTCTTCACACAGCGGGATTTGGTGTGGTAATAGTGTGTGCATGATTGATAGTTCGATACAGTAAAATCATTAAATTTCGGTGACATTAAATTTCGTTGATTATGTAGGGAAAATCGTGAGTACATTTATTCGTGGATCTATGTTCTATAGAAAACGTAATGTCAACATAAGAGACAAGTTTTCATGGTGATTAATATTCCGAATTTCGTGGATAAAACTCTCCACGAATTCGACGAAAATTAGTGTCCCACGAAAATAAATGAGTTCACAGTTTCTAGATTACGTTTAAAAAAACAAAAACAAACAAAAACAACAACAACAAAAAACAAACATGTTTTCTACATTGTTGAGATCATGCTTGCATCTGTAACGTATTTTGCTTAAAGATAGGAACATAAACAGTGGCCATGATAGCTGTTTTACAAATTAAGGTAATCCATCCATTATTAAATAATATATGACCATTGTCCTTCAAGTTCTAAAAAAAGATTCAGTGCAGATGCAAACATCTGCTGACTTGGAGTTATAGGCTGTTTTTGATCAGAGTCTTTAAAGGCTTCAGTTGCATTTATTATAAAATTTCATCGATCACTTGATGAACCACGATCATAATATTATAATGGATGGATTACATTAAGTAAAGTTCCGCATATTCAATTTTATCACATGACGTTCCTTGTGTTCCGTGTAATATAAGCATTACATATTTTCTTATATTTAACACGTGTAATGTAACAACGTCATGACGTCATTTAACCCTATACATTTCATAGGATAAAAACAACGTGCAAAAACGCGCGCGAAAAGTCAAATACTATTATTCCGTTAAATCTAAGCATTCAAAGTCATGTGATAAAAAGAATCTCACATGAGTTTTATGAAACTCGTCCAAGAAAATGATAAAAAGCGAGCCAGAGGGTCGCTTTTTACCATTTTCTTGAACTCGTTTAATAAAATTCTATATTATATGACAGCTCATGTGAGATCCATATACACCATACTATAGGTCTTCTACATTGAATGCGCTGTTTATAATTTCTATACAACTTTGTTGGATACAAATTGTATTCATAATGCTGTTTATATTTCCATGCAGTGTGTAGGATACAGTTCCCCGTTATCAATTAAAAGTAAAATAAAGTTCTGGAATGCATTTTATTTTCTCAAATTCTCCCCCCGAATCTCGGTATGGGACAAATTGGTTTTCAGAGGTTTTTTTTTTTTTTTATCTCTTTCCCTCTTCTTATCAGGAGAATTTCCGGCGAATTTCTCAATTATAAAATACGTGCAGTTTTTAATTCACATGGCGTCTTGGATATGCATCATATCGATGTATTTAACACACAAGTTGTAAGCATTGAAAATCAATATGTTTGCATTTTTTTAAAGATTTTGTATGCAGCATACTAATAAATACAAGGAATATTTTCTAAAATACTCATATATTTAACAGAGATCATTTGGCCTTCATTAAATATAATAAATTCCTCTGAAATGGCCATTAAACAATTGTCTCAGAACATTAAACCGTTTTAACGGTTAGCACCAGTGGCGCGAGCAATACGCTGAGGAAAATGTCTCTTCTACACGAACATGTCTTCTCTACACGGAAAAGTTTCTTCTGAATGTATGTGTTTATGGACATTTTTATGAAATAGAGAAAAATACAGTCCAATAAATAGCATCGTACTTTTCCACATTATATTGCTTTTAACTGCTCACCTGTTATCTACGAAAAAAAATATTCACGTTATTTGGCAAAGATTCAAAGCAAGGATAAAAGTAGAGCAAAAAATCGAAAACAAGATATGCTTTCACGATTTTTTTCTCCCATTAGTTCTATTATACGCTACCAAGTTTTTAAGGATGTTTTGTCCATATGACGTCGGCGTCAAGTAGTCTGAGTACGAAATATAATACACGAAAACTGTTATACACTATACATCGTCGGAACTCACAGTGTCGTTACCACTATCGCATATACTTTGGGTTTTTCATCTAGTAAAACTTCGTTTTCATGAAAATTATTAGCATTTTAAACGCTCTTCATTGGAATGACAAATGCAAAAGCTTATTTTCAAAATCCGAGTCGTGCTGTCTCCGCCACGCCAAATACTAGTACATAACTCATGAATATGAAATAACCCACTCTTGCGTATTGAGCGAATGTGGTTTCCGACGATGTACTATCTATAGTGACATGAGATGTGAATATATGCAAAAAGATAAAATGATGCTACAGCAGCATGGACTTTAATTGAAATTGTTTGTTCTTAATTAAATAAAATATAAGCAATGTTATGTTACGTTACTCCTCGTTGATACTGTTAGTGAGTAAAGAATGGCATAACTAGGCTCTATTTTCAGAAATAAACTATAAATCAAAGCATAAACATGTTTATTACATCGAGTTTACCCATTATTTTTGGTCTTTGTCTCATAAAACAACCTTAATTTGCCTCCTATATTTCAAAGCGGCGTCAAATATTCTCCTGGCATCTAAGATGTTGTTTGATTTGTCCCTATTGGTCTTTGAAGTGACAAATTAGAACTGTCGAATCTATCACAAGATCATCTGATATATTAATGGGAACACCACACGAATCATCTCGTAACGAGAGAGCGACACCATAGTTTTGTATTCTATAACGATTTATAAAGATTAATAGTCTCGCTCCCTTTTATTAACATAAGAAACATGATTATTATTTATTTTTATATCGTATGTCCTTTGTAGCTAGTTTAGTGATGGGGTAAAAAAATCGATTACATAAATTAAAAGCGTCCGAGCATTGGACTTTTCCTACACTGTGATGATAGGTAGTCAATGGTTGACCTGGTTTACACAAGGTAACACATTGTCTTTGTTTGTGATATTGTTTCTGATCAATTTACCTGGACATGAGTTAAAATTTTAACTGCTAAAAACGTGCAAAAATATTAGTATCAAAACAATTGTTTTAAACACATACATGTAGTACATGTACATTACATACATATATACTCAGTAAAAAAAAGAACATGCGCATGATTCTTTATCGTGTAACTTTGTAACCAATCAATACCAATGTTTGCCAATTTTCCAGGACAGATTAAGTATTCCAACAACATTTAGTTTAAATTCAGTACCAAATATGCGTGCATGTACATTCTAGATTGTCAGAAGTCCCTTACCTTGACTGATTAAAGACAGATCTCTTGATTCTCTTTAATTGAACCTTTCAACGAACATAAAAATTCGTCGAATCTTTTATTAAGTCAATTTCTTTGGTACATATATTCGTAGAATCCCGTTCTATAGATCAGGAGGCGTCATTAACAAACAGTTTCATGGACATTTATTACCCCCCCCCCCCCCACACACACACACAAACACACACACAAAAATTTAGGACTATTTTGATCAGCGGCCATTTCTATGACTGCCTAATATACCTGCAAGTTTCGTGGCTCGTAGATAATTAATAGTTAAAACATATTTCAAAGCCAGATTTATATATAATTAAGCACAGGTATAATGCAAATGGATCAAGGCACAAGTTCCAAAACCTAATCATGGCTCTCTTTGGTGATAATTAGATGCTGATTGACTCGTCTAGAGATACTAATCATAATTATAATGAAGCTAGTGCCAAGTTTGATAGGGATAAACTGACCTACATGTATACAATTATCGGTCAGTGATATCAAATAGATGTGTATCGATGATATTATAGATAAAAGATACACGAGCGATACAGGTCTGTATATAACTGGTACACCCAAGTTGTGAAAGCAGAAAACAACCAGACGTGTCAGACAAGGTACCAGGAGCTGAAACAAATACTAGCTAAATATTTAGGCATGAGGATGCCTATCTAACCTCGACCGGCTGGATCTGATAGAAACTGGCCGATGATTAATTATAGATCATCTTTCATGTTTGCTTTACGTCGACTAGGTCGTTAGAAGTACCTATAAATAGTCCATCTCACACCCGATATTCAGAATAAATGTAAGGGTAGTTAGTGTATTCGGCACAAATAGTTCCAGAGGTATTAATGCAAAAAGGAAGCAGGTTTCATTGCAGTGATAGGAAGAACTATTATTGGTTTGCCACGATGCCATGATAGCTCGAGGCCACGCTGCCGAAAGGTAGGCGATGCCAAAACCTGATACGTACACACGGAAATTACAGCAAGACTGATGCTCTTCTTACGGTATCATTGGTCAGACATTCATGGATACTGAGTCAGGGAACGGTCGTAAGGCTCGGTCCAGTTAATTTGCTGTTTCAGTTAACAGTTTTAATTTTTTTAAGGTATAGTCCCAGTAATGGTTCCGCTACGTCTTGGACCACTTAACCTCTACCAAGATAACCAATGTACCCTGCAGAAACCTTAGGAAACCTTGGTTATCTCCTTGAAAGGCCCATGAGGTCCGAAATGTAGCGGAACCATTACAGAAACTTTACCTTCAGAAGAAGTAGAAGAAAACCACCCCTAGCTTGGGCTTGCACATCAATTTAGGACCAGTTACGACCATATTTGTAGCTGTTTATATCTATCTTTAACTCTTTTACGATATATCAAATCCATATGATAAAGCATAATCATCGTCGTTGCCGGCGGCATCATCAACATTATCATCACCTCCACCCACCCAACAAAAAAGGAAAAGAGGGTCGAACTACTACAACTTATTCTGACAAACCATTTTTGATGGTAGGCTCGAAATGGTCACATTTTTTTTAAAGTTCTTTTCTTTAATTGTTTTTCTTAGATTAGTTTAGTTTAAACTTAATTATTTTACGTGGAAAACAAGTTCTTACAACTTACACTAATCCCTCTCGACGGTTCGTAGGTTGGACCAGTACTTTGCGCCCAGGAAGGTCTTGAAGAATGTTTGCATCAAACGGGGTTCG
>CM037789.1:10279494-10329494 GCA_021229015.1 Solen grandis
AACCTACAACCTTCGGATCCGTAATCGGATACGTTACCACTGGACCACGGCGCCACTATTCTACTTTCTTTTCTATTTCTTAGATTCAATGCCTACGTTAAAGGCTCTATGATAACCATGAGTCCTAAGCAAATCAGAAGCATCTCGACTACATACGCACCAATCTAAAACTATTTTGAAAGATCAATACAAAACTACATACAAGTTGAAGGATTGTCATGATTCTAAGATGATATAAGAGAAAGATAAAACCTACATCCATCTTTTATTTTGCAAAGGCAGCATTTTGTAGTCACCATCTCATTTGTGGAAGTAGACACTTCTCTTAAATGTTAAAACTCGGGGAAAGAAAATGCGTTTGATATCGATGCTAGTAAATATGTCCTATGCATGAATAGTAACTTGTTTAAAGAAACAAAATGACGAACAACTTGGATTATTAATGAAGGTAAAAAGGCTCCGTGCTAAACTAAACCTTGTTTAAAAGGAAAATAATAACTGGAAACATGCATTATTTAACGAACTTTAAGAAATACCATGTAAAATAGATACCCTTTTCTGAAGCAAAAAATATTTAATTGACTAGTTCACGTTATTTTATAGGTATTGGTAACAGTTACATGTATCGGAAACACTTTTAACATCTCGGTGGTTCCTGGGTTGGATCAGTACTTTACCTGGAATAGCCATGAAAAATAATCATTGCCCTGAATGACATTCGAGCACAAAACTAGAAGATATGTAGTCATGTAAGTTCCTCCACGCAGAAGATCTCGTGCAGATTGATGCGGAGCCAATCAACTGCGCCCTCAGTAACAGTTGCGGATGATATGAATGACATTGCCTTATCATGACCTAATTCCGACGATTTCAAATTTACTCCGGAAAACAAAACTGCCACCACTACTACATTCAACAGTCAATAAATTACTTGAACAACTCAAATTAAATCATGCTCCCCCAGATAAAATTTTGGGGCTAGAATGCCGTAGGTGCGATCTGAGGGGTATCTGGGGGGTAAATTCTGGTTCAAATATGCTCAATAATTTTACTATTTTCTACAAAAAAGAGTACGATTCAATCAATTTCAAATATTTTTCATATCTTACATCTGAAATCGAAATATTTCGGTCTGTACCCGGGTTAGGCATCGATTTTTATTGCAGTTTTGGCACTTTTAGATTTTCGATTTTCTGGACGAAGTATACGCAACTGCGTATTTGCGTAAGCCTAGGCACGCGCCTGCCTCGGGTAATTCCGTCATCTACCTAGATGAGACAAAATGGCACTCTACTTCTCCGTTTTCTTTCTGTCTAAGATTTATGAAGTGCACTGTTATTCGAATACAAGTCTAGGACCTAACATATCTCGTCACTGTATAGTTTAACAATGATAGGTCACGTGATATATAGCAAGGCAATACGAGAATTCTTTTGGGAAAAAACTCCCCACACACACATACACACAAACTGCAGTTCATAGAATTAGGAATAATACGTTCGAATTGTTTCAGCTGGTGAGCTGTCAAACAAATAGGGAAAAATCAGGCAGGATAGATAAACAATTTCATGAATTTTAAATAGAACGTTTTTTTTCACCATCTTTTAACCCTTTCCCTCATAGAGGAAACCATGAAAAGACCTATGCGAACAACATTAAACCAGATCAGCCTGCGAGTAACTCGCAGGCTGATCAGGTTTTATGCTGTTCGCTGCTCCTCAGTGGTCTGGAAATGAGGACTTTGTAATTAAATTTGGTAAGGTTTAACTGTGGTTTTCTGCAGATCAGGCTTTATGTGGTACCTACTGAGTGCGTCAAAATGAGTCTATATGAGGGAAAGGGTTAAATGGCATGGTTGACGCCGTAATTTATTCATCTCCTTGACAACGAAGATAAAAGAATCTGTCCTACATGTTTATTATTATTTTTATGAAAATCATTCCTTCGCTGTTCCTAATTCTGAAATCATTTACTTTTTGTAAATGAGCAATGCTATTTAACCAAACAATGTTTTTCCCATTTATCTAATCCCGGCAGTATCCGCTAGACATGTAAGTATGCAGACTGTTAGCCCAGGGAAGCGTAAGTTGCATCTTATTGCCATTATATCATCATTAACAACTTACCCAATAGTGCATCCAAACTGCATCATAATTGATTTACCATGTTTTCACAGTTACGAATTTCAAAGTAGTTTGGGCATACAGCCAAAACGAATTAAAGTTTCCGTACATAAAGTTAACTCATTTCTGTATAACAAGAAGGCAAATGCAGACGGATTGGTCTTTGCGTAAAACCATGAATCACATTTAAATTAGTGCTAAAATCGTGGCAAGATATATATGAACATACGTTTGTGTATGACATAGGTGCAGAAAATACCGGTATATCAAAATCAACTGAAAGTGTAAACGAAATAGTTATTGACATATTTATAAACTTTACAAATTCTTGTCATAATGTTTATTTTTGAAAATGGCCCTGCATGGGAGAATTTAATTTTTCTCAGCAATGTCTGATAAGAATATACATAAGATATAACACCCAACCCACGAAAAACAACTTAGTTAATTCAAATTTTCAATTAGATTAGAAAGTGTTCACACGAGATGTCGTTAATTGCATTATTTCTTTTCGGTATAAATATATCCTATATTTAGTTGATGTATTAAACTGTCGCCACGACAGTATTTCATTCATATAGTGACGCCCCTGAGATTCTATCTTTGAAATATGATTAGCACATTTAATAATGTCTAAGTGAAATATGTGGCCTTCAGTATTAGAAATTCATACATATACGTGTATTCAAGAATCTCAGAAAAAAATATTTGCGATCATATAAAAGAACATGTTGACTGATGCATGGAAAAGAAACTACATTTACATTTCGAAGACTGGCTGAAGAAAAAATCAATGTTCCATACTTAGTATTTATAATTTGGTTGAATTCCACAAACAATACTTGGTGCTGAGTAATATTTAATTTTTGAATATATAATCTGGCTAAAATTTCATCAACTTTACTTAGCGCAAAGAAATACTTAAAATTTTACAATAGGTAGAAAAAAAATCAAACATATATAGCTAAGTTGGTATAAATCAATGCCATAACGATTAAAAAATTGGTGAAATTATAATTATGTGTAGGTATATAATTTCATAGTAACATGTATGGGATTTTAACCTAAGTATCCTTATTTGTATAACATAAACTATCGTATATCATTATATATTATACACATCCAGAATATATTCCATGTATTATATATAAATATAAAAGTCAACAATCAAGAGAATAGCCTAGTATATCATTAAAAAGATATGTGTAATTAATTCAATTGCGAAGCTTCATCCTATGACACATGGCGAGAACAAAAACACTTGTCTTCTTCATCAAATTCCCAGCACGTGCACTTCCTAATCTCTTGTCAAGTTCCTCCTTTTTTCCAACCTTACATCGAATGGAGATACTGAAGGCCATGAGTTTAGAGAAACATTTCTTGCAAGCCATCACTCTTGCACGACAGAGCTACTGGGACCTTCGCCAGAGGCAGTAATTAATAGATTAATAGGTAATTAGCCCGTGCAATCTGTAATGCCAGTTCCCTGATCCCATTTCACAGTTGCTTTGAAAATGTCTGGCTCCATGCAGCCTTTCTTCTGTAGACCTATTGTGTTCCAAGCACGGCGGTAAATTTGAATGTTCCACTTTGAGCGGTAGATGTAATCTCTTATATACCTCATTACGGAAATACATGCCAGGTTACAGGAGCAGAATTGTATCCAAAGTGACAGGTCTTTTTTTTCTTTTTTTTTTTGTAACAGAAACAATATATTTTGTTGCCATTTTTGACAATACATGTATCATTATTTTCCCATTTGTTTTTGTGTATGGTGTTGTTTTTGTTGATTAACTGTTCAATAGCATAAAAACAGAAAAGAATATCTCCTATGTGTAGCTTAAAGAGGAACTGTTGAGCAAACAGTACTTTCATAGTATGTCAGATTTATTATTCATGACATAAACAATGTCTGCAGAATCATTTTCATAGGTTGTCATTGCTGCTGCTACAGCGCCACTGGATCAAATCACGTTTTGGAACTTGTGACATCTCGCTCTTTCTTCTTTTTTCCTGGCATGTTCGGGAGTCCAAACACCCCTACCGAGATTCCTTCGATACCCATTCTGAACTACTTGTTAAAATTCTATTGATATTTGAAGTTGCAAGCACAGCGTTGCCTCTACTAAGAAATCAAAACATCTTTGATGACTGGGTTTATTTTGCAAACAAACAGATGTAAGCGTTTGATTGATTGCAGGAAGTGGATCTCGCGCATCTTGCTTGCCATGAATGTATCAATTTATCAAAGAGTGAATGCGATATGGACGAACATGTTGGAAGAAGTGTTTGGTGCGCTTTGCGGATTCGAATGGCTGAAAAAGAAAGCGCTCTCTCTTAATTGGATGTTTTTCATTCTTATTGTTTCTTTTTCAATTGTTTGGATAGCATTTTTGAAGGCAACCTCTTTAAGAATACTACAGACCTTTTTCGCTCAAGATTCGGCGATACTCGGCACTACTCGTGTATTCGGCACGTGTTCCGGGTCGAATCCCATCTACAATTCTTAGCGCTAAGTAATCTTAAATACTTAAGGGCGAATTTCATTCACCTTGTTTCTCATATAAAAATCTCAAATATTTAATTTCTTAATAATTATTGCTAGTTTTTAAGGTAATAATTCATTTCAGCTTAGCCATGTACTTGAATATTTCATAAAATAGCAGTGGTGGAATGTGTATCTATCTAGTTTAAGAATTTAAGTTTTACTTAGCACTAAGATTGTTGGTGGAATTTGATCCTGGCTCCGAATCCATTGACAGTACTTAGCCATAAGTAATACTTTAATACTAAGACAGGTAGAAACACATTCAACCATTCTTGTTTTACGAGATATTCAAGCACATGACTAAGTTCGCTTAATTTGTATCTTAATAACATACAATATTTGTCAACAAATGGAATATGTAGGTATTTTTAATAGATATATCAGAATGATGAAAATCGCCACTAAATATTAAAAAATTATGTATCGCTTAGTAATGTTGGGTTATTCGAACCTGACCAATCAATAACTGTTGTAAAGGTGTAATATATGTTAAAAATCAGGCAGCTATCGAAGCTCTTATGTTGTCATATATTCAACAATCTATTAAATTACGATGTATTATTATTACAGCTAGTCCTACTTTCTTAGGCAATAAAAATGTTGTATTCAGTTTATATTCTAAACAATATGATTACGGTCTTAATATGGAGTAAAAATCATCCTGTATGGCGCCAACGTGACGTGATCTGATAATCTTCCACGAAGCAACTGACTACGTCGCGGTTTTATCATAAATATGTGAATATTTGTATGTTAAGAGTCGGGAGGAAAAACGACATTATCGTTTTCATTCGGCAATACGTGATGTGAAAACATATCAACAAACTAAACACAGTTATAAATTATTCAGTTTTCAAAAATGGTAAAAACAAGCATACTTGTATACAAGAAAATTGAAATTAGCTTGGCGCGAGTGAATTACAAAATGCAGCCTGGTCGAGACTCGAGCCCGGGACCTTTCTCGTGTGTACGGTGAGCGCTCTTATCAGTGAATCACCGAAACTTTAGACCGCCAAATCATTACCGGACCTCTAGGCCGCTACCCCCCCCCCCCCCCCCCCCCCCACACACACACACCACGCAAATTTGGAATTACAAGTCAGAAACTTGAAACCAAAGGGCAGCAAAAAAGAAATTGAAAATGTCGAAGGTTGAGCGCCAAAATATTAATCGAACATTTAACCTTCAACAGAAGAAACTTATTACGTTCATAGTCTAATTTGCGATAAATGTAAAAGATAAATACAGTTTATTAAATGTGTGAAATATAAACAAACTATGACGTACAAAGGGGAGTATTTATAGTAAAACAAAAGAAGAAACCTGATATTGGTGTTAACTAGTCATAACATACGTATGTGTACTTAAAGAGCCAGGAGTAATCCTTCACGCACTTACGAAAAGGTAATTCAAATTCAAGGCTTAATATTATAACAATGAAAGTCAGCTTGATGTTTAGTGCAAAATACTTCTGAAAGGCGCCTTTGTGACTTAAAAGATTAACTCATATTTTCTTTGTTGGATAACAGCGAAACCTTTCTAGATCTTTCAACTCAGTACAGTACTTCTCTGGTTAAAAAGGAAGTTTTCAGTTTGACAGTTTGTTTTTTTATTCAAGTTTTGAATACTGACAAATAGATTCAACTTAAGTTTGGAGAATATCATGCCAATAAATCCAAATTTCACACTTTAAAATGTTTGATAGTTTATATTTGCATTACACCCCACCCGACTGTGGAAAATTAGGCCACCTGGCTGATCTTTCACCTGTACAAACTGTCTGGAATAGTTCCCAGAAAAAATTATGAGCCGCATTAAAGGCTCTATAATTATGGAACGAAACTTTCTTCAGGGTACCTTACAGCGCACTTTTAAATGGATGACATGACTCCTAAACCATTTCAACTGCGTGCGTGCCTACAGTGATAACACTGATTCGGATTTTGCAAATTGCCTAGCATTTATGGAGAATCATTGAGTACTTTATAGAAATCATTATCGAAATTATTTATCATGCAACGCACTGGTGTATTTGATGGTTATGTCATTAGCATGAATAATCTCCAGTATACAGCATTCAGTGCACTGAACTCTCTTGCGCATGTACACTTCCGACGAACGGTTGAACTGTCCTTTTCCATCAATTTCATTATAAACACAGTCTGTTATCTCGCTTCGGCAAACATGTTTGACGATGGTTCCTGTGTTCTTTCAAACAGTGCACAGTCATTCCAGCAGGTGTGTACAATTAGCCCCCGTGTTGCGCTTTCCCGACCTTGGATAGAGCCTCATAACTCATACCGGGACACAGGAAGCTGTGTTTACAGGAGGTGCACGTGATACAACGGGTTGCTTATAAATCTGACAAATTTATCGTGACGATAACTTGAGCACTGGCTATCTATTTGTTGGCAAGCCGCACTTTTCTCTTTTATGTCGATCTCATTTTATTGAAATGAGAGAGAGAGAGAGAGAGAGAGAGAGAGGGAGATTAACATTAACTCGAAACTCAACAGTAACCATTTATGAAATGTAAACTGATCTTCTGGGTTCTGATTTGCTGATTTGCAGAAAAAACATGTTATGCATACTTATAATTTGCCTTCTCCGTTAAAAATATATGCGACTATTAAAAACCATATATATAGTCACTAAACGGTTATTCCTAAATGTTAATATATGTCATTTAAAAAAACTGATAAATTAAATTCAGGCTATATCCTAAGAATTTTCTGTATGATAAGTAATAGGTAATACCTAGTTATAGTCTATTTTCAAGCCAGTGGTTACATGTTTATCCCGTGGTCATTGGGTTTATTCGTAAATGCGTGTCCCAGATAACCCTCACACATACCCATTTATACATCTGTGTAGGATGGAACAATACGAGGTTTCTATCGCAAAGAGATTAAAAGCGATCCGACATGCACTATCCTGCTGTTGAAGCTTTAATCTTTGACCTACTTAACAGATCAATCAAATGTGTAAAAAAAAATCAATCCCTAATTTATGTGACCATTTTGAGGAAAGCGTTAAAGCTACCATTATTCATAGGATCAAACAATTTGTTTTCTGTATAATCAATTTATTTCAAATTAAACGTATAATACGATTTTTTTTCCATTTGTAGATGCTATCAAAAATGCAGAAAAAAGGGTTAAAAGATCTAAAGAACGGTTGAGTCATTGAGCAGTATACTGACATGCCGTTACAAATTGGTTGATTTCCGAATTATGTGTTCCAAGTACTTTATTAATCGTTTTCATATTTCAACTCAACCTGAATTGTCAAAGTGACTACGGCCTTTTTTGTTACTTGTTCTCACAAATCAAATATTTTTCAAAAATAGCTTCCAGTGAACACTTTGCGACTGAATCTCCGGTTTACGATATTCGGTTGCATGTTTTGTATCTGGTGTTTTGTAAAGTTTTAGAACATGTTCATTACGTTGTAATTCAATTGTCAATTCTAGACAGACTCGTAAAAGCTTCCAAAATCACCGTGATATGTGTATCTTCTAAAATTTATCACCGAGACGTAGTGCATAAATCATTGTTGTAAAATGGAGTGCCGCCTCCAATCCTGGAAAAGATCGCTTGTATAGATTTTCATCCATTTTAATATTAGAGGTTTTGATAGAAATAGAGGAGACGCATATTGAGCAGATATGGGGGTTAGCGGGAGGTGAAGCCGGGATGAGAGAGAGAAGGAGGGAGAGAGAGAGAGAGAGAGAGAGAAGGGGGGGCTGGGGCTCGGTTATTCTCAGTATAATTAGTTGCAAAATTTTAGATTTCACGGAAAATTGATTGCTAATCATTGTTTCTTGCAAATATATAAGCACCATTTTTATTCACGCACACCAAAACTCTTTCATATCTAAGCCTGTTATACTGCCAGTACTTTATTCTGGTTGGCATATCTCCAATGAACAGGTAGAAGAAAAATATCTCACTTCAACAACCTCTCACCACTAGTCCTCCACCTGCTACTGAACCATTTGTGAATGTAACTGTGAGTACATCGGGTAACGTTACCCCAAAATAACACCACTGTCTTGTATAAAAACATGTATACAATACCACTGTATCCGTCTGGCTCCAGACTTTCGAAAATACCGATCTAAAATATGCTCAAGTCCCAAGTTCTCAAAAAATACTGAAGCATGATCTCAAATATCATACTCAAGCCCAAAGTTCTCGAAAATACTTGAGCATGATCTTAAATATCATGCTCAAGCCCCAAGTTCTCGAAAATACTTGAGCATGATCTTAAATATCATGCTCAAGCCCCAAGTTCTCGAAAATACTGAAGCATGATCTTTAATATTTGTATCATGCTCAAGCTACTAGTGCTCGAAAGAATACTTAAGTATGTTGTCAGGCTCAAATACAAATACCATATTATACGAGTATACAAAGCCCCTCGCCGCTTTTGGTTCGAATCCCGACAGTGACTTCGGATTTTTCATGTGAGGAAGCCTTCCAGCTGGCTTGCGGTAGGTCGGTGGGTCTACCCGGGTACCTCTGTGTACTCGGGGTCTTCTTCCGCCAGTAATTAGCTGGACGTCGCTATATGATTGAAATACTATCGCAGCGACGGTAAACCCCAATACAACATCAACAACAACAACGAGTATACAAATTCCTGATGAACCTAATGGCCTTACTTTGAGCACGAAAATCATACTTCAGTACATTTTTGAGCTGCATTCTGATTCTCAGAATGCAGTCTCATTGCTATGATTTCGGTCTCCGGAACCTGATAACTCAGATTTCAGTATACGTGCTCCCCACGAAATAGGCCAAATTGTTTCTATATAATATCGTGAGTTATTCGTATCTTTATCGAGTAATTGTTTCAGAAAGTGCTGTATGTAAACCATATTTTATAGTCAGAACACATATAAAATGATATTTCGTTCTGGTTCTTATTTACAGATGAATATTACAGTCTGCGGCTATATGTATGGGCCAGTGAATTATTTTTAAATCAACACATATGTATCTTAAAACTTTGCAACGAAAATATTGACGCAACTTGAATACAATTACCATAAATGGTCGACATTGTATTGGTGTTCATAAGATACAGTGTACCTTTTGTATATAGTACTTTTAATATCGTATCCAAGTCTGTACACTTTTATCCCGGGCTCCGTCCCAATAGCCAATGTATTCCATCCATTATACAACATTCGACATATATTTCAGATTCTACGATATTCTACTCTGGTTAGGAATGTAATCAGGATACCATTGATATGTTGTGTTTCCAGATAGAGCGACATCGTTATTGTTTTTTTTTGTTTTTTTTATAAAAAAACAAAAAAACAAAAAACATTGGGATAGTATTTTATAAAGGTAGACCTACATATCTAAAACTTTAATACCGAAAAAATCTTAATCATGACATTATCTTAGCAGAGGGTTATAGTATCTGTCCTGAAAGATTTTATTCCATTCCATTCAATTATTAAGTGTCTATGTATCAAAATGCATTGATTTGCCTTGCACAAACTTACAAGCTAGGGTTTTCAATTGGCAGTTCTCAGGACTATCAGCCCTTTGATTTAGGCCTGAATTTTAAGAAGTGCATTTTTGTGAATGTCCGAGCATGAATGGAATGCGATAGTAATATGTTCATGTTATCTAGCCTTTTATCTGGTCCCCAAACGTTAGAATGCCATCACGTCTTCAAATTGAGTATCTATGAAATTGATAATTCATATATATTGGTCTCTTACAAGCTCTAGTTAATAGTCTCCATGCAGAAATTGCTGGCGCATTGTTATTACAATTATTTCAGGATATTTTGCAATTCCAAACCCACCTTTTTAGAACTCATCAATGCACTTTATATCGAATTCTTCCAAGGCACCAGACAGTTCTATTGCTATATCTCGACAGAGCTCTTCCTCACTAGAGTCCCGGAGACAGAATTTGGCGTCCTCAGACGCTATGATCAAGCAATAACACCATTGTTTTATTTTCTTATCTATCATATTTATTCTCAAGGATCGTCTATGGCTTCGGTGCTATAAACATTATATATCAGAGTCGGTAAGAGTTCCTAAAGAAGCACACTATATTCGGTTCCTCTGTTTTTATCGTATCCCGACTAAGGTTATCCTTGTTTATTTATGTTAAAGACAACGAAGCTGATGCTTTACATTAATTCCAATTGCCGCAAGATTGTCAGTGTTTGCCTGGTTATCAAACCAGTGTATTGCCTATGTCTGAAATAGATATATAAGATCGGCATAAAATTCCCATTTCCGAGTGGAAGCAGACATAAGCTCTAAAACAGTTACTTGTGTGTTGCTTAGATTGGTCTCATAAAAAACATTAAATATATAGTCAAACCTGTTGTAGCGATCACCTCCGAATTACGGCCAACCTGTGAACAAAGGCCAGTAACTAGATTTACAACACTGAAATTATTGAGAATTTAACCTCTGAATAACAATGACCTCAAGATTAAGGCCAGTTTTCAAATTCTCTTGAGTGGCAGATTTAACTGTGCTGTCAAACATATTGGGCGACCAGTCAGAGGGTGGGGAAAAGGGAAGGGTTTTTCCCTGTGTTTCTTTACTGTAATTAAGATGTGAGCCATTCGTGCTCTTTTAAAACATATTCTTTTAATATAATTACACGGTAATATCACAATATCACATGGAACAGGTTGAAAGCCTAGAAATATTCAGCCTGAACTATGTATTCAAACATTTTTCAATTGTGTGGAAAAAACACGTAAGTGGGCGACTTTTTCAAAATCGATGTACATTTTAATTTCTAAAATAAAAAAAAATATCGGCAAACTATAATTTTAGTTAACCCAACCATTCCCACATCAAGTTATAATCATTGCAACTCGAGAAAAATGAGTTTTGGATCGATATCATTTTTTGTTTTCCAATTGAATTTGTAAATGCTAAACTTTACTTTAGAATATATTATCTCGATTTGTTTCTAATTATTGTTTGATGTAGAGACAAGTAATGGTGAAGTACACAGTGTCAGTCATAATGATGAGAGTGTGTGGGTGGGTGGTTGATTACTACAGTGCTCGTTAATTGTGGCATGTTTCTTGAAATCAGAAGCAATTACGTGCCTGTGTTTATATAAATATGCACCATTCTATCCGTACCCACTATAAAGCTTCAATAATGATGGTCTAGATTAGATTTAGTCTGTCTCTCTTTATGATAAATCACCCTATTTCTCATACAAAATCAATACGATGACCTCTTATTGACATGTGTTCATGGAACTAACGGGGACTTGCTTAAATGTATGGTTGAGAATGAAAAAATGAGATTAAGAAGAGATATTGTTGGTATTCTTAAAACAAGGGGGAAAAAAGCCCATCATTCCACTACACGTGCATTTCAATTAGAATTTGACCTATTTTTCCGACCACTAAAATCGTTTATTTCCATTTCTTATCCCCTTATTTCAAGAAAAGTTCACAGATATGCACTTTAATCCGTCAGACTCCGCCTTTATTTACAAAAAGATGAATCTCAAAGATTGGTGGGACATATTAATGTTTCAGTAAGACAATATCATAATCTACAGTTGAAACTGTAAACACTAAAACAAAGCTTATTTCTTAACCCTTTCCCTCATAGAGGACTCCATGAAAAGACCTATGCGAACAGCATAAAACCAGATCAGCCTGCGAGTAACTCGCATGCTGATCAGGTTTTATGCTGTTCGCTGCTCCTCAGTGGTCTGGAAATGAGGATTTTGTAATTAAATTTGGTAAGGTTTAAGTGTGGTTTTCTGCACATCAGGCTTTATGTGATACCTATTGAGTGCGTCAAAATGAGTCTATATGAGGGAAAGGGTTAAACACTTCAACATTGTTATTATGAAGCTAGGTTTGTTGTTTTTGTAAAAAAAAAAAAAAAAAAAAAAAAAAAAAAAGACCCCATTACAAAGATGATCAAGCCCATACTACGTGTTGTGTAGCATGTCCGCCCCCGCCCTTGTGCATAATTTAGTTCAGTCTAAACAAATATATTGACACATCCTTACATTATATGAGTTTTTTCCAAATAACTTCCTGGCCAGCAATTACTTGACTAATCCATTATCGCACACAATATCATCAAATGCGTTAATGACAATACGATTGAATGATTAAACACGCTCTATTGCGATGAGATCAGCTGATATAACTAGAAGTCATTCTGTAGCAAATATATCGAAATTGCTTTCGTTGCGTTCGTATCGAATACAGTAAAAATCAGAGTTAAGGAGTTAAGGTAAATGCTTGATCGATTGTTCGAAACTCCCAATTTTCAGAATTCCCCCTTCGGTATTCGGAAAATCGAAGTCTAACTCTGTTTATAATATGATTTCTAGAATATACGAATGGAAACTGAATTTTCGTGAACCTTTAAAATATCATAACTACTCGTGTGTCAGATGGCCTAGATGTTCAAACATTTTGTTGCAAACTTTTCGAGTGTAAGCTGAAGTTTCTCTGTTATGGATATGGTAGGGATTTTTGGTTTAAGTAACTGAAGTGAAAATGAAAGAATAACGCAAGAAAGATGAAGATATACTAGTTTGAACTTGACATAATGACATGCTATTTATCAGGTCTGACTCAATATTCCAGAATATCTGATTAGATATAAAGGAAAAAATCAGTTGAGTATTGCGTCAATACAGATATTGCTTGCTCAAATTAATTAGATGAGTTAAGAGTACAATAGAATGGCGGAAAGTCAAGGTAGGGATTACCCGAATGTCATGCTTATCACGGGGTATTTTCATAGCCCCTGCACGAGCTCAGTTACTAATTACGATTAATTAATTATGATTATTTTATCTAGTTGTGCTTTTTTCCCCAAGACAATCGCTATTATCCGTTTTCTTCATATTCCCTTCGGTCTTCGAATTAACGCAAGTTAACCTCGGAAAAGACAGAACTGACTGACATATATCTCAGACACTTTAAACGTCATGGGTGTGGTACCAGTGCTATAGCACGGGAGTAAGTTTCTCTATGATGGAATGCATTTAATTAGGTTTCTACTTGTCAGTGAATGACAGCCGTTTGACTGTAGCTTGTTGGGTAGGCTTGTGGTGAGAAATGGTTATTCTCATCGGTTGAAAACTTCTTATTTACGACGAATAATGAGTCCTTGAAAAAAAGTTTCCAAACCATTTTGGATATAATTATTAATTATACACTGTCAAAATGCTTTTTTAGTCAAAACCCCGACTTGTTAGCCTTTTTATTAAGTTGTGTAAAGAAACAAAGAAATTGCATCACGGATGCATAAAGGGGCGTTAAATTGGAAATAATAATAATAATAATGTGAATTCGAAGACTAGTGTTTTTTCACTCGTGTGGTTTGAGCTGAAACAGTTTGATATTTTGAAAAAAAGTAACGTATAGTCCAAACAAGATCTTCTTGTGATAAAAAAATCTGCGTTTCGCGCCATTAAGGTTGCGAGACAAAAAATGACAGCAATAATAGAGTGAGGGGGCATATATTGATATAGCTTACCGTTCATGCTATCGAAGGCGTTGGCATAATCCGAAGACATAAACTGATTGGTAATCGATGTTTTACCGCAGCCAGGCGCTCCGATGACTTGAACTTTGAAGTATGAGTTTTGCTGGGCCTCAGCTTTCGGTGTGCACTCAAATTCAATGGGCTGACTTGCCGAAATTGCCAGTCGCGGCGAATCTCGCCCATTCATTGAGCCGCTAGCTACGTTTCTACTTGAATGTCTTTTGCGAAATGAATCTCCACGATTGATGACGCCACCCTTGTTCGAGGTTTTGAATGAGCGCACCCGTCTGAGAGGGGCATCACGGCCTTCGTGGGAACGGTTGTCATAGTGAAGATCATCCTTGGGAAACAAAAGGTTTGGTGAGCTTGAATAATTTCCAGTTGTGGAAAGTTCTTGGTCTCGAACTTTCACATTTGGTTTGGGTTTGTCATTTCTGAATGACGCTGAGCGAACCTTAGGGTCCGAAAAATGAGGAGCAGGGGGCGTGGCTAAGGCAGCTGCGAGAAAGTGCTTTTCAAAAGGGTCATTCGGATTTCCATCCGACGTCTCGGGGCTTGTACATGAATCTTCAACGATTTCTATTTCGGGTTCGGGTTGCTGTTTGGGCGTTGCCCGGAGACGCCTGTGGTGTTGACTGTGGGGGTGTTGGGCCTGGTATGGCTGGGGCTTGCTGGCACTACCCTGATTCAGTGTGTTGTCGCTGTGCGAACGAATCTCTAGAGGTTCTACCTGTAACATTGCTGCAACTGTCATACTTTGGCAAACCGACACATTTAGAAAAGTTACGCAATCTCTTGCCACTGTTGTTTTCCCGTGTACCGAAACATTGGCACACCTCCTGGTGAAGAATCCAGAGAAATGGTCTCCAGAGATTGTATCTTAGCGAAAGAAGAGTCGAAAACAACTATCCTGTAAACGGCAAGTGCCCACTTCCTCGGATATAGTATCAATGAATAACACTATAGAAAAAATATATTAAATACCAACACGCATTCCCTGATGAATTCGTATCCAGTTAAATCCAGTGGTCCAAGCTGACAACAGTATAAACAGAAAATTCCTTTCTTCAATGCTACATTCTCCAACTTAAACCAACAAACGAAAATTAATCCAGTATCGAATCACAGAACTAACTTGAAAACAACATATGATGGAACTACAAATTATTGGCAATACCTGTTAGAATTCACTGGCTACGATACGAAAAACGTCCTCTCCAACTTAGCACTTAATGTTATTCCGAAAGACTAAAGGTAGCGAATGGTACCCACTAGTGTTTGAACATCCACATGCGCTACATATTACTGATGTCTGTGTTCATATGCTCGGAAATAACATAGTGCTATGCGCTAGGAATTCCCGGGGCTTCCTCGCTGCGATTTCCCTACAATACTGATGCCAACTCCGTTACCGTAGCAACTCTACGGAGAACGCTGGAGTGAGCGTACGAATGGAAATTTTGTAATTAATGGCGTGTGGTTATTTTCTCGGACTCTCGATGGCATCATCATACTTATCGATTTTCAGTATCTAATGGAAGAAATCTTTAATGAAGTTATTTCTTGTATCACAGCCTAAGGGTCCTTGAAGAACGGTACACGATTATACACGAAGACCGGTACACGAAGACCGCTACACGATTATACACGAAGACCGCTACACGATTATACACGAAGACCGGTACACGATTATACACGAAGACCGGTACACGAAGACCGGTACACGATTATACACGAAGACCGCTACACGATTATACACGAAGACCGGTACACGAAGACCGGTACACGATTATACACGAAGACCGCTACACGAAGACCGGTACACGATTATACACGAAGACCGCTACACGAAGACCGGTACACGATTATACACGAAGACCGCTACACGATTATACACGAAGACCGGTACACGATTATACACGAAGACCGGTACACGATTATACACGAAGACCGGTACACGATTATACAGGAAGACCGGTACACGATTATACACGAAGATCGGTACACGATTATACACGAAGACCGCTACACGATTATACAGGAAGACCGGTACACGATTATACACGAAGATCGGTACACGATTATACACGAAGATCGGTACACGATTATACACGAAGACCGCTACACGATTATACAGGAAGACCGGTACACGATTATACACGAAGACGTACACGATTATACACGAAGACGGTACACGATTATACACGAAGATCGGTACACGATTATACACGAAGACGGTACACGATTATACACGAAGATCGGTACACGATTATACACGAAGACCGCTACACGATTATACAGGAAGACCGGTACACGATTATACACGAAGACCGCTACACGATTATACACGAAGACCGGTACACGATTATACACGAAGACCGCTACACGATTATACAGGAAGACCGGTACACGATTATACACGAAGATCGGTACACGATTATACACGAAGACCGCTACACGATTATACAGGAAGACCGGTACACGATTATACACGAAGATCGGTACACGATTATACACGAAGATCGGTACACGATTATACACGAAGACCGGTACACGATTATACACGAAGATCGGTACACGATTATACACGAAGATCGGTACACGATTATACACGAAGATCGGTACACGATTATACACGAAGATCGGTACACGATTATACACGAAGACCGGTACACGAAGATCGGTACACGATTATACACGAAGATCGGTACACGATTATACACGAAGATCGGTACACGATTATACACGAAGATCGGTATTCCATTGAAAATCTTAAGGTAGTTCCTCACTCCGATAGGATTTACAAACCGTACAGTTTAATTCTCACATCAAACAGCAAGTGTATTAGATGAAGGGAGCAAATAACCTATATAGAACGAAGAAAACTTAAAGTAATCCATCCATCATTACATTGCGGTCATGTATCATCAAGTGAATCCTGGACATTTTGTATAAATGCAGCTTTTAAATAGTAATAATATAACTCCAAGTCAATGGATGCATGCATCGGCACTGAAGTCTTTTCAAGCAATTGAAGGATCATTAATTCAATGATGGATGGATGACCTATCGCCATTTCTAACTGCGCACTCCTTTACATGAAGGGTTGAGTGAACTTTATCAGAAGGTCTGTATACTCAGAATGTAACGTAGAAGTAACAATTTCTTTCTTTAGCCGCCTCATTCATCTTTCAACAGTCTTCCCTTTCGCTCTCTAATCCTGCTGGCAAGAATAGATAAGCTGATTTAGATTTCAGTAACTTAAAGATACCATAGCCGTCTCGAATTCCACCAACAATACTCAGCGCTAAGTCATACATGGTTTTTAAATCAAGTTGAAATGCATTACGAAATACTTAATTCGATACATTAACCCTTTCCCTCATAGAGGACACCATGAAAAGACCTATGCGAACAGCATAAAACCAGATCAGCCTGCGAGTAACTCGCAGGCTGATCAGGTTTTATGCTGTTCGCTGCTCCTCAGTGGTCTGGAAATGAGGACTTTATAATTAAATTTTGTAAGGTTTAACTGTGGTTTTCTGCAGATCAGGCTTTATGTGGTACCTATTGAGTGCATCAAAATGAGTCTATATGAGGGAAAGGGTTAAGATGATATTGTCGTATGCCTAAATAACAAAAAAAAAGAGAAATATTTCCTAATCTTAATCAGAAAAACAAGAGAGATTTAAGAATTACCGGTTGCTTACCGATAAGTCGATATTCAAGCCAGATAAGACAACATTTACAACAACAACAACAATAACAACAACTACAACAAATATTGTTCGAATATGGCTATATATTTACCACAGACAATAAATTCAAACTGAAATATTTTTAATATTAATCTACTATACAATCTGTTGTTATGTTCAAATTACCTATGTATGTTTATGTCCTACATCAAATATCCCCCAGCGTCTAATAAATCTAACTGAATGTGGAATTTGGCATTAAATCACACATTGCTTTCGTTTTTATTACCAAATTAATTTAATTTTAACTTAAAACAACTTAAAACAACTCATTCGAATCTGCTTACTCATCTGAAGCGTTTTTAAAATCATGTACAATCGGGATTTCAAAAGTTTGATTCCCGGTCGCAACTTATCTGTCAAATGTGATAATGTGAATGGGAGTAGTGTCGTGTGTTACCTGTCAACGTCATTGTGACACAGAACTAAATCGTGAAGTGTTGTGCACCTTGTCTACGTCGTTGTGACACAGAACTAAATCGTGTAGTGTCGTGCACCTTGTCTACGTCGTACGTCGTTGTAACACAGAAATAAGTCGTGTAGTGTCGTGCACCTTGTCTACGTCGTACGTCGTTGTGACACTACGTCATTGTGACACAGAACTAAATCGGCCTCATGGGGACAGCTGAAATGCTGTTGGTGAGACGTTCAACCTAAGAACCCCAACTATAATACATATACGCTAGCATATTGTCCTTTTCATATTTTTACTTATTAATAAACAGTTCAATTCATTATCATAATGATTTCAGATGTAAATTTAAAAATTTACAGATGTGTCATACCAATATGATTCAAGATAATGTTCATACAGATGTGTTTCCAGATGATTTATATACAAATATGTCTATGATTCCAGATGATGTATATACCAATATGTCTATGATTCCAGATGATGTATATACCAATATGTCTATGATTCCAGATGATGTATATACCAATATGTCTATGATTCCAGATGATGAACATACCAATATGTATATCATTCAAGATAAGTGTCATACAAATGTGTTTCCAGGTGATGTACATACCAGTATGTCTATGAATCCAGGTGATGTATATACCAATATGTCTATGATTCCAGTTGATGTACATTCCAACTTGTTCATGATTCCAGGTGATGTACATAACAATGTTCATGATTCCAGGTGATGTACATAACAACATGTTCATGATTCCAGGTGATGTACATAACAACTTGTTTATGAGTCCAGGTGATGTACATAACAACTTGTTCATGAGTCCAGGTGATGTACATAACAACATGTTCATGATTCAATGTGATGTACATACCAATATGTTATGATTCCAGTTGATGTACATAACATCATGTTCATTATTCCAGGTGATGTACATAACAACTTGTTAATGATTCCAGATAATGTACATACTAACATCTTATATGTTTATGATTGCAGATGATGTACATACCAACACTTTGTTCATGATTTCAGATAACGTATATATTCCAATCTTTAATCAGCATATACCAAGACAATTACTATGATTTCAATAACCTCATTAGCCATCTGACTTTTGACGACTTTATTAAGCAGCATATTTTCTATTCTCGGAACAATTAATGAACATTTAACACATTTATTGTATGCCATTGATCATTGATACAGGCTACAGTTTGTTTATGATCGACTGGGAATTCCGTTGGATATTTTTTTTTATTGAATAGTTAATTACGGAAAGCCTTTTTGCATGCATCTCCATCACCCGGGTTCACACAGGACAGTTTTCATTTGATTATTTTTGTTAGAATTCGGTTAATGCAGACAGAAGATTCATGAGCTGTAAAACAAAGGAACAAATCAAGGTAACCGACAGCTTTTGTCAAGATCTCAAAAGGCCTGTTGAACCTTATTAATACGAATCCTTCCACACTCACATTTCACATTCTTTTGCTTCAGAATTATTATACTCTATTTCTCTATGTTTCTCCTCTTTCTCTCTTCTTGGCATTAGGGAATAAGCGAAGACAGTGGACATCTTTATTTTTTTAATTCAACTTTATATATTACAATCGAACAATATTGTTATTCATTTTCTTTATCTCGATGTTCCACACGCGGTTCCGTATGCCCTATTCATTCTCTCACATACAAAATCATTGGTTACTCATGACGACATCGATGACTGAGTACCTAATTTGTACATAAAATTTGTTCTTAAGGTAATCCATCCATCATTAAATCATAATCATGGTCCTTCCAATGCTTAAAAAACTCTAGTGTAGATGCAAGCATCCATTGACTTGAAGTTATAGGCTCTTTTGTTCAAAGTTTATAAAGGCTTGCATTTACTATAAAATTCCCATGGTTACTTGATGGATCATGATCCCATTTTAATGATTGATGGATTACCTTATCATAACGCATCACTTATACAATCAGATAATCTTACATAGTGAAATGCAAACTCCGACGCAGCCAAATGCCTCCACATCAATCTGTGCGAGATCCCATGCGTTGGAGATTGGGTAAGATGTCAGAAAACAATATTAAGGAATATCAAGAGAGAAAGGAAGCCAGGATTTACAAAGTTACAATAGATAATTAAACAGAAAGCAGGGATAGGGTGCATCAAACTGTATCTATATATGTAAGCTATCAAGTATAAAATAGGTTTAGATATAACATGCTGTCATAATTTACCTTGTGACATCAGACATATTATGCAAAGCTAGCACACTGCAGTGACTCACGTTTTTCTTACATTTGGCACACAACCTGTAATGTTAAATTTCAGCCTTGCAACTAGAGAATTTTATTTTGACATAAATTGAATCCTTTACTTCCCGGGCTCTTCTTCATCAGTTTCCTGAGATTACATTTCAGACTAAGACCCAGGATCCTAAAAATTAAAATGATCGAGTTCATCTTCTATAGTCACACCCCCACCACACACGCACACGCATTGCTATGCATTCTGAAAATAATCATGTTAACAAGGGAAAAACAACTTTTTTGCCACATAGTCACATTACTGCAGTTTTGCAGTAGCAGACGATATCTAGGTGAGATACATGTACCATTCCTAGGTATTGATGGATGGCTGGCACAAGTTTGAATGGCGGCACAGTTGTTCGGATGTCAGAGTAACTCCCGGGCTCTCGCGTTACAGACGCTATGGTACTTGAAACATTTTGCAGGTAGAGTGCTATGTTCACATGCTCCCTTCACATATATGATCCACACGGAGATAACATGCATGGAGCATAAGTGGCAATGGGCAGTTCTTATTCCAACATCAGATCTTGGTTTACCAGTCAATTATATTGATAACCAAAACCATTCATGTTTTTTGCACGTAGAATCTTTTAACAGTATTACATATCATGTGCGATGGCAATGCGGGGGATGAGCTTCGAACGATCGGAGATATTGAAGACGTCCCCAAATCTTAATAGTCTGCAAGATTTCTTTTTAGAAATGTACAGTTGAAATGGATTACTTGTGACTTATAATACGCATTGTAGTTCTGTGGAAAATGTCATTCAAATATGCCACCAGTTTTCACAATTCAAGGCAAGAAATCTAAAACAGTTTAATTAAAACCTTTGGTTCTATTTATTGCTTTCTGAGATATTGCAGGCCTGCCGGTCGACAAATTCAAGCTATTTATCCCTTTATATGTATTGAAAGCTAAAACACGTTTATTTTGTGGAATAAAAGCATTACTATTAACATATTTAGTTTTATGACGCAGAAACGTACCAAAAATAAATGTGAAAGAGAGAGCTCACACACTATTCTCATCTTAATTGATGAATGGTTTCAAAATCCTTCAGGAAGTTTACGAAACGAATCAACAAGTTTCAAGTTTTTTTCGATTCACCAAGAGGGTCATTGATCCATTTTGGCAGGCAATTCAACATGGCGAGCAGTAAATATAATAACTTCATGAGAGAGAGAGAGAGAGAGAGAGAGAGAGAGAGAGAGAGAGAGAGAGAGGGGGGTTATTGTATATATTAAACATTTAGTGATCTATTTTCTGCATCACTTTAAAAGTGTAAAGAAGATAAAATAATCAGACATTTTAGTTTTAAATTAAAATCCCATGAAGTAATTAAGAAGAAAAGAAAACTGTTAAATTTTATTAAACAAGTATATTAGCTTGATATGCCTTAATAACCTTAATATGCATTTTCTGTTCGAAAATAAAACTGACAAATAAAACGAATGGTAAGAACTAATTATAATCAAAATAAAGTTTAATCATGATGAATTATCTTTATTTAGTTAGATAGGATAAGATCAGCCGCAGCACTTAGTTATGATAACGATGTTAAATAGGGCAGATTTAATCTATTTCTAAATTGGTAATTATGTCTTAGGTTAATAACTGATAAATGATTAATTTAAAAAAGAGGAAACTTTTTTCTTCAATTTCTACCTAAATTAAGAATTATTACGAATTATCACTTTTTTAAAGAAATTGATAGATATTTCGTTATTACAAATCTTACCTAAGTTTATTTCAAATATATTTTTTTTCACGGAATTAGAAGCATGTGTGTAATTTAATAACATACATACATGCATATATACATATATACGTACATACATACATACATACATACATACATACATACATACATACAAACGAAAACACTTTGTAAATACAATTTGAAGTCTCGATATTACGAAGTTAAGGTAAAGTCCCTGTAATGGTTTCGCTATATTTCGGACCTCACGTCTTTTCACGGAGATAACCAAGGTTCCTAATATTTCATTAGGGTACATTGGTTATCATGGTAGAGATTAAGTGGTCCACGAAGTAGCGGAACCATTACAGGAACTTTACCTTAAATATTTTTTGATGTGCAATAAAATACCCGCATGAAGGGGCTTCGTAGGAAACTGTCTAACACACTTTTTTAACTAACTTTTAAAACTGAATTATATGTGACTATATAATTTGTTTTAAATTACGGATATAAGCGGCTGCCGTCTGTTTTTCAAAAAGAAAAAAAAAGTCGAGTTATTGTCATCACTCTTGTGTCATCGTCGTCGTTGTCGTCGTGAAAAAACACGAACATTGGTCTAAACTGTGAAACCTTTCATCAAACTCCATATGCCTATTCACTTTCACAAGGCTGCATTCTAATCAAGGGCCACAACTCTTATATCTATTTTGATTTTACTTATCTTTCTTTAAAAAATACGTACAGTCGAGCGTTGGCATCCGCATACGGTGGTCTTGTTTTATCTATACTGACTTAGAATGAGTTATATATGTTGTGAAGGACATTAAAGTGATAAAAGTGGCGATTGTCCTATTTCAAAAACATGATAAAAATCTTCCTGAAAAATAAAAACTGCAGAAATAAACTAACCATATTTATGGCAAAACCGCAGAATAGTTTATCAGCAATATAGCCCGTGATGCGGTTGATTTCTTACTTCTGACAAAACTATTTTTCTAAGGCCACATTCGGAAAAAAAATAATGTTCGTATGACTCTGGTTATAAGATAATTTTCAAAAAGTGTATATCATGTGCTATTTATCTGTGGCACGTGCATTTTAGCGCAATTGTTAGATACTTAAATGACATTCCTACCAAGGAATGTCAGTATTTTCGTGGTTTGGTAGATAAACGCATTAGTTGTTTTCTTTGTTCTTCAGAAGATAGATAAAGAATTAATCTTTCTGTTGATATTTCTAGATGCTTACCTAAGCGTGCATAATTTATGCCAACTGACTATGTCATTTTTAATAGTTCATGGATCGGACTAGTACTTTGTGCATTGGATGGTCATGACACTACGGGGCCGCATCTGTAAAGAATTAAGATGCTTTGACGCCGTGGTTCAGTGCTAACATACAAGGCCGCGGATACGATGGTCGTGGATTAGAGCCGCAATTTGGGCAATGATTTTTCATGCACAAAGTACTGGGCCAACTCTGGATCCGTGTAGATCAATTAGTTGTATGAATGTGTTTCTAAATCCAACTAAAATTATTTGTTAATGTTGCTTTTCCTCACGAAAATGTAACATTTATTTATAGTACTTTTTATTTAGTCTATAGTTTTTGTTCTCAATGGAAACTCTCACTTAACCGATCTGTTTACCATTGATCTTTGCATGCAGCTTGATGGACGTGAAAGTTTCGCTAGGTTATTTATTAACTTTCTCTTGTGAAGTTTTCCTAATTGAACTTTTCGTGCGTTTTCATGTCTGGAACTTGGCATGTTTGTGCACATATTGTACTAGAAATGTGAGAATAAAATCAACATCATCGCCTTCATGGTGGCCACCCGCTTATGTCTACTACAACTCTTGGATTATTACGGTTTTTTTTTGTTGTTGTTGTTGTTTTCAGAGGTTTCCCTTCAGAAAACAATTATGTTTCGTCAAAAAAGAAGGAAAGTTAAGAGACTTGAATGGTATAAAAACGTTAGCACAAGAGGGAATTATAACTTATGTCCCTCGCACCGAAAAACTTTCGCGCTCAATAGTATCACGTGATTTTAAAGTATAACTGTAAATCCAGCGTGGATACGATCATTATTTGCAACATTGTATTGTGATAAATATCAAGAAACTGTAAATATGTATAATATGAAATTGCAAATTTTATTCGAGACCTCAGTAAGCAAATAATAAGCACGCTCCATATTTGGGCTCAATCTATAAAACAAACACGTATACGTATACTATAACATCTTTATTTTAACGCATAGAAAGCAACTAAATAAATATCACAAATACAGGCATACATTAGCAAATCTCCTACCTTACCTTATTTCAAAGTTATTCGTATAAAATATTAGAAAGGCAATAACATTATTGTCATTCATTACATTCATTTTCCCCAACGAACTCTTACAGGGGCTGCCTCCCATTTGCATTCAAAATGACCGTAAAAATATGTAAACTCAAATTTCGGATGTAAATGTTATTAATTTTGTTATAAAGTCAACCAACGGCCAGAAATGTACTGATTTTCGAATTATTAGCAAATAAAATCGTTTCCGATCTTACCTAATAAGGGAGTTTCCCGTTTATAAAAATATGTTAACTCAAATTTCGGATGTAAATGTTATTAGTTTTGTTATAAAGTCAACCAACGGCCAGAAATGTACTGATTTTCGAATTATTAGCAAATAAAATCGTTTCCGATCTTACCTAATAAGGGAGTTTCCCGTTTATAAATATAACTTGGATTTCGTTATACGGGCACTTCCCATAGATCACGTGATCGATCATGCGATTTAAACAAAATGTCGGAGTCCTCAGCTTCAACTATCAAAGAAGTACGTAGTTATGCTATTTCAGCGTTATAATACTGTAACAAGTGGTGAAAAAAAAATCACGGCACGACCGGGACTCGAATCAAGGCCCCCAGGAAAACCGTTCCTCCAGTCTACCAACTAAGCTACCATGCCACTTGTCTTCTTGCCTATTGATTTATCACCAAATATCTGTACCCGGCTACAATACGTCTGGATTTTAATCATGGTGACATCAATACTGATCAAAGTCTACATAAATGTAAAATATCTTAGCTGTCGCCAAGTCGTTTCAAAGTATTAAACTGCTATCGTCAGAAATTAACATGCGCATGTGCGAACGGGCACTTGCGATGTCACAGGACTTTTCAAAAATCTATTTTTAAAACTTATATGTGTCTGTATCGCATTTGAAATTGCGTCGGAAAAAAACTGCGAAAACAGCAATATCTCGGGATTTCTAAGGCAATGTAAGCTATGGGTGATCAAATTTCAATGCCTCATATACAATTATAACAACATAGATTTTTTTGAAAGTAGAAGTTTTTTTTTTGTTGTTGTTGTTGTCATTTTATCATCTTGGGGATGTGTGTGTGTGTGTGTATGAAGAGGGGGGTCAATTCAAGTATAATGCTGGGAAAACTGTTCGTCAAACAAATAAATTTTAAATCTTCAAATATAGCAACAACGTTACTGTTGACAAGTATATAAATTATTCTAATTTTGGTGCCAATAGCTTAATTGACATAGATTTCAATTTCGCATAAATTAATGGTGTTTTAAAAACAGTTTTTATTTAACTGTGAACAGCTATACCTATCTAACCAAAGCGAATTTTTAATTTTCTCTCTCTCACACTCACTCTCTCACGCATGTACATGTCTCTTACATTCATCTATCATTCTTTCTCTCATTCACATACTTACGATACACATGTTTGGTTTCTTTTTTGTGTGTATTCTATTTTAATGTATACATGTTTACTTTGCATATATGTGTTGAATGAAGAATAAGTGAATAATCATTTATAATTTGCACAAAAGGGGTGGAGGAGGGTCCATAAACATAAAATTAATTTGTTCTTCAATGTTTATTTTTTTATCAAATATACTCATTGATTTTTTCGGTGTAAGCTTTATAAAATTTCTTGAACTATCTAAGCTTATTAACAACCATAGAGTTCGGAAAAGCACTCGTTTCATTGGTTGGCATAAATTATTTTCGGATATTCCATCATAAAATCGGAGTTTCAGGATGTATATTTTTACATGATTGTCATTGGCAAATAACAATTTAATCTACCTATTCAAACATAAAAAAAACATCCAGTTGAAAAAGTAAAAAGTTGTGAGATATTAGAAAACGTAGTTGACCTTGGTAGTGGACTCGTTTCTCTAAGTCGCAAAAAATTGCAGTGTTTAGGTTAGCTAACATAAGCTATATTTGGTTAAGCGCTCGTCTGCTAAACTCCCGAGATCGAATCCCGTTGATGGAACTTTTTTTTTATGTGCTTATATTACATTTTTAAACCTTTCTTTTTTTCACTGTCTAGTATAACTGCATTTCCTAAATAAAGTAACAGATACGTTTTCAAGCATTATTTTAAAATCACAGACCATTTAAAACTTGCCAGCACTAATCAAATATATTGTAACACTTTTTTTTCTTTAACTTTAATCTTTTTCTTTCTTACTCTGAATATTTCTTTTAAGATATTTCTAATTTTTACTATTTTCTGAGTGAAACCTAGTTGTTTAGGTTCCATGTCCTCGAAAATACCCAAGCATACTCAACCCTCCATTGAATCCAATACCATACTTTGAGCCTGAATATTTTCGAGAATTCGTGGCCTGCATATCATCAATCAATCCGTTTAGGGAACAAAAACTGTTAAGTTCATATTATTATTCATACCAAAACTCGGTTACTATTTAACCGTTAGCCTCTGTAAACATTTTTTTATGGTAGCTAATGCCTGCCAAATCGCGAGGTGTGTTGGCGAGGCGAGAAGGATAAATCAATCCTGCGCTTGGCGAGTCGAAATCTGACAACTTTTCGCCTGTCGTTCCTCAACTCGAACGCCTCGTCGTTTTTCGCCTCTTCCTCGGGCCGCGCGAAATGACAGAAACCAGTTATCAATATATTTTCGTATAATAAGTGAATGAGCCTGTCCTATTCAAACATTAGCATAAACATGTATAACATCATGATTAATGAAGTAATAATTATGGAATTAATTACTTCAAGGAAATAAACATTGTAAATAATATATGTTATATGTCTTTATATTTTATTTCCTGTACAAATAAACTAAATTATATTTGTACCTTCAAGTTCATGTTTAATTGAAACTGCACCTATTGTTTTACGGCAGGGAACTATATTTAATCACCAGATATATGCATGTATTGTAACAAATTGCAGCACTGAATAATTCGTGATTTTTTTTTTCTTTTTAAGAAGTATCATTTTATCGTACACTTCAATTAAAAACGTTGTTTAATATCATTTCTAAACTATAAAAGAAACACGTCAAATAACGCGAAACCAGGTTTTTTAGTGTCGATCTAAGCAAAAAAAAAACTGCTTTAAGTAACAGTGACCTTGACCCTACTGACCAGAAAATCAATCCCAATCTTCTTCTTCCCATAAGGTATCTATTTTACTAAATGGAATCATCATATCTCACTCCTAAAAGCTATTTGACGGAAACGAAAAATCTTTTTTTAACAACAGTGACCTTGACCCTATCATCCTGAAAATCAATCCCAATCTTCTTCTTCCATAAGGTATCTATTTTACTAAATGGAATCATCATATCTACAACAACAGTGACCTTGACCCTATCATCCTGAAAATCAAGTTCCAATCTTCCTTTTCCCATAAAATATCTACCTACCAAGTATAAAAACTAAATCTCTATTCTAACAAATATATTCGACGGAAAAGAAATGTTTGAATTTGGTAAGGTATTTCTTAAAGTAAAGACTTAACTATGCAATCAGCTGTATATGGAGAAAAGATAGATACTCTTCGCATATATAATATAAAATATTGAATTTAGTGAAATTAAAATGATCGCATTTTTAGGTATGTATATAGTTTTAAATGTTTAAGGTTGACTGCAGAACAGTTAAATCTTTGTTATTTCTATAAACACTTAAGACAGTTTCGAAGGAGGTCCTGAATATATATTTGATAGTGTTAACCCCGTTTTTTTTGATAGAATACATCGTCGGAAACCCACGGTCAATTCGCTTCGTTGCTCTCTGTTCATCAACCGTGGGATTTTCAAACTAGCAAATCAACGTTTTCTATGCGTTAAGCAAGAACATATTTAAGCCAGTCAAGTCTGCATGTGGCGGTAATAACACCAGTGACGATATATACGACTTATAGGATATTTGAAATTACGATACCAGCATTTGGATTGGTTACCGCTAGGTAGGACAATGTTTGAATTATTGCATCGGCTTTCTATCTAAACGACAGAACGGTGGTGGAAAAGCACGAGTTATGTATGGAGAATATCGTCATCAGTTGTCCGACGATGAAGAGAATTAGATATAAGAATGTCTAGAAAAATCATGTTAAGGTATTCAATGCATCATTTAATTATAATCATAGTCCTTCAAATGCGTAAAAGACTTCAGTGCAGAGGAAAGAATTCATTGACTTGGAGTTATTGGCTCTTTTACTCAAAATCTGTAAAGGCCTGCATTTACTATAATAAAAACCCACGTAAATCGTAGTGACACTGAAAACGAGTACCACCTGTATGTAGTTGTTCCGCCTATGTTGATATAAGAAGAATATATTTAAGTAAATATTATTTCTGATGTCAGTCTGTTCATAAGTACTTGCAGGTGTTAAACGAATAAGGTAAACACATACTTGTTAAACGGTCTCTGTACATTAAAGACGTTTTTGCTTACTTATACACTTTATAATTCTGCTGTTAATGCTGTCAAACCTATAAAAATTTCATTATGCGATTCACTATTTCATATTTTCCTTCTTTCGCCTGTATTTTCTACATACTATTGTACGTAATGCACATGATTCGTACATTGTACGACATAAAATGACTCAAAACCAGGTTTTCAGTTTTCTACCGCTAGTAAGGATAAATTGCGCTCATAGATTAAAATTGACCAAAAGAAAAGGGGGCATAACTCTGCCAAAAACGTCCAAATTCCAAAAATCTAATAATATGCGCTGTGAAAGTTTGATAAAATCCCTTGAGAAATATAAAAGAAGTTAAAAAAGTCACTCTGAAGATATTTTTAACAAATTTAATAAAGAGGCATAACTCCGTCAAAATGATTAAATCACCGATGGCCGGCAATATACGCTGGGGCAGTTGATAATAATAATCCGGTGATTATTGTCACATTTATATTTCCACATGAAATATATTTTTTGTTTAAATATGGCGACCGGCAGGATGTAGTTTTTCAAAAGAGAAGTGTTCGTTTTGATAAAGGCTTTAAAGCCGAAATATTGAAACAGAGTGTTATTTATAAATATTGTGTTTTAATTCCCTTAGGAATATGTAGTGTGTAGTTTAATCCTGTGAAAGTTTGGTCAAAATCCATTCGAAATGTAGGAGGAGTTGCGCTCGGTTTTAAAATTTAAAAACGGAAATATGCGCTTCTGACAATATTTGGTCAAAATCCGTTCAGAAATGTAGGAGGAGTTTCCTTTATGAAATATATGTTATATTCTGTTACAGAACCAAGTGATTACAGATGCAACATTCCCCCAAAGCTCTACTGCGTCTTGCAAATTAATGTTTCTGTAATTGGATGTTTAAATGTGGTTTTAATGACATTAATTGATATACGTGTAATTACAATTCCATAAAGCTACCTTTAAGTCGTTTATGCAATGCTTACAAAAAATCCCCCTTTTTTTACAATGTAAGCAAGGCGATTTATCAATCAGATTCTGCTTTAATCAATTATACACTCATAAGATCAGACGATTAAAATAGTTCTGTTTAAGTATTCACTGGGCTAACTCGTACAACACTTTCGGACTTATAGGAAAATAGTTATCGTTCTTCCTTTTACTCTGCTAAATGAAGCGTTTAGAGAAGGTATATATCTGTTTTATGTTTTAATTTAGTTCATATAGAAAATGCAGAATGAACTGAAATAGTCTATATTCAGCAGACCGGTCCCGGAAGCCGAGTCGTTTGAGCGCCCGTTCCCTAACTGGGAGGTCAAAGCAAGCCAGATGGAAATCTTTCTCACATTTTATAACCTGCCTGGATACGAGGAGCTGGGTGATTTTTAGTCAGAGACATTTCCAACTCGGCAACGGTTACCCCATGTAACTTTATAGATGTACTTGTAGTTTTATTGATACAAGTAACAAACAAATAAAGTATGTTTTATCAATTTAATTTCGTTAATGTTCACCAATAATAGAAATGAATTAAGCATTAAGATAGAGTCCTCAATTCTAATTCTGCCAATATTTATTGGTGAATCATGCATCGGCAGCAAGTCTGGGCTTCCAAATGTCTGAGAGCCAAAATTTTATCTGTATAATCAAACTAATGATGTTCTAATCGTTTTACAGCCAATTATTTCTTAATTTACTTGACTTATTGATTACTGCTAATGACTCACACATCCGTTGATGACTGTTACAATATCTAAATGCAACAATTGTATTTTATGTCCGACCAGTGTTGCAAAAACATATGGCTGACCACTTTTAATTATCTTTCCGTTGACATCATGTTTCTGGATGGATAGATCCAAGACCTATCAGACAGAGAATTACAGCAATATGTTCACCTCAAACATTGTTATAACAACATTCCACATGGTAATGGTTGTTGGTAAGTTTAGAAAGGAAGTTTCATCACGTGCATCTTTCCGATGACCTTGACAACCGCATACTCCTTTGACACCAAGGGCTGTTCACAGTCGTGTACATAACTATTTTTGCTTGTATCAATGTACTTATTTAATGACTGGGAGTTAATGTCGGTATTAAAGAAGCAATATACACGAGTGTCTTTGGTCACCCCTTCAAAATGTGGGGCATTTAGAATTCAGTAAACCTTCACTTGTTTGAGGTTTTCTGATAGAAGTTATTATAGGTATAGTTATTCATTGTGAATAAATTCTTTATCAATCAACACAAGCAACTATCTTTCTTCGAGATGGATTAAATCCAAACTTCTCGCAGCAGTTATTTCCCTTAATAAGTACAGAACTTAATAGTAGCAAAGCGTGACGTAACCGGTGCGATAAGTAACACATCCGGAGAGTTCCCTGGGTAACCCCTAGTTACCTTTCGTCATGTCTGTTTTAACATTTTGTCAGCATGTTCCATAAATTGGTGCTATTTTGGCAAATAAATTGCATAGGCAAACACCGATGATTTAAGCGACTAAATACTACGTATGTTTATTTCGATTCCCAATAAATATCAAGAGCACCTTTTAAGTCAACTGTCAATCCAGGCTATCACACACATCAATACAGATCTTACCCTCATGTGACATATTGTAAGTCTGCATTGACGTAACCTGTACATCGTTATTAGGAATAAAACGGGCTAATTCCTCTTCTAGTTATTGCTTCAGGTTTCATCTTCATCTTCATTGTTGTTCCTTCTAACGTCCAAGTCGGACAAACGAAACAAGTCCTTATGCAGCATAACGCATGCGTATGGAGGAGGTTCTGTGCTTCCTTCCGGTTGACGACATGCCTCTTCTGTTAAAAGTGTAGTATTCGATTGCTCATTTTCTGGGGCTCTGTCGGTCACTGGAAGTGAATTATATGAAGGCGGCGAGGCTAATCTTTCAGCCTCGATTTGACTTACAGTTCGCATTGGTTGCCCAGGTCTGTGAGATACATTTGAATCATCGTTGCCAGGAGTTGAAATGTAAATTTCTAAGTGTCGCTGAAATATATTACAAGTATAATGGATGAAACATTACCATTATATTGCGAAAAAAAAGATATTTTATCATATATTTTAAATACAAAGAACAAAATGGTATCAAAACTACTGAATATGAATCAGCCAGTGAAAAAAAACACGACGAAATCATAACACCTTTTTTTCACATTTGTCAGGGAATGATGGGTGTATGTCAAAAGGGACAATGTGCACTTTTTCCATGCTTACCCTGTGTTTTCTCTTGACCTTGTATACTCTGTATAACACCGCCGTTCCGATAAGGACCAATACCACAGCACTCGATATGCAGATGATGGCTTTAAGGAATATACCGTCATCCCCCGCCATGGCTTCCTCTTCCGGTTGTGTCGTCTGCGGCGGAGGACAGTCAGAGTTGTCTCCACATGGATTATGACCGTTACATACGACATCCTCGATAATGCAGCGCTGATTGGCGCATTCATATTCATAGGACATACACTGACCTGAAATGCATTTTAGACATGGTAAAAATCAAATAAATTGATATATTGTCACACAATACACTGGCAGCCAAAGATAGTTTAACCATAATTTATAGCTTAATAAATTATTGTAATGAATTTGGTTCAATGTTAAGTGTAACTTACAGTTGTTAGCTGCTTTTTTCAGTTGTTGTTGTTTGTTTGGGTTTTTGTTCTTTTTATTTCTTCAAAAATGTACACAGTCATTTATTATTATAATTTAAATGTCTTTAGTACAAATGGAGGGATGAAGATATTGCCGTTGGAGTAGTAAATTAAGGGGTAACAAATATTTGAAAAATGTTGATTGTTTGGCTACTGATAACAATATTACATTTTTGTTAGATTGTATTTCTTTTTCAACTTGGATACCCCCACCCCCTACGAACATAAGTAGCCATACAGGCAACTTAAATGTGTCCAAAGGTGTATGGTTGCAATGTTGTTTTATTTTTTTGTTTGGTTGTCACAGTAACAAAATTATTTAAGGCTCAAATTGAGTAATATAAGCATGAATAAACAACATCCAAAAAAGGAAAGAAACAATTTCAATTAATATGTGGTACGTGATCATATGAAGCGAGCGACGACTAACACAGCGTAATTAATAGACTTATTAGATTCCGTTGAGCTTAGAGGAAACAATTAGGCAACAGACGAAGAATTCTATTTAAAACCAGGTTCTACAGTTTCGTAACTATGACTGTTCATATCATCAGTGGTATATGATGGTTGATTTACTTACCATCATGAAAAGACACAACGACGAACTCAAAGTAGCTGTCAGCAACATTTCCATAGTGGTGGAAGCGGATTGTCATGTGTTTATCGGTCGTGACGAACACCTGTCTTTCCACAAGTGGCCCTTCCCCGTTACAGATGAATCGTGGCAGACCTGCAGTAATTAAAGGAAATTCCTTTTAACCCTTTACCGTATGAATATTCATGTACATATTTATGACCTTAACACTATTAATATTAATTTTAAATGGTATGTGGAAAAAAAAAACTCGATTTTTCTTTGCCGTGCAGATCGTGTAGAATCTGATCAACAATATTGCATGAGGGGAGTTCTTATCTGACAGCTGGCTTCAGCCTTGTCTGACCTGTTTAACAAGGCGTAAAACCACGTAAATGAGGAGGTAAAAGGTTAAAAGATCTGTCTAGTTATGGGTGTGTCAGATACGCTAAAACGATAATACACATTATATTTTCTTCTTATTGTTGTTGTTTATAATAAGATACGCATATACTACATTTGAGGGGCGTCCGTGGCCGTCAGAGTAAAGTTGCTGACTTTAACACTCACTCAATCCCTCACCGCGTGGGTTCGAATCCCGGCAGGGTCATTCGGATTTTCATGTGAGGAAGCCTTCCAGTTGGCTTGCGGTAGGTCGGTGGTTCTACCTGGATATTTCCGTGCATTCGTGGTCTTCCTCCACCTGTTATTAGCTGGATGTCGCTATATGACTGAAGTACTGTCGCAACGACGGTAAACTCAAATAGTCAAGTCAAGTTACCTGGTAGGTTCGGAGATTCGACGGTCGGTCCGTCGAGGATCTCTATATGCGCCTGCGTACAGTCATCATGGATGTGGATTTTGTTGAAATAGAACATGATCCTGTTCTGAAATGACCAGGATTCTATAACGATGTCACACGAGTCCAGCAGTCGGAAGGATGTATCACTGGGCGAGAGGTTTGGCTTGTCCTGTAGACCCGAGCTGGAGTTGAGGTGGTGTGAAGGGTCAAATTGAACGGAAGCTGTGAAAATTGCCCGGCGGCGCATGTTGACCTCCTGACCACACATCGTGTGCATTTGGACTGAAAAATAGATTAATATGAGTCTAATTCGGGAAAAGGGGTCAGATTAACTGGTTCTTAATGACGTACGAACAAATTTGATCTTAGTTGTAGTTTTACAATTTTTTTATTTTATTTCATTGCTTTGCACAAACTAACCATCACACATTATATGTCGATGAAACTCGCACATACAGGAAATCTTTTTGTATGAAGTGAAATGAAACGGGGCCAATACACAATAGTTTTGGAAGGAACCTCGGTCCATTGGTTATGTCTATAGACGTCGGACCTGACAACTGTTAGGAGTTCAATCCGAGCTGGAGCAATCAGAACACCTCGGATAATTCCGTCAGCCGAGGTGTTCCGATTCAGCCGGTGCTAAAATTCAAGTGTTAATATGGGTCAAATGTAGCAACCGACGAGAGAGATCATCTTTAAAGATATAAGCTTACCTATAAGGATTTTGTTTGAACTACAAACTACAATTCTACAGGTACTCTTATTTCTTTTACAGCTAGTATATCCAATCATTTAGTAAAAAGAGAGATTATTTAAATTGTGCTATCAAAATCTACGTACCACCCGATTTCTAACCTAATTCTACAGTTAACTGAAGAATAAATACTTTTACTTCCTAACGTCTTTCACGATTGATAATTAGTTATACTCGTAGATACTGAGTAAACAAACCTTCAACTGATCATCGCGTCGTGTATAACGGTCGTGATTTATACAATAGCAATAAAACTGATCGTGTGTCCCAAAAACGTGTAAATGTATTTAGATAACAGTTAATTAATTTCAGTTGAAAACTGATGTGATGATTGCATATTTTCTTTTTTTTTCTTTTGAATAAGAAGATACTGTAAATTAACCAATTAAAGATAGTATTTATGACGGGTTTAAGCTTGTCCAGGGACGGGAGGTGTGTGTGTGTGTGGGGGGGGATCCCCTCTCTCAAAAAGTGATTATCTTAAGTTCAATCTTGAACCATCTCTAATACCTGTGATTCAGGCTTCATTGACTGTTAAAATTGACATTTTGCTTTAAAAACATACACTTTTACCATTAAAATTGCATACCTTCAATCAAATGTATTTAAAAACAGAATGTATACTTGTATTACTAAATGTAAATCAATCAAATAATTAAGATAAACAACGAATAAATCAACCAGTTTGTTAATAAATTTAGCTGTCATCGAAACAAAAGTAAATTTATAGCTGATAAATAGGTAAGAATAGGGGTTTCGACAAATGGGTTTGGCCTGGTATATGTATACACGAAGATGTTTTGACCTAGTGTCGTGAACTCAATGACTCAGTAAATACAAACAAAAGGTAGACTGTTGACCATTGACAATACACAACTAGAGTAACCTGACCTGTCAAGGTATGTTAACTCTATAGGAAACATACAGGAGAGGGATGAAAACTTGTTTGGACGCAGGAAATTTGAAAAAAAGAAGAAGAAAATATGAAAGAAGTATCAGAAACTAAATTTCTACTTTTCAACTTTTTCTTTAAGCTGATATAAGCGTGTACATGATTAGATATTGTGAAATTCCTTAGTATGACGAAATCACGTCCAAAAATTTCATTCTCGCTGAATTTGGCAAGAGCCTTTATATATAAGTATAAACAAAAGATGTTCATGTGGATTGAACTTTTTCGTTTTCTGTGGATATTGAGTTAAGTGCTCTAATTAAAACTACATGTACAATCGACCAATTATTTACAGTCTACCTACTCGAGTCACAAAAGATACAACAATGCCCTTTTGTTCAATAACACTACACCTTTTGTAACATCTTGCAATAATATTCAAAATTCAGGTTTGGCATAATTTAAAAATCGATTTAACCGAAAATTCAATATCCTTTTCAAATCAAACCGCAAATGATCGGAATATAAATATATTTATCATTCCTTGGATAAGTATGCACGCATCTTTAAAATTATATTAAATACATGTGTATATAAAATATCAGGTTTTCTTAAAATTATGTATGAATTTGGCATGTAACTTTAACATTATTAAGTGAATCTTATATTTCTGAATAAAGTGGCAATGTACCTTTGACATGTGTGTATTTGCTACAATATTATGTAAAACGCATGCCTTTTGATAATACTAAGATAAAGACGCATATTGATGGCGCAAAATCTGTATAACAGTGTTCTCTGTCCATCACATAGGTCTATAATTATACATTGTATATTATGCTTACACAAAATAGGTTTTTATGAGAAAACATCGGTTACGCGTATAGTTGTATTAAGGTTCGTATAAACATACAGGTGCCATCATTTTGTGAATGGATTATTCATGGCTTGGCTGTGTATATGTTTGAGATGATGGATGACAGATCCAATCTTGTTATAATGCGGAGAAGGAGGAATAGGGGAAAATAGGACATGAAATTGTCATCATTCATGTGGACAACAGAACGAAGCATAAAAATGAATTTTGTGAACAAAAAATTCACAACATGAGCTCTGTAACACTATTCAACAAAATGCTATATTTCAGCTAGAAGATATTTTAGAAAATTTACTGACGCTCGAGTTTTACAAAGATTTTTATATCATTATTTTACTAATTTAACTTTTTATCTTAAACTTGCTTTGCTTAAAATAATCTCAAGACGCTCAGCATCTGATATTCTTTACCTTTAAATGTGATCCCATGAAGCGGTTGTTGAGCACAACATATCAGCAACTTTTAGATATATTAAAGTACCCAATTGATCTAATTGAAGAAAGTATTGTTAGATTCGGCTAAGTCAGAGGTCATTTTTGGTATGTTTATATATTAAGATGTGAGTACGTATGTATGTAATGTTTGTGTGTAAATGTATGTATGTATGTATATTTGGGCGTGTATATATACGTGCAAGCGATTATTCTGTATGTATGTATTATATCGTGTGGATATATGTTTTGATGGATCGATCGAATATCATCGACGAAATTGTTGTACGATCTTGTAAAATAACAATGAATTTTAATATCCTCAAAACACGCACACCTGTGTACACGAGGCAGGTACATGAACTTACAAGTTTTGATGGCATCCGGAGAGGGTGTTGCCTTCCCTGTCAGCCCCTCTGTCACCAACACCAGCAACACCAACCACGCCCACTGGCCCGACCCCTTCCTTAAAGGGCCAACATTCCAACATTTGTAGAACATATCTCCGATTGTATCACAACACTATACAATAAAAAAAACTAAATTATTATCCTTGAACCGCCACAAGTAAACTACTCGAATGGAATAATTCACCTCACTAAAATTCCAAGGCAGTATGTTTATCCGATTAGAAGACGTTTAAACCAGCCAAATGAATTTGATTAAAATAAATGGAACGTCAGGTCAATAACTTATCTCCACTTTTATTCATATGTAAAGCAGTGCTCCGTATGCAATGCAGAATGCTCAAACGGCAAGACGTTCACACAGAAAATTTAAGCTGTACACCTTAATACGCACTATCAATCCGATATATAGTCACCCAAGTTTCGTTGAAAAGAGAACAGCGGTCTGTGATTTCACTATTTAGTTTGTAACATGTTTCTTATCGACCCCTGTCCATCATTGATTTGTAAATATGGGAGGTGTGCGCCCTGTGTCCGGGCCGGGGACCAGAACAATGGTCAATCCTTCAGATGTGACAAGTTAACCCGTGGATTTATACGCAGTTTATCTCACGGTGGAAATCTTTTCATCCTTGTTTACCTGCACCTCAGATACATGGTTGATAGACGTACACACCCTTTTAGAGAAGGGGATGTGGTTTGGGAGTAACCCAGCCCCTTGAGGATCGAGCTATGTTTGTGCACGTGATAACAGGCGCTAGTGGTAGTAGTAGTAGTGGTGGTAGTAGTACATACACATTTTCACGAATTTTTTTTTTTTTTTTTTTTTTTTTTTTTTTTTCAGTTGTAACTTTATTGTAGCATAAACTATCAAAATCAGGGCAAACACAGTAAAAGAGCACGTGGAGACTCGGTCACAAATCCACTACGAAACGATAATTACGTACCTTTGTATAGGCATTTGTGACAGTGATTGATTGATATCCGAGTTGAAAACTTAACTCATAAAATATTCGCATTTAAAATCCTTTTTTCTGTTTTCAACCTAGCTCTTTGTATTTTAACATTTCCTCTTGATGGTGTCACCTTTTATTTCCGATCTCTCTTGTAATTATTTCCTTCTTCTAAATACCAAAATGTGTTTAAATTTTATATAAGCTAATTGCCTTATGCAGTAGAGATATCTCTTCATGCAGTGGAGGAGGGGGGAGTGGAGGAGGGCAGCCGTGGCTGAGCGGTTACAGTCGTGGACTACAAATCTCTCAGCCCCTCACCGCTGTGTGTTCAAATCCCGGTAGGGACTTCGGATTTTTCATGTGAGGAAGCCTTCCAGCTGGCTTGCGGTAGATCGGTGGTTCTACCCGGGTACCTCTGTGAACTCGGGGTCTTCCTCCACCTGTAATTAGCTGGACGTCGCTATATGATTGAAATACTATCGCAGCGACGGTAAACCCTAATACAACAACATGCAGTTGTGATGTATACTTTATATATATTTGCACTATATATCATTTAAAATATATCAACGCCTGTTTTTGTTGGTTTGTTTAAGGGTGTCCCCCATCCCGTCTTTTCTTTAGATTTTATTTTGCTCATCTAGAATAAGTTTTCAAGTGACAGTGTTTGCTGCATTTTGTCATTTGCAGGAAGGGGAAAAACTTGTGGAGGATGATTTTTGGCCTTCAGTGGCAGGTGACAGTGGAAGATTATTTGTACCCAATAGTGGAAGGTGACTGTGGAAGATGATTTTTAGCCTTCAGTGGCAGGTGACAGTGGAAGATTATTGGTACCCAATAGTGGAAGGTGACTGTGGAAGATGATTTTTAGCCTTCAGTGGCAGGTGACAGTGGAAGATTATTGGTACCCAATAGTGGAAGGTGACAGTAGAAGATTATTGGTACCCTACAGTTGATGGTGACAGTGGAAGATTATTGGTACCCTACAGTGGATGGTGACAGTGGAAGATTATTGGTACCCTACAGTGGCAGGTGACAGTGGAAGATTTTGGTACCCTACAGTGGCAGGTGACAGTGGAAGTTATTGGTACCCTACAGTTGATGGTGATGGTGGAAGATTATTGGTACCCTACAGTTGATGGTGACAGTGGCAGATGACAGTGGAAGATTATTTTAGCCTTCAGTGGCAGGTGACAGTGGAAGATTTTTGCTACCCAATAGTGGAAGGTGACAGTGGAAGATTATTGGTACCCTACAGTTGATGGTGAAAGTGGCAGGTGACAGTGGAAGATTATTGGTACCCTACATTTGAAGGTGAAAGTGGCAGGTGACAGTGGAAGATTATTTTAGCCTTCAGTGGCAGGTGACAGTGGAAGATTTTTGCTAACCAATAGTGGAAGGTGACAGTGGAAGATTATTGGTACCTTACATTTGAAGGTGACTGATGGAAGATTATTGTACCCTACAGTTGAATGGTGAAAGTGGCAGGTGAAGTGGAAGATTATTGGTACCTACATTGATGGAAGTGGAGGTGACAGTGGAAGATTATTGTTACCTCATGGCAGTACATGGTCCATGGTGACAGTGAGATATTGTACCTACATTTGAGGTGACAGTGTGAAGATTTTGTTACCTACATTGAGGTGAAAGGAGTGACATGTAAGATTTTTAGATGTCCTGAAATTTTGTAAATAGGGTTCAAGTTGCACAGTAGATTTTTGTTTACAATACCAGTATGTTTCATTGTATTTGGTTTAAGCTAACATACAGTGTACATATGAGTTAAAATCCTGCACGTTAAGAACGAGTTGATGAGGTCAGAATTATATAAAATTTTAATGATAAAATAAAAAAAATTTAAAAATTAATTTTGCCAATTTCAAAATATTTTTTCATCCAAAAAAAATAATTTTTGAACTAGTGAATGCTATATAAAATGGAGAATTTGTGAACGCTATACACAAAATGGAGAATTCGTGAACGCTATACACAAAATGGAGAATTCGTGAACTACTGAACCGCTATACAAACTACTGACCGCTTTTAAAATAGAGAATTTGTAAGCTAACATAGAAAAATAGCTATATAAACTAGAGAAAGTGTGGACTATTGAACGATTTTGTGGACAGTCCTTCCTGAGTGTTTCTCAATGTCTTTATGTTCCAGTTTGTCTTTGTACACAATATAGTTTTTTTGTGTCATATATAAGTGAAGCAAAGAATATATTTGTGAATAAAATGCAGTTTTTTTTTTCTGTAAATCATTATAGCTTATGACCTCACCACACACACCGTAGACATAAAACTGATCCATTCAGACCAAAGAACAACCATGTTGCTAAATTCCAGAAAGTAGGCTTACATACATTTGTATCATGTTTTTTTTTGTTTTGTTTTTTTGTATGTTGCAGCCTAGAATCGAGCCCATGACCTACCACATGGCCAATATTCTAGACATTGGCACTTTTTGGATTAGTAATTATAGATTTCATCTTTTAACTGTCCATGACATAACCAGGATAGCACTCCTAATAAATTAAATACGTGTATATTTTGAATTTTTAACCCTTTCCCTCATATAGACTCATTTTGACGCACTCAATAGGTACCACATAAAGCCTGATCTGCAGAAAGCCAAACTCAAACCTTACCAAATTTAACTGTAAAATTCTCATTACCAGACCACTGAGGAGCAGCGAACAGCATAAAACCTGATCAGCCTGCGAGTTACTCGCAGGCTGATCTGGTTTTATGCTGTTCGCATAGGTCTTTTCATGGTATCCTCTATGAGGGAAAGGGTTAAAGGACAGTTTGATATTTAACAGAATGTCGGCTGAGCTAAGTCTAGTTCTAATACGAGGCACAAAACTACGAGTACTTTGATATTAAATCTTTAATTAACAATAAACATTAACAAAAGAACAATACATTGCAAGAGAAGCCAATTTATACAAACTTCAAGGTGAGACTTTATGGTTAGGGTATACATCCCGTTAATATATATATATATTTTTTATATCAAGTCATGGATGGGTGGTTTTTCATAATCCAAGGTAAACATCATGTACAGATAGCAATAAAATAATATGATTTTTTTTCCCCTTTAGTCATGATACATGTAGTTGTTATATATATTGCTCCAATATGGTCAAATGTTACATTTTGCATACAGATAAAGCAAGCACAAAGTGTGATTATAGCAGATAAAAGTACATGTGTACTGAAAACAAGAGGGCCATGATGGCCCTGGATCGCTCACCTGGTATCATTAGGCTATGTAAAATCAAGTGACCGCTGGGGCAGAGCCAATTTTGACCCTAGGGTCATGATTTGAACAAAGTTGGTAAGAATCGACTAGACAATGCTACACACTACCACACTCTATTTGGCAGAGGTCTATTAGCCCATGTTACATACGAAATATATAAACTCCAGACCTTGAAGATTTTTCTAGTTTTTTTTTCCAATATAAGTCTATGTAAAATCAAGTGATCCCTGGAGCGGGGCCAATTTTGACCCCAGCGCCATGATTTGAACAATCTTGGTAGGAATCGACTAGACAATGCTACACACCAAATATCTAAACTCTATACTTTGTGGTGTCTGAGAAGAAAATTTTTCAAGTTTTTTCTATATTAGCCTATGTTAAATCAAGTGACCCCTGGGGCGGGGCCAATTTTGACCCCAGGGTCATAATTTTAACAATCTTTGTAGAGAGTCATAAGACCATGCTACATACCAAATATCTAAACTCGAGGCCTTGTGGTTTCTGAGAAGAAGATTTTTCAAGTTTTTTTCTATATTAGCCTATGTAAAATCAAGTGACCACTGGGGCGGGGCCAATTTTGACCCCAGGGTCAAATTTAACAATCTTAGTAAGAGTCATAAGACATGCTACATACAAATATTAAACTAGCTTGTGGTTTCTGAGAAGAAGATTTTTCAAGTTTTTTTCTATGTTAGCCTATGTTAAATCAAGTGACCCCTGGGGTGGGGCCAATTTTGACCCCAGGGTCATAATTTGAACAATCTTAGTAGAGAGTCATAAGATCATGCTACATACAAAATATTTAAACTCCATGCTTTGTGGTTTCTGAGAAGAAGATTTTTCAAGTTTCTTTCTATATTAGCCTATGTTAAATCAAGTGACCCATGGGGCGGGGCCAATTTTGACCAGGGTCAAAATTTTAACAATCTTAGTAGAGAGTCATAAGACCATGCTACATACCAAATATCTAAACTTGAGGCCTTGTGGTTTCTGAGAAGAAGATTTTTCAAGTTTTTTTCTATATTAGCCTATGTTAAATCAAGTGACCCCTGGGGCGGGGCCAATTTTGACTCCAGGGTCATAATTTGAACAATCTTAGTAGAGAGTCATAAGATCATGCTACATACAAAATATTTAAACTCCATGCTTTGTGGTTTCTGAGAAGAAGATTTTTCAAGTTTTTTTCTATATTAGCCTATGTTAAATCAAGTGACCCCTGGGGCGGGGCCAATTTTGACCCCAGGGTCATAATTTGAACAATCTTGGTAGAGAGTCATAAGATCATGCTACATACCAAAAATCAAAAGGCTAGACCTTGTGGTTTTGGAGAAAAAGATTTTTTCAAGTTTTTCCTATATTAGCCTATGTGAAATCAAGTGACCCCTGGGGCGGGGCCAATTTTGACCCCAGGGTCATAATTTGTACAATCTTGGCAGAGAGTCATAAGATCATGCTACATACCAAAAATCAAAAGGCTAGGCCTTGTGGTTTCGGAGAAGAAGATTTTTTAAATTTTCATTTTTAAAATCTATTTTTAGCTCCTGTGACCTACTTATTCATCCAATCAAAATAATTTGAACAACTTTGATAGAGGTCATGATAAGGATGATTCCTGTGAAGTTTGGTCAAAATCCATCCAGTGGTTTAGGAGGAGAAGTTGTTTAAAGGAAAAGTTGACGCAAGACGCACGCACGCACGCACGGACGGACGGACGGACGACGGACGCTGGACAAAAGGCGATCACAAAAGCTCACCATGAGCATGTTGTGCTCAGGTGAGCTAAAAAATGGTGGGTAAACTTTTGTGGCGAATTATAGGTTTATAGGAATTATAGGAAAGATTTTCGCCGAATAAACTCTCAGAATTGTATTCGATTGTTGATTATAAACCTTGCCAGTATTTCCAGATGTATTAAAATTGACTTACAGACTATCCAATAGCTACATTTTGATAACAGGGAGTCAATGGCTGACCTGGTTTACACAAAATTGCACATGTTTTGTTAGTAAAAATGTTTAAGAGGTGTTACCCTAGCCTTAGATTGGGAGGCAGGGCCTAAATTTTTACTTCTTAAAACTGTTAAAACGCCTTTAAATTGCATTCCTCAACCTTTACTGATGAAATATTGCCCTAATACAGATAACATTCTGACAATCTGACCTACAGATTACAGGACTAATATTGTAAGAAGTCTTCTTACTCACGATGTCATATTAACCATTTACCACATGGAGACTCATTTTGATCCATTGGCCAACAAAGCAGACCCAGATTAAACAGCTCACAGAGCTGCCTGATCAGAGCCTCCTCTGTTTGTTTATACAATAGCGTAGCTCAGGACCTTCACAGCAAAGAAAAATCTATTGTTTCAAATACCATTTAAAGTTCAGTAAATCGAAATTCATGAAGTCATCATTATGTACAGTTGAAATGTTAAATCATGACTGAAGTTTTCCCTACAATTTTTTCCCCTTTCAGTATTGCAAAGCCTCTCCAAACCTGATTGGTTATGATCATAAACCGTTTTATGTGTCTTTTCCAGAATTCTGGGTTGCAGCATTGTATATGGATAGCTTCCATCTCAACCAGTCCCTTGCTTCCTCTAGCGTCTGGTCTGAGGCTTGGGGGTCCTCCTCTACTGTTCTACCAAGGACTTTCACAATAGAAGAGGACCTCCAAGCTTCAGACCTGTACCATTTTTACCCGTCAGTCTTTAAATTAACAATATTCTACTGTACTACTATATTAATAGGCATGGAACTATAACAAGGTCATATATTGAGAAACATTTGTGTATTTCATAATTTTAAACAACTTGCCAAAGAACCATAATTCTATTTAAAACCGTAAAATAACTATAAAATTAACTAGATGAACATGTAATTCTTGAAGGCCATTTTTTTTTTAAAATAAAATAAACAACAAATCAATAATCTCATAAAAAGACCTATTCTGGTACATAGGGAGACAGAGCAGAACTTATCTCTTCTGTTTGTTCATACATTATTGCAGCTTACATTTATAATCTACACTGCAAAGAATCCATAGTTTTATTTACTATTTATACATGTATCAAAGTTCATAACATTAATACTCATCAATTTATGAATACTCATTTGGTAAAAGTTTAAGAAACAAAAGAAACACCCCTTGTTCAATACAATCTATTATTTAAATGATAAATTGTTAACTGTTGAGTTTTTATTTACGCTACTGGATTAAAAAAATACTAAAATCATCACATATAAAATATATCATTGAAACAATAATTGGCATGTAAAAAAGCCTTTATTTGTTCAGTTTAAAAATACAGTATATCTGTTAAGCAATATACTTTCAAAACTTAAAAAACATGTGAAAACCATATGTGTTTTAATTACACATACATTCTTAATTCATAGTGGAATATTTGTCTCCTATAACTGCCTTAATTTGTTCAATTAAAATAACAACTGCATATCAGTAAACCTAGCCATTTTCTTAGATACCTTCTTCACTTATTTGGGTAGATTTCTCAATTCCATATTGGGGAAAAAGTCCTGAAATGAACTCTAAATTTGAAAATTCTACTTTAACCCTTTCCCTCATAGAGGAACCATGAAAAGACCTATGCGAACAACATAAAACCAGATCAGCCTGCGAGTAACTCACAGGCTGATCAGGTTTTATGCTGTTCGCTGCTCCTCGGTGGTCTGGAAATGAGGACTTTTTAATTAAATTTGGTAAGGTTTAACTGTGGTATTCTGCAGATCAAGCTTTATGTGGTACCTATTGAGTGCGTCAAAATGAGTCTATATGAGGGAAAGGGTTTAAAAATGGGCCCCATACCCTGACGTTTCAAGAGATGATATCCAGATGACCCCCAGAATGAGAAACAGACAGGCTTTCCCAGTCTGTTTGTTTGTTACCAGTTTTACAGATAGAATCATATAATGATCTATGGGAATACTAGATTAACTGGTGTGGAGCATCATATTCAAAAGAACTCTTTTAGTATCCCATTTGCATCTACATGGAAAAACCCACTACCTTGTGAATTCCGGATATCTTCTATTCACTTTTTTCCAGGTAAGTACGAGATGCTAAATCAATGTTTTTGAAAAGCATCCAATAAATATTTCATTTTTGACAGACCATTATTCAATTCTAACAGAAAGTTTGAGCGTTATATAGTCATACGATCTTGTATGTTTTTCTTTTTTGGATCTAACATCACAACCAAAGGTATTAGTTGCATTGCACTCAACAAGAAATGTCCAATCTCAAAAAAATAATGTGGTTTTGCACCAACATATTATGAAATTCAATTTATTATCTTCACTGACAAAGGTACATTTTGTCTTCACATGTTGTCTCAATGCTATATACAGTAGACAAGTGGTATTTTACCAAATCTTATCACATTATCCTGACACTGGGGCAAACAGACCCAGAATCACATTATCCTGACACTGGGGCAAACAGACCCAGAACTACACCTACATGTATAAGGGTCAAGCACAAGAAGGATATACCAGTACCTTTCCCTCATATAGACTCATTTTGACGCCCTCAATAGGTACCACATAAAGCCTGATCTTCAGAAAACCACAGTTAAACCTTACTAAATTTAATTACAAAATCCTCATTTCCAGACCACTGAGGAGCAGCGAACAGCATAAAACCTGATCAGCCTGCGAGTTACTCGCAGGCTGATCTGGTTTTATGTTGTTCGCATAGGTCTTTTCATGGTGTCCTCTATGAGGGAAAGGGTTAAAAAGATAACCTTGCACAGTAAATCTCATAATTGAGACCAAGACGGGTTCCAATAGCGAAGTGGTCTCAATAGTGAATTTTACCAATATAGTCACAACAGTACTTAAAAATTATTTTATTTCCAAAAATGGTGGTCTTACAGCATGGTGGTTTCCAAATATAGTCATAACAGTACTTAAACATTATTTTGGTTCCAGATATGAGTGGTCTAACAGTAAGGTGGTCTTAATTCCGAGGTGGTTTTAATGCAAGGCTTTGCTGTACATCTAATTTCATTGTAAGTCAATTCTTGTGAGCTCCTAAAAGTAATTCATGTCCAAATGATAATGATGATAAAAATAAATATTTTATTGCATACTAAATAAATTCTGTTACTTAGCTAAATCTGTATTAACCCTTTACCTCATGAAAACACTTCTATTATATAATTTAAACTACCACTTTGTTAATAATTGACTCAAAGTTAAAAAATAAATATTGCATTTGGTATGATGTAATTTACATGTATGTTTATATGAACATAGTTATATGCAGTTGTATTGTACGGAGCAATGGGGATGGCCTTGACCCTTTTGCTTCTATGACAAGGAAAATAAAGTGGTTAAAAAAAGAAAAAAAAAGAGAGAAATAAATATTAACTGAATTTAAATGGTATATGAGAGAACAGATTTTTCTGTGCAGAATGTATAGGATCTGAGCTGAGCTATTGTATGGTACGAGAAAGAAACTGTCTGATCTGGGTCTGCTCTGTTTGCCAAGTAGTCAAAATAAGACATTATGAGGTAAAGGGTTAAATGCAACTAGTCCCCAAAAATGTTAATAATTACTGAGTATCATAATTCCATCACAGTTAACATCAGGGAATCATGTATTAAAACTATCACACTCCATATAAAACATTGCTGGTGGTAATCTTGTTATTTGATTATGAGCTCAATTTAAAAATCTCAAAAATTCAGTTAAAATTTCAAATGCATAAAACATGACAATAATAAAATTACAACAAGAATACATGATTTAATCATTTGCTTACACAATGAACTGATAGAGTGAAACAGCATCTGGGAAATCAAATGGTTTTCTTTTCTTGAATTTTTAACAAAAGAATGAATATGAAAACCCAAGACCACATATTAATTACTGTCAATTGGGAAAAAGTGATTCCCAAATGGTATCAATACAAAGAATGGGTAAACTTGCTGAACATAACTACAGGCCAGTTTCCATGCTTAGTGAAGATTGCAGCCCAGTGTTGCTGTCCCAGTCAACAATCAGTCTCCTCAGGACAACAATGGGGATTGCATTCAGCTTGTTGTAGCCACTTGTAGCACCCATGTCTCTGATCTGGTCACGAGACTGATCATCACATCTCATGCCGAGGCTGCCATCAAACTGTGAACTTGCTACACCAGTCTGTGTCTTAGCATTTCCTTCCGGTGTGACCACAATACATGTTCATCAAAACTTTTCATGTTTGTGAACAACTTGCTACAACACTTGTGAGCCACAGGACTTGCTTTTGACACAATTGTATTTTCTATGCTGCTATCATCCATATACCCTGAATCCAACACTTCCATCTCGACCCTGCCCCTTGCCCCACCCCCTTCAATCTGAAGTTGTACCAATCTGTCCAACTCCAGGGCCCCATGATCTGGATGATACTGCTGCATGTGAGAGTTTAGTGCTGACTGTGTCACAAACACAAGCTTGCATAAGTCACAAAACCTGCCCCCTGTACAGGCACTCTGGACAGCCATAGCTGATTTATTCATCTTTTCACCATCTAGGGTCTCATAGTGCATCTTCTTTTTGAGTTTCTTTTTCAAATTTCTTTGAACTGCTTTGCTGTTGTTAGATTTAACTTCAGAAGTAATAAGATCTTTCACTTTGCTCTCATCTGATTTTTTTGAATATTTGATATGGTCTTTACAGTTATGCTTAAGCAAGGTTAAGCGATCATCAAATGATTGATTACAGTTTTTACAATGGAATTTCAAATGGCTTTTCCTATTTCTCATCCTTTTAAAGACTTTCCGGGAAACAGAAAAAAAATTCTTGGCATGAAAATTCTTAATATGCATTTGTAGCTGATATTTACTTGAATATTTTTTATTACAGTGCTTACATGTAGAGCGATTGCTTATTTCTGTTTCAGAACATTGGGGCATTCCCTTCTTGCCTACTTGCACCCTTTGTCTTGCACTGTGCAGCTTCATGTGATCCTCAAGATTGGACCTCCACTGAAAGGAGGCTGTACAGACCCTACACTTGTGAGGCTTGACAGATGTGTGGGTCAACATGTGCTCCAGCAGGGCATTTTTATTGACAAACCTTGTGTCACAAATATCACAGGAGAACAGACTACATCCATTACTTGAGCCGTGACTTTGCATCACATGTAGCTCAAGATCAGACTCTGTGATAAATTCCTGCTCACAATGAAAACAGGTAAGTTTAACCTCTCTATGATGAGTGACCATATGATCCTCTTTGCTGCCTTTATTGGGGAACAGTTTCTCACAAATTTCACATTCAACATATGTATATGTATGGATACCTTTCATATGACGGCCAAATGTTAACTCAGAATGATAATATCTCTGACACACTGAACAGCTGTATTGTTTCTTTGCAAGTTCTCCTTTGTTTTCACTGGCAGTTTCAACCAATTCTGTTGTTGTTGGAATGCTATCCATATACTCTTGATTTTTAACTGTGCATCCTTGTTTGATATATTTGATATATTTGATTTTGAGAACTCCACGGTTTTGTCAAATATATCTTATTGCTATTCTTATGCAGCTTTTTTTCATGCATAAGCATGCCTCTGTGTGTCTTAAAAAGGCTTCTGCAGAATCTACAAGGGTATCTTTCAAACCCGTCCTCACACATCTGTTTCCGAACTTGAGCAGACTCCTGTACAGAATTTTGTTCAGTCTTGCTCTCTTTACCTTTCATATTTCTTTTATTTATTCTATTCTTGAAATTGATAGGAATTTTCTTCATGTTTTCTTCAGAAACACTCTTGATATATTTCTCAATGGAACTTATGGAAACATCAGGATGGGCTGACTCTGTGTGTTGGATTAGATACAAAGATCTGGAAAACATACAACCACAAGTTTGACATTTAAACTGGAAATTCAACGGATAAGATGTTTCAAGCATTGAATCTTGATGATATGATACTGAAATGTTTGAATCACTATGAACAGTTTGGATGTGTTTTCTCAGTGTAGCTTCCTTACTGAACCCTTTCCCACACACTTGACACCTGTTAAGTTTGTCCTTTACTGACTCAGAACCACCAGGAAGTTCAGGAAGCAGTTCCTCATAGATGTTCTGATGTTCTGAAGAGGCTTTTGTAGAATTGTCTCCATTCTTTTTGGTGTTCCTCCTGTACATTTCACATTTTGATTCATGTGTTTTTAAATTATGTAACGAAAAAAACAATGTGTCACAATCAACACAAT
>CM037789.1:10329594-10357811 GCA_021229015.1 Solen grandis
GGAGATGATCTCTGCAAAGTTTTATCAAATTCTGCCAAGCAGTTTCAAAGGAGAGGTCATTTTAAGTTTTCCAATACATTAAGGGTGTAACGATACGCTTACCCAACGATATGATACGTATCGCGATACAGTAGTCATGATACCATACGTATCATGATACGGGCTTTTTAAGTTTTGTCAACCTTGTTTCCTGTCTTTAAATGAAGAATAAATGATAAAGAGACAAAGATTCTTGTTTAATATATTAGTTTTTATCATAATAAATACAAATTAAGTTGATAATCTAAAGTAATATCAAAACTATATGATAATGCCGTATATATTGCAGAAACTTAATTAAACTTAAAATACTAATTATAAATGCTTATTCTATAACAGACGTCAGCAAGACAACCACTTAAATATTTTCAATGAAATCACTAAAGATGATACTTAAAGTTGAAGCATCCACATTTATATCACGGAAAAACACCTGCAGTTCCAATCGGATGAAGTTTAGATTTCAGATGTTCGATTTGCGATAATTTGCATCAGACTAAGCATTTAATTGATGCCATTTTATTTAAATCAGTATCTTTCATGTAGTTACCTGTTGAAATTTCGCTCTTTTACTCAAAATTCAAACTGATCCATCAATTAAATTGATAAAACAAGAGGCCCATGATGGCCCTAAATCGCTCACCTGAGATAAATAGGTTGACCCAAGGAACATCTGTACCAATTTATTTTAAAATCTGGCCACTAGTTTTGAAGAAGATGATTTTTAAAGTTTTCATTTTTTTTTCTTTTTGTTGCCATGGCAACCAGACTTCTATATGGATCAAGTTTATTTTAGCAACTTTTGTGAAGGTTGACCCAAGGATCATCCCTGCCAAGTTTAATCAAATTCTGTCCAGTGGTTTCAGAGGAAATGTTGATTAAAGTTTTACCTATATACATATAAGGCAAATAAGCCCCGCCCCTGGCGGCCATGTTTTTTACGGATCAGAAAGATTTTAGCAACTTCGGTAGAGGTTGACCCAAGGAACATCTGTACCAATTTATTTTAAAATCTGGCCACTAGTTTTGAAGAAGATGATTTTTAAAGTTTTCATTTTTTTTCTTCATTTTGTTGCCATGGCAACCAGAGTTCTACATGGATCAAGTCTATTTTAGCAATTTTTGTGAAGGTTGACCCAAGGATCATCCCTGCCAAGTTTAATCAAATTCTGTCCAGTGGTTTCAGAGGAGATGTTGTTTAAAGAAAATTGTTGACGACGGACGACGCACGACGACGGACGCAGGGCGATCCTAATAGCTCACTTGAGCACAAAGTGCTCAGGTGAGCTAAAAATACAGGGGTCATCAAACATTGTTGATGTTCATCGCATATGGCCGCCATTGTGATGATTACGCAATTTTAGCAGTAAAACAGTAGCCGGTAGAGAGTGTGAAAGATGTTAACCAACATTATGAACGATACTATCCGAGTATTCCGTATCATTGCATAATTTGGAAGCATAAGAATGTGTGTTGATTGGATAATATTCAAAGACAAAGAATGACTCTGCCTTTTAATTGATTTTTAGCTCACCTGAGCACGTGTGCTCAGGATGAGCTTTTAGGATCGATGAATGTCCGTCGTCCGTCCGTCCGTCCGTCCGTCCGTCCGTCTGTCCGTCCGTCCGTCCGTCCGTCCGTCGTCCGTCGTCCACAATTTGTTCGTTTGCACTCTAGCATCTTCATTTTATGAGCAATTATCTTCAAACTTTAAAACAATGTTTATGACCATAAAATCTCGGCCAAGTTCGATTATGGCTGATATCGGAACATTAGGTCAGGAGTTATGCCCCTTTTAAAATTCAAAAAAGCCAGATTTCACATTGTTTGCACTCTAGCATCTTTATTTCATGAGCAATTATCTTCAAACTTTATATCAATGTTTATGACCATAAAATCTCGGCCAAGTTCGATTATGGCTGATATCGGAACATTAGGTCAGGAGTTATGCCCCTTTTAAAATTCAAAAAAGCCAGATTTCACATTGTTTGCACTCTAGCATCTTCATTTCATGAGCAATTATCTTCAAACTTTATATCAATGTTTATGACCATAAAATCTCGGCCAAGTTCGATTATGGCTGATATCGGAACATTAGGTCAGGAGTTAAGCCCCTTTTAATATTCAAAAAAAGCCAGATTTCACATTGTTTGCACTCTAGCATCTTCATTTCATGAGCAATTATCTTCAAACTTTATATCAATGTTTATAACCATAAAATCACGACCAAGTTCGATTGTGGCTGATATCGGAACATTAGGTCAGGAGTTATGCCCCTTTTAAAATTCAAAAAAGCCAGATTTCACATTGTTTGCACTCTAGCATCTTCATTTCATGAGCAATTATCTTCAAACTTTATATCAATGTTTATGACCATAAAATCTCGGCCAAGTTCGATTATGGCTGATATCGGAACATTAGGTCAGGAGTTATGCCCCTTTTAAAATTAAAAAAAGCCAGATTTCACATTGTTTACACTCTAGCATCTTCATTTCATGAGCAATTATCTTCAAACTTTATATCAATGTTTATGACCATAAAATCTCGGCCAAGTTCGATTATGGCTGATATCGGAACATTAGGTCAGGAGTTATGCCCCTTTTAAAATTCAAAAAAGCCAGATTTCACATTGTTTGCACTCTAGCATCTTCATTTCATGAGCAATTATCTTCAAACTTTATATCAATGTTTTATGACCATAAAATCTCGGCCAAGTTCGATTATGGCTGATATCGGAACATTAGGTCAGGAGTTAAGCCCCTTTTAATATTCAAAAAAAGCCAGATTTCAATTGTTTGCACTCTAGCATCTTCATTTATGAGCAATTATCTTCAAACTTTATATCAATGTTTATAACCATAAAATCACGACCAAGTTCGATTGTGGCTGATATCGTACCATTAGGTCAGGAGTTAAGCCCCTTTTAATATTCAAAAAATGCCATATTTCAAGTTGTTTACACTCTAGCATCTTCATCTTTTGAGCAATCGTCTTCAAACTTTATGGCAATGCTTATGACCATAAGGTTTCGATTGAGTTCGATTATGGCTGAGATCAGTTGATTAGGTCAGGAGTTAAGCCCCTTTTAATATAAAAAAATGCCAGAAATCACTTTGTTTACACTCTAGCATCTTCATCTTTTGAGCAATCATCTTCAAACTTTATGACAATGCTTATGACCATAAGGTCTCGATTGAGTTCGATTATGGCTGAGATCCGTCAATTTGGTCAGGAGTTATGCCCCTTTTAATATAAAAAAAGCCATATTTCACGTTGTTTACACTCTAGCATCTTCCTTTTTTTAGCAATCATCTTCAAACTTTATGACATTGTTAATGACCATAATGTCTCGACTGAGTTCAATTGTGGCTGAGAATGGGTCATTTAGGTCAGGAGTTATGCCCCTTTTAATACAAAAAATGCAAGATTTCACTTTGTTTATTCTCTACCAACTTCATTTTTTTAACAATCATTTTTAAACTTTAAGGCAATGTTTATGCCCATAATCTCACAATCGGGTTCAATTATAACTGATATTGACTTGTAAATTTAGGAGTTATGCCCATTTCACCATAAAAAAAGCCAGATTTCACTTTTACACTCAAGCATCTTTATTTTCTTAAGCAATCATCTTTCTCAGGTGAGCGACCAAGGGCCATCTTGGCCCTCTTGTTTAACTACCCACAGCAAATGCTTTCATTTAAGTAATATACACTGTAGAGCGATATGCATTATCTACTTTCTCTTTTGTTTTCTTTTAAGTTAATGGATTGGAAAATCGTATTGTTAAGATAATTTTATTTCTCGGAGGTGAAAAATATCGTTTTTTTTCCGAGGGGAAGCCGCTGTTATAAAAGAAGAAGAAAAAAAAAACCTGGAAGTTAACAATACCGTACTGTACCGTGCAGACCTGGATGCATACCGTGAACCGTACCGTAAAGAAAATACCGCGGTGTATCGTCGTACGGTATACCGTTACACCCTTACAATACATACATTTAATGCAAATAAGTCCTGCCCCTTGCAGCAATAATTTTTCTATGGACTGGAATAATTTTAGCAAGGCAAGCTTCACCCAAGGATCATCCCTGCCAAATTAAATCAAAATCTGTCCAGCGGTTTCAGAGGAGATGTCATTTAGAGATTTCACTATACACATATAAGGCAAATTAGCCCCACCCCTGGTGGCCATGTTTTTTTATGGATCAGAGTAATTTCAGCAACTTTTGTGAAGCTTTATCCAAGGATCATCTGTGCCAAATATAATTAAATTCTGTCCAGCAGTTTCAGAAGGTGTCGCTTAAAGATTTCAATATACATATAAGACAAATTAGCCCCGCCCCTGGTGGCCATTTTTTTTTACAGATCGGAAAATTTTTAACAACTTTTGTGATGCTTCACCAAATGATCATCCCTGCCAACTTAAATCAAATTCTGTACAGCGGTTTCAGAGATGTCATTTAAAGATTTCACTATATACATATAAAGCAAATTAGCCCTGCCAGTGGCGGCCATGTTTTTTTTACGGATTGGAATAATTTTAGCAACTTTTGTAAAGCTTCACCCAAGGATCATCCCTGCCAACTTAAATCAAATTCTGTTCAGGGGTTTCAGAGGAAATGTCATATAGAGATTTCACTTTACACATATAAGGCAAATTAGCCCCCCCCCCCCCCCCCCCCCCGGTAGTCATGTTTTTTTCCTGATCGGAATAATTTTAGCAATCTTGGTAAAGAATTACCCAAGGAACATCTGTACCAAAATATTTTGAAATCTGGCCAATAGTTTTGAAGGAGATGATTTTCAAAGTTTTCATAATTTTTTTTCTTTCTGTTGCCATGGCAACCAGAGTTCCACATGGATCTAGTTTATTTTAGCAACTTTTGTGAGGTTCACCCAAGGAAAATCCCTGCCAAGTTTAATCAAATTCTGTGAAGCGGTTTCAGAGGAGATGTTGTTTAAAGTAAATTGTTGACAACGGATGACGCACAGCGGACGACGGACGCAGGGTGATCACAAAAGAAAATGGGAAGAAATCAGACGACTGGATGCTAGACGAAAGGCGATCATAATAGCCCACCCTGAGCATTTGCTAAGGTGAGCTTAAAATTGTGTGATGGCAAAAACTGATATGTGCTGTAGTACATGTGGGTCGTTAAGTTCAGTGGAAACAATATGATTCAGTGTTCCCACTGACTTTTTTTCTGGGGGTACATTAACATAATGCACCTGAGTTTTGGGGGGTACAAAACAAATTTTGGGGTACAGTGGGGCTTGCGTTCATGTTGGCATATTTTTCGTGTATCGTGTGTGTATCGAGCGTTCCGTTTCCGTGTATCGTTCGTGTATGGTGCGTGCGTTTATCGTGCACGATTCTAACGTGTTTCGTGTATCGTGTTTCGTGTAACGTGTATCGTTTTTCGTTTATCGCATCGTTCCTTCCGTGTGAATCGTTCCGCACGATATATTTTGAGTTCAACGCTTCCTTAAAAGCCAGCATTAGAATTTCAGCTTTTCAAAATCAGTTAAGTGGTTACTCACCGCATGGCAACATTTAACTGTAGATTACTTACGTTGTCTGTTACAATTTAAGTCTTATATCGATTCATGTTTAATAAAAATAATGAGTTAACTACGTAGAGTGGTCTCCCCTGTATTGTGTACGAAGGGAGATCACTTCACCTGCTGTAAGATAGCCAATTAAAATCGTAGTATGCGGTTACCAATGACGCTTGGCGCGAATAAATAATTGTTCAAAGCATAGGATCGTTATAGATCTAATAAATTCAATGTGTAACAACAATTATTTGTAATTTCGACACGATTTAGAACATGTGACTTCCTATTATAGAACATTCGTTGTTTTTTTTCGTGTGTGTGTGTATGTGTTAGTTTTAATGATGGTTTTATTTATAAATTGATTAATTGCCTTGTTCACTTGGGCGAAAAAAACCGAGTAAATCGATTAACCTCGCTACCGTGCTTATCTGCAATCGTTCGGTTCGTGCGGTCCGTGCATCAAACGGTATATGCATCGTTCGTTTATCGTTCGTTCGTTCGTTTATCGTGTAACGTGCGTGTATCGTGCGGTTCGTTTGCGTTTATCGTGCGTGTATCGTGCGGTTCGTTTGCCAACATGAACGAAAGCCCCACTGTACATATTTTATATTATCGCTAATAAACTCGCTTCTTAAAAAATCCTGGGGTAAAATTTACCCCCGGTTGAAAAAAATGGGGTATACAAGATAAATTTACAGGATACAACTTAAAAATCAAAGCGTATCTTTGAAAATTACTGCACCCAACTACAACTGCAGACTTGCACGACTTTTTTGATGATTCGGCATACTTTTCCCAAAACATTTTTGCAGATTCATCATTCAACCTGAGCCACGAAAATGCGGATATCCAGCTATATTGAAACCTTTTTGGCTTTGTTAATATAGGTTATTTTTTGGACGGTTGTCAATTATCCAATTCATTATCGGTAGATATACCGACAAAGCAATTTCAGTAGTCTTTTTGTTTTGTGGCATAAGATGTGCCAAGCCAATTAGAGACGACGCTCATTGTTTACAAGTGATAGACTGTGCTACGTTATCAAAAATATCCCTCAGAATAACGGAAAACTGGTGTGAGAATTATTGCAACCAGTCTATTGTGAGCAATCAAATAATATATATTCATGATTACACCAGACCAATCAAAAGGCTCAATCATCCGTGGGAGATTTTCCATATGTTAATTACAGAGGTGACATCTGCTATTCATAGATGTTAGTTTCATATTTCTTAGTAAATATATGATGAGAAGTGTTCAACACTTGTCGTTCTTGCTTCAAACTTGTCCAAACTAAATGTTTACTTGGCGTTTTGGGCGATTTTTATTTTTTTCTGTGACATATTCTGTGCGTGAATTCTCATACTTCTGTATGTGATTTTTATAAATCATACGTGAATCACGCACATTTGTGCATGAATGGGAACTCTGTAATTCAGCACCACTAAAGAATAAATCGCAGGCTACTGTGTGGAAGGGTCCAACCAGAACATGCCAATAATATGCTCATCTCATATTAATATTAATGGTTCCAATTAAGTAAGAAATCCAGTAAACCGTTGCCAAGAAATAGCGCAGAAACGAATGTTATTCTGTATACATACTGCATAACTTATCAAGGGCCATAACTCTGTCTTAAACGGTCCGACCGAACATGCCGAAGATATGCGCATCTCTAATCATGGTTGCCATGAAGTTTCTTTAAAAATCCAGTCAGAAGTTGCAAAGAAATAGCACGGAAATGAATGTTACTCTGTACAGATACTGCATAACTAATCTAGGGCCATATCTCTGTGTTAACTGGTCTGATCAAAACATGCTAAGGATTAGTGCATCTCCTATAGGTAATTTATATGGTTGCCATGAAGTTTCATTAAAATCCAGTCAGTAGTAGCAGAGAAATACCGCGTAAACAAATGTTACTCTGTATACACACTGCATAACTAATGAAGAGCCATAACTCTAGGTTACATGGTCTGATTGAAACATGCCTAGGATATGCATATCTCCTATTGGTAATAATGGTTGTCATGAAGTTCCATTAAAATCCAGTCAGAACCGTAACTCTGTGTTAAATTGTCAAATAGGAACATGCCGATGATATGCACATCTCCTATTGGTAATGATGGTTGTCATGAAGTTCCATTAAAATCCAGTCTGCAGTAACAGAGAAATACCGCATTAACAAATGTTACTCTGTATACATACTGCATAACAAATGAAGAGCCATAACTCTGGGTTAAATGGTCTGATTGAAACATGCCAAGGATGTGCACATCTATTATTGGTAATGATGGTTGCCATGAAGTTTCATTAAAACAGTCAGTAGTTGCAGAGAAATTTCACGGAAACGAATCTTACTCTGTATACATACTGCATTTTTACCAAATCAAGGGCCAAAACTCTGTGTTAAATTGTCGAATAGGAACATGCCGATGATAAGCACATCTCCTATTGGTAATGATGGTTGCCATGAAGTTCCATTAAAATCCAGTCTGCAGTAACAGAGAAATACCGCATTTACAAATGTTACTCTGTATACATACTGCATAACAAATGAAGGGCCATAACTCTGGGTTAAATGGTCTGATTGAAACATGCCAAGGATGTGCACATCTATTATTGGTAATGATGGTTGCCATGAAGTTTCATTAAAACACCGTCAGTAGTTGCAGAGAAATTTCACAGAAACGAATCTTACTCTGTATACATACTGCATTTTTACCAAATCAAGGGCCATAACTCTGTGTTAAATTGTCGAATAGGAACATCCAGATGATATGCACATCTCCTATTGGTAATGATCATGTTGTCATGAAGTTTCATAAAAATACAGTCAGTAGTTGCAGAGAAATAGCGCGGAAACAAATGTTACCCTTTATACATTCTGCACAACTAATTAAGGGCCATAACTCTGGGTTTAATTGTTGATTAGGAACATGCCGACAATATGCACATCTCCTATTGGTTATGATTGCAGTGATTCAGATTGGCGTCGGCCATCGGCAATTTGCCGAAAAAAATAATAAATTACCGATTTTTTCCAAGAGGTAAGACAGATCTGCCAATAAAATTCTTATTTATGGGACAAAATGGCCGATAGTTTTTTCTGGAATTATGACATCAACGCTGATTGAAAATCGTTGAGTAAGAAAAATAAATACTACCTGACGTGCAATGCGAGTCGGTTGATTTAAAGCACGTTCACGTCAATAATCTGGTTTCCAAACTGTACAATAGCAGAGTAACCTAGCAGTGTAGAATGCAGGGAACCAGACTGAATCAAAATGGCGTCCAAGAAACGTAAACATGACGAAAGTCAAAGACCTTTATTTGCAGTTGTGTTCTCTCGCCCTGAAAAAGTTGCCAAAACGGATTTGATGCAATCGGAGGATGAGTCAGCCAATAATCCAAAATACCATCGCAAGTTTCCGACAGAATGACTGTCGAAGTTCAAATGGTTGAGATTTTATAAGGGAGCGAGTCCTAAACGTACCCAAACCAAAACATACCCATTTTTTTTTATGTCAAAACCTACCCAAATTTGAGGTCAAAACCTACCCAAGTATTTTTTTTTCATTTCACTATTGATATTTTCATATAATATTTTCAGTCAGGTTATAATTTATTATTTGTTTGGAAATCTATTATTTTTTTACATGAATACATTCTTTTTTTGTTTAAAGTCTTTTGTTGATGATTGCTTATTTATATCAGGTCCTGGATATATCAAAATATTAATATCAATGTTCTCAAAAAAATATAATTGATACTTTTAATTTTTGAATAAAATATTTTTGATTATGTATAAAACTAAATGTAAATTTTATTCAATTTAATACATGATTACCGGTACCTTTGATCTCTACAATTGTGTGTTTCAGTTTCTTTTCTTTATTAAATAATTATTAACACCTTTAATTGATTCAGATTACACATTTTGATCAATTATTTTGTACAATTCTCTTTAAAAAATGAAATACATTAATAATGAACATTACATTAAAACATATTAATTGTACTTTAAAAACAAAATACAATCATAAACATAATTTAACTTGGGTACGTTTTGACCTATTAGTTTGGGTACATTTTGACCAGCAGGTGAGACGCTCACCCCTGCCAGGAACAGACCCGCCCCAGAACATCAAGATATGTTGTTGAGAATTAGAATTCATTCTGCATATTATGATATGATTATGAACAATGAATTTCCTTATGAGAGGACATTTCAGGTGTAGAAATCTCTTGTTAACAGGAAGATTTTTTGCCTAGATTGAAAAGTTCTTGAAATTGTTTCAGTAAATCTTGAAGCCTTCTATTAGAGTTTTCGTGTTTTTTAATTTAGTGGCCTTATGTTTTTTCTTAGGACAAAAATGGCCTATGAAAATTTCAAGTTTTAGGACAGTTGTTTTTAAAAAATTATTGGCATCTGTATCACTGGATTGTTGTCATCAAGTTTCTTTAAAATCCAGTAAGTAAATAGCAGGGAAAACGAATGTTACCCTGTATACATTCTGCAATAATCCTGTTAAATGGTCCAATCCGAACATGTCAAGGATATAAGCATCTCCTTTTGGTAATGATGGTTGCCATGAAGTTTCGTTAATATCCAGTCAGTAGTTACAGAGAAAATTCGGAAACGAATATCGGACGGACAGACGCCAAAACAATATCACCCTCCAGATCCATTGCAGGGGATACAATAGATCTTTATTTATGACAGTTTCTGCGTTTGAGCTGGAAAAATTAGCTGCAAGCTTATTTAAAGGCTAATTACAGTCTTACTTAAAAACAGGATATCATAGATATTTATTATTTCCTTAATTTTAAAAAAAAACCCTTAAAAGTCACGCTTTCCGTCTGCCATATTGTTTCTTGTGTATCCACTTACCACGCTGGGTTGAACTTGAGTAACCCTACAGATTTTTGTAGGGTACCGTAAAATATGGAATGATTTTTAAAGCAAAAATTACATTGTGCTTGGTGGTAATGACATTGCGCTTTGTGAGAATGACATTGTGCTTAATGACCATGCCATTATGCCACTGTGCTTTGTGAAAACGACATTGTCATTGTGTTATTGTGCTCCAAGACCATTCCTATGTGGACTTCTAAAATCTTTAATTATTTGTAATTACTGCCTTGTGTATATTGCAGAACTTGAAGTATCAATCTATTTGATAACAATGCCTAACAACCTATCCAACATTAAGGTGGAATCATACCTTTGAAATGACGTCGTTTTCGACGACAAAACCGACGTTTTTGTGAGATTTAGGGTGTTTGCAAACAAACTGTCGTTTCTTCTTATTTCGATTCATGTAGAAATAAATTTCTAGTTACCTCTAAGAATATGAATTTGTCTTTCCAAGGATGTAAATTATATTTGTTAGTTTTTACTCAATTTCCCGAATTTAATCCGGAATTTTAGCACGGAAAAAAAATACTCTTTATTTTCTTTTTTAATATTAGGAAAAATGAAATTTTTGAAGTAAAATTAATTTTAATTAGTAAATACTTACCTGTTATTACTTCAGGTATGTGTCTATTTGTGCACAGCTTCCAAAACAGAGTCCGCAAAAAAAACCCTTTTCCCCAAAAACCCCCTAGTTACCAGAAGTGTAACCCCCGTTTTTCCAAATTTTATATGAAGCCATCGAGGGATACAACCACCAGCAAGCGGGGGGGGAGGTGGGACTCTGTAATAACAGGTAAGTATTTACTAATTAAAATTAATTTTACTTCAAAAATTTCATTTTAATAGCAAAATAACGTTACCCCGTTATTACTTTAGGTATGACTTCGTCGCTAAGGCGGGAGGTTGCTAACGAAGAACCTTGATTGCAGCGACACCCGAAGTAGAAAACGACCAAAGCTTCCGATGGTAAACGCTCTCGATAGAGCGAAAAACGTCAGACAGGATGACTAAACTACTGTCTGAGCTACTACAAGCGGACCCAAATCCGCAAGGTTTTGTGATTGGTTAGCCAGTGAGCGGAGATAAAAGGGAAAAAAACGTAGTAGAGGATTCCAAGAGGCCCCCTTTAAAAAATATCATCCATGGGGGATTTATTCAAGAAAGCCCAAGAAGCAGACAAAGCACGGAGTTCATGTGGTCTAATTCTTAAAAAAGGATAGATCCCTATCCGAAAGATCCGAATAGGCAAACTTTATAGTTGAGGCTACCCAACGAGATATTGATGCTGCCGAAACTTCACTCCCCCCTTTTTTTTGGGAGGAAAAAAACGAAGACGACGACCCCGTAAAGATTTAACCTTCTGAAGGTAAAACTTCAAGGCTCTAACCGGACAAAGAAGCCGATCAGGATCACCCCAGCGCAAGACCTTGCAAGGCTCGGAATAAATACCGGAGGGGGAAAAGACCGAGGGGAGTTGGGTTTTCGCAAGGAAAAACCCGGTTGAAAACTCAAGGATACAGAGCCATCAGATTTGTTAAAGCGTAAATAGCCTTCCTGGTAGAAAAGGCATGAATTTCACAACGACGCTTAGAAGACGCCATCGCTAAGAAAAACCGTCTTTCCTGTTTTCGGAAGGAGTGAAGCCCCAGAAAGAGGGCAAAAGGGGCCCTTTGTAAGAGCCGTAAAAAACAAGAAAGATCCACTTGGGAGTTAAGAAGAGAGACTGGCCTAGACAGTTCAAACGAACGAATAATTTCCGAAAGGTAAGGATCCGAACCAAGGGAAGAGGATCTGTGAAATTTTAGAGTGTTCCAACAGGGACCTATAACCCTTGTAGAACTGACCGCAATTTTTTCTCTTTAAAAAAGAAAAACTAAAAATTAGCGATTTCTCTACGGGACCCTTTGACCGGATTAATCGCCGTGCGATACCCCAATCCGGAAGACCTTCCACTTCGCCTGGTAGACAGTAGAGTAGATTGTCTCCTAGTTTTAAAGAGATAATAGAGGCAACTGTTCCCGAAAATTTCTTCTCCCTAACTCGCTGTGGATAACATCCAAGCGTAAAGACAAGAGCGAGGGTTTTGGTGGGACCCTGTTCCGACCTTGGCAGAAGGTCCGGAACCTGGGGAAAGTTCAAAGGGAGGGTCTATCAGAAGACCAGAAGACCCACAAACCCAAAGATTCGTTGGCCAAAGTGGAGTACAAGGGGGACCTGCACGGGATGTAGGTTTTTCCCTTAGAAAAAGGGGAATCAGAGAAAACGGGGGGAACGCATAAGAAAATAGATGACCCCCGTTTACAGAAGAGCATCTATAAACCCCAACCCTGTGACCCGACCCCGGTGACACAAACAGGGGAATTTGGGTTGTTCAGCCGGGTTTTGCAAACGATCGCAGACGGAGACCCAAAAATCGAAAAAAGGTGTTGCACCCGAGGAAGTAATTTCCATTCCGAGGGAGAAGAGAATCCCTGCGTGATATTTGGGTCCGCTAAGACTTTAGACCCCTGAAGAGTCTGACTTGAATGAGACCGAAGACACCCAAACCCCAAATGAAGAAGGTGCCATGTTTCCATCACAGAGAAGGGAGTGCGTCCCTCCTTTGTCTGCGGAGAAGAGAAAACATCGTGTTGTCCGTGATATAGAACAGACTGCCTGAATGAGGGGAGAAAACTGTCGTAAGGCTAGTAGAACTGCCTTGATTCCAGGTTGTTATATGAGAAACCGCCCCGAGGGGCCCAAAACCCGGGTTGTGAGACCCAGATTTTCCAGATGAGCACCCCAGCCTGACAGACTGGCACCCGAAAGAACAGTTTGGGTTTGGGGGAGAAAGAGGCACCCTCTGGAGAAACGGGGGGGAATTCCCCAACTGAGATATGAACCAATTCCGGGGAAACCGGAAGAATGGTCTGAAAAGGGTCTCGGTGGGACGCCAATCGAGGTAGGTAAATTAAAGAGGTCGCGTGAAGGCGACCCGCGGAAACAAGATCCGCGCGCTTTGAGTACCCGAGAAGTGATAGAAATTCGCGAGCTGAGACGATTGCCGAAGTAAAAAACCCCCGAACCAGAGTTAGAAGAGCCAGAATCCGGGTTCCCGGAAATTTCTGATCCTGTTTAGGTCGGTCAGAAACTGCACCCCGACAAACGTGAAGTTTGGGACGGGGTCAACTCCGATTTCTCGAGTTAGGTGAAGCCTAGCCCGGGGATAGGGCTGTCACCCATCAAAGTTCGTCGAGGAGGACGGGTCCCTGTGAAGAAGGAGCCAGCGCGAAATACGCCGAAGGCGTAGCCGCGAAAAGAACCCCGGCGACCAAACCGAAAAATATTTTGGTGAAGATTCTGGGGCTAAAACAGGCCAACGGAAGGGCCCTGAACTGGGAGACAGTTCGTCCATCCGTAAAGCGAAGGGGCTTCCCGGAATGGGGGTGGATAGATACATGGAAGTAGGCATCCGATAAATCCAGGGGAAAAAGCCCCGGCCGGGGAGGATAGCTGCCCTGTCGATGAAATTTTTCCATTTTGAAGTGTTCCTTCGGAATAAGAGTTTAGATGAGATAGTCTAAGACCGGGCCGGGAAAAACGCCGTCCCTTTTTGGGAACCAGAAGAGACGGCTTGAAAACCCCCCGGGGAGGGTTTGAATCGAGACCCTTTTCTACCGCTCCCTTTTTTTAGAAAATCTGAAATAGCGATCCCAGACGAGGATGTTGGAGGAAGATGAATGGGGGAGCTGACATGGGGGGGGACGACTGAACGGAATCCGATAACCGTGTCTCACGATAGACAGGACCCACTGGTCGTCTGTGATTTCTCCCCCTTTCTAATGAAATGATGAGTCCCGCCGCCATGGAAGGGGCAGAAACACTCTTCCTCCTGATTGAATGTCTGGGGGAAGGGAAATGGCAGAAAAACGCACCCCAGGGGTTACTCCTACCCTTTGACTGGTAGAGGTAGAAGAAGGTGGGGGGCGATGAAGGAGGAAAAAGTGGTCGTTGAGGACCAATTTGGGGGGCACCCTGGAAGAAGGTTACCTCTGAAAAAGATTGAGTTTACCCTTTTCCGAGTCCCCTTTGGGGATTTTCCCCAGAAACCGAAGGCTTTTTTGGGTTTTCCGGAATTTAGGGGAGCCGAAGGAGGATGCGGGGTTGGAAGGGCCCCCGCTCCGGATTTCTCCTCCCTGGGGGCATCCGCTACTTCCTTGATTCGGGCCCCCCAACAGGGACGAAGAAGAAAGAGGGGCCGACCCAACTTGTTCGAGAAAAGGAGAGAAGAAGCTTGTTGGGGCCGTCCCGGGGTGGGACCCGCCTACAGCGGTTATCTCGTAGAAAAGGAGAGAGATAGCAAAATAGAAGTTTTGCTGTCGTGCTAAGGCTTCTAAAAAACCTGACAGAAGTGATAAGGCATCTTTTTTCTGCAGTTTGACCGAGAGGGGGCCAGAAGGAGTCGCGTGAGACAGATGCCGGAAAGGAACGGGAGCGTTGCTCCCAACGATCCCAAAACCCTTTTGCGAAACGGGAAAGAAGAGGGGGCCTTGAGTCGGAGCCGACTCACTCTAAGTCCAGCTTTGGAGGGGGATAGAAAAATCACCCTCCGGGAACTTTTAGGGCTTGGGGTTAAACCCAAAGGCCCAAGATCTGAAGGGGAACAAAACCAGCCCCGGGGGTTCCTGGTTTGGGGAAGAGGAAGAAGATTCAAAATTTCCCCAGGGGAACGGATGACCGGGGGAGAAAAGGAAAGAACCCGGTTGGGATGTTTTTGGCCCCCTTGGGTTTTTCCGACGAGGTCAAAGGTAACCCTGCCCCCTTTTTCAGGAGGGAGGAGGGGCCGGTTTGCACCCCGATTCAGGTAGGGTAGCAAAGACCTCCGGGAACGGCCTTGTCCTTAAAAAAACCCGACTTTTCGTCTGACTCTTCCTCCCCCGTCAGAGAGAGGATTGTCAGTTGGGGGTTTCCCAGAAGGGGACTAGATCGGGGGGCGGGGGGGGGGCCGAAAGAGGCACATCCTCGGCAAACAAAGGAATCCTCCTCAGGGCTTGAAAAAGGAGATCTCATCCCCAAGCGCCCGCTCGGAGCAGCCCCATGGTAGGGGGGGTGGGGGAGCGGAGGGAGGGGGCCCCAAAGTCTCGGGAGAAGGACGAGATGGGGGGCATCCTGAGGGGGAAACCCCAAAAAGGGAAATGGAGGAAAAAAGGGGCCCTCATAGGGGGCTTTTGCAAAAAGAAGCCCCTTTTTGGCCCCCGTGGAGGGAGAAGGCTGAAGGAAAACCCGGGTGATCTAAAGTCCCCGGGGGAAAAGAGAAAACCCTATCCCCCCTAGAAGGAGTGGGCCCTCGCCCGGTTTTTGACAGGGGGGGAACCAGAACTGAAGTCCCTTTAGCATATTCCCCCATCTTTAGGGGACCCCCACGCGGAAGGATCGAAGGTATGAGGCTGCGATGAAAAATCCGCACCTTGTTTCCTTGGGAAGAGGGGGGACGGGGTTTAGAGCGTAAAGGGCCCGGTCCCTAGGAGCAGAGCTGGGGGGCCCGGGTGACGGGAAATGCCCGGGGAAGGGTTTTGGGGGGCCCGTTTCTTTGGGCACCCTGGAGACGAGGAAGCAGGTGGCCCTAGGGCGGAGAGCCCGCGGGGGCGCCTGAGGAAGAACTCGAGTCTGAACCCGTTAGGACCGGCGAAGGGGGGAAACCCCGCAGCCTGGAGTGGGGAGCCGACCTAAACCGGTGTTGGGTGACGATTTTTTTTACCATGCCCGGTTTGAGGGACCGGTTTTGGGTCTCGGGGGGACCGGTCACAAAACACTAACCGGACGATAATAAACCCCGGGGCCGGGTGATGAGGGCCCGGAGATTTATAAAACCGGTACCCGGTGACCAGTCCCCGGTCCTGACCGGTGACCGGTCTCTGTGGGATTTTGCCCGGTGCCCGGCCCTTTTCGTCATAGACGATGGTCGGGGGGACCGGTCTTGCCCGGGTTTGGCTAGCCCGGGCCCGGTGCCCGGGTTTAAAGGTGAAGAAAAGGGCCCGGGCCGGCCGGGCCTTGGTCGATAGGTTATGACCAGCGTAAGCAATTGACCGGTCATGCCCGGGGACCGGTAAACCAGTTGGAGTTCCCCTTTGGGTCTGTACCCTGGGGCTAACCCCAAGGAGAGCCGTACAGGGAGGGTAGGAGACGAAAAGGGGGCCTTTCCGGAGAGGGGCGGGAAGGGCCTTTTTCCTAGGAGGGGGAGAGGGGCTCCGACCCCCCGCGGCACTAAAACCCCGAGAAGGAGGGGGAAGATGAGGCCTTCCTTTTCCGAGACAAATACGAAACGTCGGGGAAGAGGCTTTCTTTCCCAAAACCCCTTCGGACCAGGAAAAAACAAACAGTGAAAGGGTTTTCCCCGGAGCACCCCCAGCATGAAAGGCAGGACTGTGGGAGTCCCAGGGGCCTTGAAAATTTTCCGCAGGAACCCCTAGACTGTGACATTGAAAATTCAAATAAAGAAAGAAAATTCAAACAAAATAAAACGGGGAAAAAACCGAAAGGAAACCCGGACAAGAAGGGTCTCGAAACGAGACAAAATAAATTTATTTTATACAAAAACAAAATAAACAGTGACCCGGGAGGGCCCAAGCACGGGGAAAACCCTTGGGCACTAGGCAAAAAAAATCCCGATCGGGAAAAGGAAAAGAAAAATTTTACACGCAATAGAATAAACAAAATATTATTAAACCCCAGCCGAGGTTTTGAAAGGAAATTTTTGGAGAGCTGTTAGGACAGAAGCGATCAAGAAAGGTGCACGAGGTTACCCCCCAAAAAATCGATGGCTTCCAAAACACAATTGGAGAACGGGGGTTACCCCTTCCGGTAAAATAGGGGGTTTTTGGGAATGGTTTATTTTGCGGACCTGTTTTTTGGGAAACTGTGCACAAATAGCAATACCGAAGTAATAACAGGTAACGTATTTTTGCTATTAAAATTGATTTTTAATAGCCTACATGTAAAAACTTTAATAAAAAAAATTATGAAATTTAAAGAAAATCTATCAGGCCGTTTTTTCATAAATTATAGATGATTAACTTCAGTCACGCCTTAGGACCTTAATAATGATGTCAAAACAGACGTTTTTACGACCTTTATAGCCTATTCAAACAATCAATGTTTTGTTTTAAAGTTGAAAAATAATAAAAATAATACCTTCATAAATTTCAAATGAAAGTAATATTCAAGAAATTGAAAGGAATTATGTATAATGTTTTATGTTAATTTAACAAACAAATAATCATCAACATAATAACTTCTATTAAATAATCATTATTGATATCAAGGAAAACGATGACAATAACAGTGATAATAATATTGATGGTCTAACAATTATGTTTCATCATTGATAATAGTGATTAATCTAATGGCAATATCACACTACATTGTATATAGATGTAAAATATAAAAAAAAAAAAAAAAATGAATTAAGTTGTTAACTACTTTGTTAAAGGTAAAAATATACAGATGAACATTGATATAAATCACAAAGTCTGTTTCATAAAGCCAACAACATCTGTACAACTATGGATATTATCGACAAACATGGTCATTATTACAATTTATAGCTCTTTTTTTGTTGCAGGGCTTTTTTTCCGAAATTTGGGAAGGGGCCTTAGCCTTCTATTTTGGGAAATTGAAACGCGATTTCGGGCGTTTTGGGAAAAAGGTAGACTCAATTCACATGTATACACAGTAATATTCTAACAGTCTTATGAATCTTAAAGAATCAAAACGAAATAAATACAACAACTAGACATAAAACAGAGCTGTCTTTGGTTCAAATCGCTGCACTATTTAAAATGGTACTAATGTCCATAAACAATCTTCCTCCTTGGTGTCAACACCAAGACTAGCACTAGCTGCAAAAATGTTTTGGCATTCACCAGATAGAGCCAAATCTCTTAAGTTGGAGGCAGATTTTTTAACAAGTGGCTCCATATATTTTTGTGTTTATATATGCTTAGTTGAAATGTCAAATGCACATTCATTTGGTACATTATATTTAACAAGAGGGCCATGATGGCCCTGGATCGCTCACCTGAGTATACGGTTACCCATGGAACATCAGTCTGTATTAAACATTTTGAAATCGGGCCAGTAGTTTTAAAGGAGATGATCCCTGTAAAGTTTTCCCTATATACATAAAAGGCAAATAAGCCCCGCCCCTGCAGCCATGTTTTTTAATTGGATCGGAATAATTTTAGCAACTTTGGTATGAGGTTGACCCAAGGAACATCTGTACCAATTTATTTTTAAATCTGGCCAGTAGTTTCATTTTTTTTTTTCTTTTTGTTGCCATTGCAACCAGTTCTATATGGATCAAGTTATTTTAGGAACTTTTGTGAAGGTTGACCCAAGGATCATTCCTGCCAAGTTTAATCAAATTCTGTCCAGTGGTTTCAGAGGAACTGTTGATTAAAGTTTTCCCTATATACTTATAAGGCAAATAAGCCCCGCCCCTGGCGGCCATGTTTTTTTACGGATCAGAAATTTTTTAGCAACTTTGGTAGAGGTTTTACCCAAGAACATATGTACCAATTATTTTAAAACTGGCCAGTAGTTTTGAAGAAGATGCTTTTTTAAAGTTTTCATATTTTTTTTTCTTTTTGTTGCCATGGCAACCAGAGTTCTACATGGACATGTTTATTTAGCAATTTTTGTGAAGGTTGATCCAAGGATCATCCGCCAAGTTTAATCAAATTTTGTCCCCTGGTTTCAGAGGAAATGTTGATTCAAGTTTCACTATATACATATAAGGCAAATAAGCCCCCCCCTGCGACCATGTTTTTTACGGATCAGAAATTTTTTTAGCCCAAATTTTTTTAGAGGTTACCCAAGAACATCTGTACCAAATTATTTTTGGAAATCTGGCCAGTAGTTTTTTAAGAAGAAGATTTTTAAAGTTTTCATTTTTTTTTCTTTTTGTTGCCATGGCAACCATTTCTACATGGATCAAGTTTTTTTTAGCAACTTTTGTGAAGGTTGACCCAAGGATCATCCCTGCCAAGTTTAATCAAATTCTGTCCCAGTGGTTTCAGAGGGGATGTTGTTTAAAAGTTTCTCTATATACAATAAGGCAAATAAGTCCCCCCCCCTGGGGGCCATGTTTTTTTATGGATCGGAATAATTAGCAAATTTGGTAGAGGTTTTACCCAAGGAACATCTGTACCATTTTATTTTAAAATCTGGCTAGTAGTTTTGAAGAAGATAATTTTTAAAAATTTTTCAAATTATTTTTCTTTTTGTAGCCAGGGCAACCAAGTTCTCTGGATCAATTTTATTTTAGAAATTTTTTGTAAGCCTCACCCAAGGAACTTTCCCCAAATTTCATAAATTTCTGCCCATTTCAGAGGGATGTCTTTAAAAAAGGTTTTCTCTATATACAACAAGGCAAAAAACCCCGCCCCTGGGGGCCTTTTTTTTTTAAACAGATCGGAATAATTTTAGCAACTTTGGGGTAGAGGTTTTGACCCCAAGGAACACTGTAAAAAATTTTTTTGAAATCTTCCATAGTTTTGGAGAAGAAAATTTTTTAAATTTCATATTTTTTCTTTTTTTTTTCCAGGCAACAGAGTTCTTCAGGATAAAGTTTTTTTAGCAACTTTTGTGAAGTTGCCCTAAGAACATCCCCCCAATTTCTTTAAAATTCTGTCCAGCGGTTTCCCAGAGGAGATGTTTTTTAAAAGGGTTTCTCTATATACAAAAAGGCAAATAAGCCCCCCCCTGGGGGCCATTTTTTTTTACGGTGGGAAAAATTTTAGAAATTTTGGTAGAGGTTGCCCCAAAAACTCTGTCCAAAATTTTTTAAAAATCGGCCTATTTTTTAAAGGGAATGATTTTTAAATTTTTTAAAATTATTTTTTTTTGTAGCCATGGAAACCCAGATTCTTCAGGGATCAACTTTTTTTTTAAAGCAATTTTTGTAAGCCTCACCAAAGAACTTTCTGCCAATTTCATTAAATTTTTGTCCAGCGGTTTCAGAGGAGAGCTTTTAAAGGAAAAATTTTGTTGACTACCCCACGCATACACACACCACATCGCACACGAGGGACAAGGGGTGATCACAAAGCTCACCTTGACACTTCGTGCTCAGGGGAGCAAAAAAAAATAAAATAATAAACATTTAAATTTTTAATTTAAAAAAGACATTACAACTTTCTTTCACAAATTTTTAATTTAAATTAGTTTATGAAAATTTAACTCAAATTTTTTTAAAAGAAAATTTTAAAATATTTTGTCAAATTTTAAAAAAAAATCTTCAAAAAAAAGGGATAAAAATTTTTATTAAAAAACTTTTTAAAAAAATAAATCAATAGTTTAAATATAAAATGTTTAAAAAACAATAAAAAATCAAAAGTGAAATTTAAAATAAACAAGAGGGGCCTGAGGCCCGAAACCCACCTAGTACCATGCTACAACGATTACAAGGGTTTTTTAAAAAACAAAATTTTGATATAACTCAAACTTAAACATTTTTGCCCAAATACAACACCCAAAATATAACACGGCCTTTTGGTTTTAGAGGAAAAATTTGTGCGGGGCATTTATCTCCAAAAGCCCCCATTTTGAAAATCTTGATAAAGAACCATTTGATGACTACATACCAAAAATCTAACTATACCTTTTGGATTAAGTAAAATTTTTTTTTTAAAATTTTCCTAATAAATTTTTTGAAAACAAGTACCCCCGGGGGGGGGGCATTTATACCATAAGTCATATTTTAACAATCTTTGGGAATGAACCAATAGATGCTACATACCAAAAATCTAACCTGGCCCTTGATTCATAAAAAAGATTTTTAAAGATTTTCCATAAACTCTATGTTTTAAAAAGTGACCCCCGGTGCGGGGGCTTTTTTCACCATAGGGGCATGATTTAAAAATAAGGTAAGAACCATTTGAAGATCTACAACCAAATATCTAATGTCTAGCCTTAGGATTCATAAAAAGTTTTTAAAGTTTCCCTAAAATTTATTTAAAACAAGTGACCCCTGGTGGGGGGGCTTTTACCTGTAGGGCATAATTTGAACAATCTTGGTAATGAACCATTAGATGTGCAAAAAGAAATATCTAAGCTCTAGGCCTAGGGTTTCATAGAAAAGTTTTTTTAAATTTTTTTTCCTATAAAAAATCATTAAAACAAGTGACCCCGGGGGGGCATTTATCCCCTTTGGGGCATAAATTTGAAAAATCGGGTAATAAACCATAAATGTGCACAACCAATATCAATCCTAGCCTTAGGGATTCATAAAGAAATTTTTAAAGATTTTTCCTATATAACCTATGTAAACAATGACCCTGGCGGGGGTTTTTAAACCCCGAGGCTATGATTTGAAAACTTGGAATGAAACCATTAGATGAGCTACATCCCAAAATCAAGCCCCTGGGCCCTAATGGTTCATAAAGAATTTTTTTTTTTAAAGATTTTCCTAAAACTCATGTAAAACAAGTGACCCCGGTGGGGGGGGCATTTACACGTGGGGCTTGATTTGTACAATCTTGGAAAAGGCCCATAAAATGATCTCAAAAAATATCTAAGCGTTAGGCTTGCAGTTTTGCAAAGAAATTTCAAAGTTTGCTTTTTTAAAAAACTTTTTAGCCCCCTTGACCCTTTTTTAACCAATCTGAAAATTTGTAAAACTTTGATGGGGGCACATGGGAGTTTCCTGGAATTTTTTGGTCAAAATTTTTCCGGTTCTGAATTGTTTAAACAAACTGTTGATGAGGACGCACGAACACGGACAAAAGGCGATCAAAAAAAGCTCACCTAGCAGTTGTCTCAGGGGGCTAAAAAAAAAATTGAGTATTTATGTTGGGGTTTCATTTGGCAAGTTTTTTATTTTTTTCCCCTTGAAATAAGAATTGGTTATTTATAATCAAGGAAAAATAACGATTGTTTTTTATTAAAAACTTACTTAGTAAACCCAAACAACTGATCGAATTTTTAAAAACCAAAGGGGCCCTAATCGCTCACCTGAAAAATCACTTTGCCTTAAAAAACGATGCTTTAGAATTAAATGATGGGGTGAAACAATGTTCGGGAATTTTTCTCCCCCATCCACAAAAAATCATCATGAAAAACATTCGGGCCAAAAGTTGAGGAATTGACAAAAAATGTTCCCCGAGTAAAAACAAATTTTTCAAAGATTTGACCTACTGACCACATTTCTGTCCAGCCCCACCCATTTTCAAACTGGTTCGAGATATCACAGAAAAATAACTGACCAAGTTTGGGGAAGATTCATAAAAATTGTGGCCTTTAGTGGAAAAACAAGATTTTTCAATTTTTACCTAAAAACCTACTTTTCATCCGGCCCGCCCTTTTTTGAAAGGGGTTCAAGAATCACAAGAAAAACATTCTACCAAGTTGAGGAAGATTGGATTAAAATTGACCTCTAGGTGAAAACAAGATTTTTCAAGATTTGACCTACGACCAACTTTTTCATCCCCCCAAAACCCATTTTAAAAAGGGTTCAAGATATCTAAAGGCAAACATTCTGCCCAAAGTTTGAAGAAGATTGGTTTAAAATTGTGGCCTCAGTGGTAAACAAATTTTTTAAGATTTGCCCCTATTTTTTTCCCCAACCTGACCCATTTTCGAAAGAGTCAAGATATCATAAAGACAAACTTTTCGACCAAGTTTGGGGAAAGATGGACAAAATTGGGGCCCCCTATGTGTAAAAAAATTTTTTCAAGATTTGACCTCGACCTACTTTCACCCAAACCTGACCCTTTTCAAAGGGTTCAAGAATCACAAGAAAAACATTCTGACCAAGTTTGAGGAAGATTGGTAAAAAAATTGTGGCCCCTAGTTTTAAACAATATTTTTCTAAGATTTGACCTACGACCTCTTTTCACCAAACCTGACCCATTTTCAAAAGGGTTCAAGATATCATCAAGAAAAACTTCTGACCAATTTTTAGGAAGATTGGATAAAAATTTTGTGCCCTCTAGGTGAAACAAGATTTTCAAAGATTTGACCTACTGACCTACTTTTTGATCCAACCTGACCCATTTTCAAAAGGGGTTCAAGATATCATCAAAAACATTCTGCCCAATTTTTTGGGAAAATTGGTCAAAATTGTGCCTCTATGTGAAACATAAAAATTGTTGACGGACGACAAGATTTTCCAAAATTTTTCCTACTGACCATTTTTTATCCAACCTGACCCATTTTCAAAAGGGTTCAAAAATTTCATCAAGCAAACATTCTGACCAAGTTTAGGAAGATTGGATCAAAATTGTGGCCTCTATGTGTAAACAAAAATTTGTTGAGGGACGACGGCAGAGGGGCAATCAAGTACCCCAAAAAAGCTCACCCTAGATGCTCAGGTGAACAAAAAAGCTCTGTTTTGAGGAAGCCCACAACTACAAATATCGAATATTCGAAGTCAGCCCCCCGCGCCCCAGACCCTTCATATAGGGGTCTCAAACTTTGTGGTGTTAAGAGAGCTACTTTTTATACTTTTAGTCAGCATAAGCCGTATGTATCGGATTTATTTGTTTTCAAAAGGAAATCATGTTTGAAAATTTCTCTAAATCAATACTGACTTTGATGATTAAATTTTCCTTTTTGAAACAGGGAGAGGCGATTCAGTAATACGAGGCTTATACAAAATCCAGTTTTTTTTGTTGTTTTTTTTTTTTTTATATATTTTTTTTTTTTAATTTCCGCAACCAAGTGCGCTAATAGGAAAAAAAAAAAAAGGCATCGTGCTCTTTTCCCCTGCTATTTTTATTCCATGGAAAACTTTTTTTTTTGAGAAATCTAAATTAAATCTTTTAAAAATCTATAAAAAAAGACACACATCTAATATTTTCATTCAGAAGTCCAATTTATCTGAAAAAATTTTTAAATACCCCCAGGTACAGAATGGAGAAAAAAAAGGGAAAAGGAGGGAAAATGGATTCTTTTTTAACCTTTTGGATTTTTTTACAGGAAATCCTGCAATGGATTTTCCTTCATTTTCCGTAAATATTTTTTTTATGGCGTTTGATAAAATGATGGGTTTAGGGGTTCATCTAGGAGCTAAACATTTCTATAGTACGCCCAATGCTTAAAAGGAAAACAATGTTTGAAATCTTAAAACATACTTACCGAATTCATTTCAAATTTAAAAAACCAAGAAAAAGGAAATATATAGATACAAACAGACTCCTTTTTTGGGGATACAACCCTTAACTTAGTTTTTGCTGCTTAAATCCGAAAGTTTAAAATTTTAAATTTACATTGCATTTCTGAAACATTGGATGGGTAATGTTCAAACGCCCTTAAAAATTTAAATATAAATTTTTTTTTAAATTTATAACTGTAGTGTGTAAATAATCATTTTAACAAAGAAATTTTAAAGTTTTTTATAGTTGTCGTTATAATACATAGAAATACAGTAATACAATTTCTGTAGTAGAGGTAGGGGTATAGTACTAGCAAACTTTAGTATGGTTATAAAATAATGTAATAGGCATAGTATAATAAAGAATGATGGTACTACACTATATAGCAGAAGTAGTACAATTTTTAGTAGGGAAACGTAGAATATTAAAGTTTGTAGAATCGTGGAGTAGTAATCTGGTATAGTTGTGCAAGCTGGAGTAGAATAAGAAATAATGGTAGTATAAGTTGTTATTTTTGGGCTCAGACATCGAAAACTTTTTTCCTTTTTCACAGGGCATTGCACAGGGAAACACAAAATTTTTACCTGTCGCAACAAATGTTTACCTGTCGCAGCAACTTTTACTTGTTGCGACCATTTTTACCTGTTGCAAAGTTTTTTAAAAAATTTAATAGAACCTTTTTTATATCATGATTTAAATCTCTTTATTGCAATATTTTACATTAATTTATCACTTAATACAGGGGTTTTCCCTTAATGACCCCACTTGCTCCAAAGGGTTAAAATCACTGCGGGCAAAAGATTTTTCAAAGAAAAGCCCCCGGGGGGCAAAATTTATTTTAATTTAAAAAAATCTTTCATTTCTTTTTTTTTTTTCTATAGTATATCAGGGGGAAAAAAATTTTCAAAAATTTTCTTTGATACAATAAACTAAATTCATTTTAATATACACATATTGTTTTAAACATTAAAAACACCAACTAAAAACAAAATCGGGGACCTTTTTTACTGGGGGCATAGATGTTCAAAAACTTGCCCCCGGACAAGGGAAAATCAAGCCTTAAGTAAACCCTTAAAAAAATAATATTTCATTCTTTTTTGGCTAATTTTAGATTTTCCTTTTTTCATATACACGTCCTAACCCGCTTTTCAAAACCACAAACATTAAAAATGTAAGACCTGCAAAATAAGTACATAAAGAAGAAAAACCCACACCAAAACAACAAAAAATTTTTTTGCACAGAAAGATCATAAAATGCTATGCAAAAACTAAAGTTCTTAAGTTTTTGACCAAAAGAAAAATTAGCCGAAGAAACTATCCCTAAAAAAGCTGTTATTGTCAGGGGCGCTCTTCTTTCGTTTTTGCTAGAACTACAGGCCCTTTTTTACCCGGCTCACCCCAAAAAATTAAATTATTTACAACAAAATCAGATTTTTAATTTTTTACGAAAAAATATTAAATATAAAAATTTAACTATAATAAATTAAAAGAAGACCTTTTAAATTTATTATGAAAGCGAAAAAAAGAAAAAAAAAAATCTTTTGGATGCATGTCTGCCTGTTGTTGATTGTTGACCGATAAAGACAGAATTTTTTCCCATTAATAAAAGCGGGGGAAACCCAAATTCGCAAAACGTTTCGCTTTGGGCCCTCCAGACAGCCGATAATCATTACTGATCGCTAAAAAAAGCAACGGGAAAATTTTTTTCGAAGAAAGTGAAAGTATTTTCCCAAAAAAAAACGGTGCGTAGGGTTTTTTCATCGGACAATGGGTTTCCGAAATAAAAGACCTTTCCGGGCAAAAAAGGAAATACCACATGTCCGACGCCCGACGGCCGCATTGACGGGGCCCGGGAAATTTTGAAAGCAGTATGGAAAGTGTGTAATTGGGAGAAAGGGTTTATCTAAGTTTGTAGAAGTAGCGGGAGCAGTGTAGTAAAAGGGAAGAGAGCTTTAAACCCTAGGATATTTATAATTTTTTAAACGAAAACGGGCATTCCTTCCAGGGTGAAATTTGGAAAAAATTTTTATTACTTTATGTTTTTTTTTTCAATTATGACTGAAAAAAATCCCAAATATTTTCTTTTACCCCTAAATAACTCTAAACGTTTTTTCTTTAAAAAAAAAAAAAATTAAACAAGAAAATCATTTAAAATGACAGAGCTCCCGAAGAACGCTTGTTACAAATAAGGCCTTGGGAGGATATGTTGAAATCCCCATTCCAAAAACAAATCTATTTTCCCCCATCAAAAGAATGTTTTACCAACCTAATTTGGAGATTATCACAGTTTACTATTTTAAAAAATAATAGTGTTTTCTCATCAGATCTTCATTGATTTTTTTTTGTTTTTTTTACTACTAAAAAATTAAATCATACATTTTAATTATGCTATATCAAAGAGGGTTTAAACCCAAAACTCTTTACATATGACTGGATATTTTTAAAAATGTATAATGGCCTAAACAACAATTAGCTACAGATTATGATTTACATTACTAGCAATTGAATTTGTGGGGGGTTTTTTTAAAAAAATTCCCCTTTTAAAATTTGGGGAAATGCATGAAATTAAATCAACAAAAGGTAGTAGGGGCCCCCCCCTAAATCCTTAAAAATTGAGGAAAACCCGGCACGCGATGAATGCGTATCTACTCTTGGGAAAAAGCTCCCCTAAAGTTTCATTGAATTCAAGCCTTTTTCCAGAAAAAAGCCCCGGGCAAGAATCATGCAAAAGAACTATAGGCCCAAAAAATCAATGGGCCATAAATCGTGAAAAATTGAGGGAAACCCGTCACATCGACGAATGCGTATCTTTCTCTTGTAAAAAAACTTCCCCTAAAGTTTCATTTAAATTCAACCATAAATTCCTAGAAAAAGCCTGGACAAAAATATGCAACAGAACATAAGCCAAAAAATCAAGGGGGGATAACTGTAAAAAATTAGGAACCAGTCACGCCGAGATATGCGATCTATCTTTGGGGATAAAGCTCCCCCTAAAGTTTTGTTTAAATTTAAAGCCATTTTTCCTGAAAAAAGCCCGAACAAAAAATCAAGCAATATTACATAGGCCCAAAAATCAATGGGCCCTTTCCTTTGAAAAAATTTTGGAATCGGGCAGCGCTAATTTTATCTCCTTGGTAATAAAGTTCCCAAAATTTCATTGAATTCAAGCCCTTGTTCCTGAGAAATAGCCCAACAAGAATCATGCAATATGTACTATAGGCCAAAAAGTCAAGGGGGCCCTAACCGGAAAAATTGAGGAACCAGGGCACGCAAACGAATGCTATCTACCTTGGTGATAAAACTTTCCCCTAAAATTTTGTTTAATTCAAGCCCTTAATTCCTGAAAAGACCCGGACAAATCATCAATATGTACTTTAAAACCAAAAAGTCAAGGGGCCTTAACTCTTTGAAAAATTTAGGAATCGGCATGCGACATATGCCCCATCTCCTCTTGGAATAAACTTCCCCTAAAGTTTCTTTTAATTCAAGCCTTAGTTTTTTGAAAATACCTGGACAAGAATCATCAACATGAACTATAAACCAAAAAAATCAAGGGGGGAAATTTA
>CM037789.1:10357911-10407103 GCA_021229015.1 Solen grandis
CAGCATGTTTAAACACAGCGACATAATTATAGCCCAGTGAGCCCTTGCTATGCAAAAATGCAAAGGAAAGATTTCATCTTAATTTTAAGGTGTTAAATTCTTTTCTATATTTTTTTTTCTTTTGGTTTAATATATCGGTTTTGCTGATACGGACCCTAGAATGTCATGAAACATCCGAATTTTCTTGTGTAACCATTCACTTGCCGGTTGTTAAGAATTAACTTTTTTTGTTTTGTTAATTCATATTTATGAAAATGTGTTTCGTAATTATGTCATAATAAGGTTGTAATATTTCAAACAAAACATTTCGTTTAAAAGAAAAGGTTTTTCGTAATAATGATTACCCGTATCTTGCAATATATATCATAATTTACAGGCAATGTTTTGAAAATGACATATTAAGAGTTAATTTGTTTTTATTTATTACCGTTTATTTGTTGCTTTTCAAATCCTCAGAGAGCAGATATCGACATATATTTAATACCTTTGCTGTATATTGCGGAGAAGTAACTCGTATGTAAATTATCAGTTTTCTCCACTAAAAAAAGTAATACGAAGGTGTTTGGATTCCAACGAAAAACAATATGTGGAAGTTGATTATGAACAATTTCTATACTATCAAGAACTAATGGCGATTTTCAGTAAACGAATAAACTGTGAATTACTAAGCTTGTTGACTAGAATTATTCTTATGTATTCATTCAAGAAATTTTGATTTTCAAATCAAAATAATTTCTTTCTTATTAGTAATTCTCAGCTTACTGATATAATGAAGACAGTTATCTTGTTTTACAGAACTAACGCTACTTGTATTGATTCTCTTGATAATTGAGGTAACCACTTTCGGGGCATTGGACTTTTACTATTTTTTTCTATTCAACGGTGAAACTGAATCTTTCAACTGAATATAATTGTACATTTGCATTTGTATCAGCTCATATGTCAGGAATTCGGTCCAGCCGGCTGGGGCCTAGAATACACCGGCTGCATCCATGCAGAGCGGTAGAACTCCGCCAAATTGGACCATGCGTTTGCCGTGCATGGCGTCCCGTAAAGCTGGAGATGAGGATTCTGGCGGTTGAGCGGACACGGGTTTGGCGTGCGGTTTATCCGCAGTCACCTGTGGTTTGCAATACACCGTCTTGACCTCGTATTCAGTATAGACGGGTGGATACGATCAATCGGCTAGTCACGCCGAGCCCTAGGTTAAGCATATTTCTTCTTCTTTATCTATCACATATACGTATCACGTTTAAAACTGATACAAATCGTTTCGATTCTTCTTCACTTTACATCTATAATTTGACCTAGAAGGCGGTGGCTTATGGGCCAATCGAGAGGGTATAGCATCTCTTTTTGACTATCCTTTCGAGTATAACACCTGTGTATCCCTGGCGCTTAGAGGTCGGATATCCACCTCTGTATAAGCGTCCTCTTGTTGGGCTCCGAGGTGGGTGGGGAGCACGGGTGTTGAACTTCATTTCTTTCTCTCATGGCCTCCTTTCAAAACAAGCGACCCCATACGGACTCCGATTCAGATCAAGATAAAGAAACAACATCAACTTCATTTCAAAGTACGTTGTCGAACTCCTTTCCGAAACATTTAATAATCGAACCGATCAATGAAAATGATAAGCTCTCCTCACTATCACCCTTTGTAATTGAGAAAAAATGGCGAAGTGAAATCGGTCAAAGAACTTAGAAATAACAAAGTTCTTATCGAAGTTAAAAGAAAAGCACAAGGCGAAAACATACTCAGATTAAAAACCTTTTCAAATATTGAGATAAATTCATCTATTCGCAGAACTTTAAATTCATCTAAAGGTGTGATCCGCGACAAAATGCTAGCTGGTGTAACCGATGAAGAAATTGCAGAAAATCTAAAACCTCAAGGTGTAACACAGCACGAAGAGTTATCATTACCAAAAACCAAACTGAAATTTCTACAAACACTATCATTCTTACTTTCAATACCCCTTTGCTCCAAGTTCCCTAAAAATCTTCTACAGAATAATTAAAGTTGACCTTTTCATCCCAAACCCATGAAGATGTCATCGCTGTCAAAAATTTGGTCATCATGAAGATAGATGTCGCCATTTAACTAGCGTCTGTGTCAAGTGCAGTGAAGAGGGTGGTCACTTTCAGAACAAGTGCCCAAATCCATTGAAATTGCAAACTGTGGTAAAAATCATTCAGCAGATTCAAAAGAATGAGAAATTTGGTTGAAAGAAAAAGAAATATGTAAAATCAAAGCTACACAAAATATCTCATTTCCAGAAGCAAAGAAAATTTACGAAGCTACACCAAAACAAACCTACTCATCAATTATTAAATCAAATACGAAAACAATTACAATGACAGGTGCTTCATCGGCCAAAACAGCCAAAACAAAATCTCAATCTGAATCGGAGTCTAAAAAAGTGACTATTAATCAAAACAAGAAAACAAATAAATTAAATAAACAGGCTAAAACCAACAAACCGGTTATAGATTCGGGCCCAGCGTCTGGGCGTCAGCCTAAGGGATCTAACAATCCCTCTAGGACGCTGCGCAGGTATGATGTATTGTAGAGTACCGATTTATGAGAAACATATACACTGTGAACTGTGCTTAACATCTTACCTTAAGATATTTTACCTATCTACATGTATTTTCAGTCTAGTTAGACTTTGCTGCTAGTAACCAGCAATAAAATGCACAATAAGCTGTGTTTCATTTGAAATACGAACCACAAGCTCATTTATACAGGTTATAAACTAGTTTTAATCTACTGCACATGATGAGAGCCAGTGGCATTCCTCACATAGTTTGTTAACTTCAGCAGTTTAGCCATGCATGTATATTTTCAACTTCTGTGAACGATCTGTGCACTATAATCCATTTCCATTTTAAGAAATCCTATTGCAATGTCTTGTGCATATATTTGTGCATTATTCTGCCAAGTAACTTCATTTAATTCCATGTATTAACGCAGTTATGGACCATTTGTCATGTAAACATGTGTTTACATTTGTCGTGTAGTCAGCCATTTTACGCAATGCATTATTGTTCTTTTTGCACTGTTGCTAATGGTTACAGGTCAGCATTATTTATAAACAACAATGTACTCTTTGGACTGTGCATCATTTAAGCAGAAGAAGGTATAAAACTTGTGTAAAAAGCCAGTTTATTGTCATTTTTGATACTTAAGATTTTTCATTTAACTTATCTTAGGACTTAGAACAAGTTTTGTTAATTTTAACCATCTTTTTGGTAGAGTCAACCAATATTTTATGGTTGAACAATCCACTTTGGTTACAACCGACGTCAAATGGGTTTATCAACCTTTCCAACCAATATTTTTGGGTTGAAATTGTAGATTACTATCAAAGGGCTCAGATTGTTGGTTGGGGAACTCAGTCAACATTAGGTATTCAGACGGACAACTACGTTCAGATACTCTCTCCAATATTTTTAAGACTAAAAGTATGCCGTCTGCTATTAAGTTTAACACTACAATAATATAGAATATTTAGTGTTTAGAACTGTATGAAAGCTTACGTTAATTAAATATTGTGTCTGAGGAACTTTTGATACTATTTTATACAATTTAGAGACTTCAAAATACAGTTTTATTGCTGAGGAAATACCATTTAGTTTAAATGACAACTTATCACGTTCACTGGTGCACCATTTTATTTGTATAAACAAAGGATACTGTAGGAAAATCGTTTGCGTTACACTTGCGAAATTGTATGACTGGGTATTTTTAAGTTGGATATTGAAAGTTACAGACCTATGAACTGTTATGGTAATTATAAATATTCTGATTATCATTGAATTTGTGCATAAAGCACATAATTAAATGACATTAACTGTTTACTGACTTGTTCACTTCTTTGTGTACATCCATGAAGCTCATATATATTTAGAGCTCGAACAGTTTACAAATCGTCCGGCCAGTAATTAATGTATGTATAGATTATGCTACCAACTATAAGAGAATACGCTACCAAACCTATGGAACCAGAGTACTACCACTATTACTACTACACCTCTCTATATATACACCCAACAGTGCACGTCCAGCACGTGACAGTATTGCCGGATGACTGCGAGGATGAGATGGAATGCACCAGTGCAAATCCATCATCATTTCTCTTAAACCATGGAAAACAAAATCATTCAATGGAATTGTAGAGGTCTAAAAGCTAATTACAATGAATTATCGTTACTTTTGTCTTCACAATCTCCAGTTGTAGTCCGTCTTCAAGAAACATTTTTAAAAGGTGATGATAATGTATCTTTTAGGAATTATACATCCTATGATTTTATTTCAAGCAATTGTGATAGAGTCGCTGGCGGTTCATCTATTTTAATCCGAAGTAATATTCCTCATAGTAAAGTTCAACTAAATACAGAACTACAGGCTGTGGCACTCAGTGTAACTATGCACAGAGTGATCACAGTTTGCTCTATTTATATACCTCCAAGTTCTACTTTGACTCCTAGGGATTTAGAAAATCTTATAAATCAACTTCCTGCACCTTATTTACTTTTAGGTGACTTAAATGGCCATAATACATTATGGGGTTGCAACGATCTTAGTGAGAAAGGTAAAATTTTAGAAGATTTTATCAACAAAAATGATATATGTATTTTAAATAATAAATTCATACATACCTTCATCCTGCAACTGGTCATTATTCTGCCATTGATCCTTCTATTTCCTATCCGACTTTGTATTTAGACTACGACTGGAGAATGCATGACGATTTGTGTGGAAGTGACCACTTTCAATTATATTAACTAACATTAACTCTAGTATTGAGATACCCTCCACGTGGAATTTTAAAAAAGCCGATTGGATTAATTTCAGACACTTTGTAATAATGAGTTATTTTCTTCAACTATTTTAAAATTCGATGACCCTATAGTTGAGTTCTCCTCTAAACTCCATTCCATTGCGAAATTATACCAACATTAAAATAAAACAAAAAAAAAATTCAATGTAAGACCAACAAAAGAAAATCATGATCAAATTAGAATACTCAGAGCAAAGCTCGTAGGACCATAAAACAGTCAAAGGAAAAATTCTTGGCGTGAATACGTTTCAAAACTCCAATGAAAAAGGTATGGGAAATGATTAAAAAGATAACGGGAAAAACAAATCTAATTCCTGTGTTACTCATTTAAATGACCAAAAAAAAAATTTAAAAAATTGGCGGAATGTTTTTCTAAAAACTCGTCTTCTAAGAATTATTCTAAAGAATTTCAGAAACACAAAAAGGAATCGGAAAAGCAAAAATTTAATTTTACTTCATCTAATGATGAAGCTTATAATAAACCGTTCTCTTTTGTCTGAACTTCAGGACGCCTTAAAAAATCTCTTGACACCGCTGCAGGCCCTGATGTCATTCCATATCAATTACCTTGAAATCTCCCACACTCTCCATTGGACACTCTGTTTAAAATATTCAATGATATATGGTCTTCAGGTATAGTTCCTCCTTCATGGAAGGAGGCATTTATTATTCCAGTTACAAAACCTGGAAAGGATAATACTAACCCCACTAATTATAGACCTATTGCTTTAACAAACTCTAGAGAGAATGATTAATGCCCGCCTTGTATGATTCTTAGAGTCTAATAACCTAATTACAAATTTTCAGTGTGGCTTCAGGAATCAGAGAAGTACAACTGATCATTTAATTAGACTTGCGCCTTTGTCAAAAAGGAACATTTAGTAAGTATATTTTTTGACCTGGAAAAGGCATATGATACCACGTGGAAACATGGTATTATGAACGATTTGCATGATTTTGGTCTTAAGGGCCATTTACCAATATTTATAGAATTTTTTTATCAGACAGAACTTTTAAAGTCAAATGTGGTTCGACTTTATCCAATTTTTTTAGTCAAGAGCAGGGAGTTCCACAGGGAAGCATTCTCTCTGTTACCCCTTTTAGTGTTAAAATTGATAGTATTGTGAAATGTTTAAATCCTGGTGTTGATTGCTCTCTTTACGTTGATGACTTTTTAATTTGCTACAGATCCAAAAATATGAATACTATTGAAAGGCAGCTTCAACAATGTCTTAATAAGATACAAAAATGGATATCTGAAAACGGATTTAAATTTTCTAAATCAAAGACACAGTGTGTGCATTTTTGTCAACTAAGAAATCATCACGATGACCCAAATTTAACGCTGGATGGTACTCCTATTCCTGTCGTTGACGAATTTAAATTTCTTGGAGTGATATTCGACAAAAAACTTAATTCTATTTCCCATTTGAAATACCTAAAGAATAAATGTCTAAAGGCACTGAACATAATGTGAGTAGTCGCCCATACCGATTGGGGGGCAGACACATAAGTCCTTTTGAATTTATACCGTTCTCTTATCCGTTCAAAACTAGACTATGGCTGTATCGTTTATGGTTCAGCCAGAAAATCATATTTACAGTTACTGGACACAATTAATCATCAAGGACTTCGCTTGGCACTTTGCGCATTTAAAACATCTCCTGTTGAAAGCCTTTTTGTAGCTGCAAATGAACCATCCTTATACCTACGTAGAGAAAAATTAACCTTACAGTATATTACAAAACTCAAATTAAATCTGAGGAATCCAGCTTATGATAGCGTATTTCAACCTAACTATAAATTATTATATGAGAGCAAACCTAAGGTTATCAAACCTTTGGGTTTGCGTGCTCAGAATCTTATTTCAGATTTAGAAATTGACATAAAAGTCATTAAAACAAAAACAGTGCCACAAATTCCACCTTGGACACCTAAAAGACCTGAAGTTAATCTTAGTCCCCACAATTCTAAAAAGATCCATCACTGATCCAATTTTATTTCAAAGTTCAATGAAATTAGGTCTACTTATGGAGACCATTATGACATTTATACAGATGGTTCTAAAGATGGCAATAGGACAACATGTGCAGTCATAAGCTTACTTTACACAAAATTATATCGTTTACCGCATTTCGCTTCGATATTTTCTGCAGAAGCAAAAGCTATTGAGTTAGCTTTACATGCGGTATCGTCTACCCGGTCCGATACATTTATCATATTTTCTGATTCCTTGTCTGTTCTACAATCAATTAAAAATATGAACTTTTCGAATCCACTTATACAAGATATTTTAATTAAACATCATCACCTATCTTTTTCGAAACAAATTATATTCTGTTGGGTTCTTAGTCATATGGGAATTCGAAGTAATGAGAAAGCTGATCGTGCTGCTAAAGCAGCCTCCGATTTAGACGAAGCAGATATAAAAATTCCATTTACAGATTTGAAATCTTCCATAAATAAATTGATCTTTTCAAAATGGCAATCTAATTGGGACAACGCTCAATTTAATAAGTTACATTCTATTCAACCATCCTTAGGTTTTTGGTATCCATCTTCCCGCGCTGTGCGTAGGGAAGAATGTGTTATCAATCGTTGTCGCATAGGACATACTCGTTTGACTCACTCCTATCTTTTAAATCGAGAAGAACAACCTGTGTGTATCCCTTGCAGGGAGCCGTATACTATCAAACATATTTAGTCGACAGTATTGATTTAAATCTTATTAGAACTAATTATTTTAATGTGACATCTATGTTAGACCTTTTTAATACTGTTTCTGTTGATACTTTGATCGCTTTTATTAAAGACGATATATATAACAAGCTTTGATTTTACATGCGTTACCGATTAAACGTGTTTACTCTCCTGCTGTGCGGGATTCACTTGTTTATAGTTTTGTGACTTATCGTAATTTTAAGCGTTTTTTAGACACCGTATGACGTCTTTCGACTGTTGAGGTGTCTCTAATTCAATATTCTATTCTATATGTCAGGAATTATGCCTGAAACGCGCCGAAATATTATTGATAACCACAAAATTGCATTGGTATAATCCAGAAACAACAATTGTACACATTATTTTATCATTTAATGTAAGATCGTATTGCTTTAATTAAAAAAAAAAACCAAAGAAATCGTGCGTTCTTTGAAATCGGTTTTTTTATTCCTAATTTCACGCTTTTAGTCAAGATATATTTTCACTTATTTGTGATCTTTCAATGTAGTTAATTATCACTGAATAATCTGCTTGCGTCTGTAAAACGAATGTATAAAACACGAGAGAAAAAAAAAGAAGAACTGAGAGATGAAAAAGAAAAGATATTCGTATCTATTTCATGTAGATTGCGATTAAAAAGTATCAAACATTCCTTTCAAAGTATATATTTTCCCAGACTAACACCAATTGCAAGGGGCCACCTACAAATTTTACAATCATACAAAATCTCATTTAAACAGAATACAACCGATTTGGTTCTGAAAAAAGGCCACCAGATAAGTTTTAAATTTATAATATCAATTTATGGATCAATGGGTCAAATTTTAGGCCTGCTAGTTCATACCATTGGTCTATAGAGACACCGGAAATATGTTTTAAGCCCATTATTAAGATACATCAAGTAAACGATTTCACAAAACCACTCATTAACAAAAATATACAAGAATTTTAGGGCCGGACCGACTTGCAATAGATATGCTGCCTGTCGATAACTCACAAGAAATCACTAATGACATCGTATTGAACACAAAACATGGTAGAACAAAAGCCTTGCTTTATTTATTAATCCTTTACCTTATGTTCAATTATGTGATATTTATCAACTGAACTTTAAATGGCATATAAACAATGATTTTGTTTGCCCTGCAGACTGTGTAAAAGTTTAAACTTTATTTTTTTCATGAGAAAACAGAGGAGAACATAATCAGACAGCTCCCTAAGAAGTTGTTTGATCTGGAAATGTTCTGTTTGCTTTTGAGTAAGAATGTGTCTATATGAAATAAGGTTTTGATGAATGATAAATACTTCTTTGTAAGAACACTGACGTTAAGAATTACATGTAGTTGTTTTCTAGCATTTTAAATATCTTAAAGCGCAACATTTGTCTCCGTGATCCTCATATCTCGAATATTAATATTGTAGCACCATGACTAATTATTGCTGGATGTCCCTCTGTAAAACATGAACGTTGGACCTCTTTGACTTATCAGAGGTTCTCCCTTGAGAACATGCAAAATGTTTCCTAGTCTGTTATCTTGCTTTGTATTACAAGCTCCCTCCAGGGACCAGAGTTTGACTTTATTGAAACAATTAATACATTTTTATACTTATATATCTTATGAGAAAATCGTAGCCTGTCTTTATCTGTCTTTAAGCGAATCTTCATCAAGAGGCTTCATCTGCTTTTATTTCCTTTCTAGATGTTAAAAATTTACCTCACGAACTGAGTTGCTAAGACAGTCATTATAATATATAAGTATTTTACATGTAAGTAAACAAAGCTCAGAAGTGAGTTGATATATGGAATGTGAAAAGATAATATTGTTTTGATAACCCCACAAGCTAATAAAAGTGTATGCATATTGCGTGTCTGAGCTGCTCAAATAATGCTAAGACAGTTGCACGAAGAAGATAATATGGTGAGGAAAATATGTTTTATGATAAGAATGGAAAATAAATAAAACATGTCAAGGAACCTAATATGAAGCTAGAGTATTCAATCGCTGCGAGTCACAAGGCCATTAAAGTCTGTCTGGGATGATAATAAAATAAATAACGGACTGCATTATTTTCGGGCTCAGTATTGCATGCACAGCGGAATTAGTGTCAGAAGTCAAAATAGTAGTGCGCGCAGTACTTTGCTTTTTAAGCTATGAAATTTAAGATTTATTCCATAATCCAGTCTATTTCATCTCTACATGCAATATGGCAAACTTTGAACACAGATTTTAAGAGACGTGCTCCCAGCTTCAATTAAGTTTGTGAGTGCTTTGTTTATTCGTAGCATGATATGACTTCATAGAGTAAAGTATGTGTTATATGTTAACTTGAAGACTGTGTGTCGATTTTGAATTGATATGACTAATTTTATCGGTAAAGCAAAATACAACCTTAAAAACCGAGAACTAGGTATGCTAATTCTGACTCGAGATATACAAATACACAAACCTTTGATCAAAGTTCTTAAACGTTTCGACAGGTATAATTTCAGTGAGATAGTACAGTAAGTTTTTTCAGTATACATTCTTTATCAACAACTTATTGTGTAACATCAGCAAATTCCGGTCCTGATGATATTGCGAGAAACTTCAATATTAATGAAATAATATTTAAATACAAGAATTGACGTGTAAGAAAACCTGTCTACGGATATTGATATAAGTATGTTTTTAGTGAGTGTACGCCTCCCACTTTATTTCTCTGTTATTCAGTTTTAGATAAGTGTATTGGCATGAATATTGCAAGCAATATATATCTGGGTTCCAACTCTGCTCATTTTGTCCTAATTGTCTCCTTGTTTCATTTATTTGTGGCCTAAAACGGACCCACTGCTATCTATTTTTCGATAACATTTCATATGGTATATAATACTGATTATATATTCAAAATACAGCGGCATTTTATTACATTTATAAAAGCCAATTGCAATGATTTTGCATCGTTTGCATGTTCAAATGTTTTGCATTTGCATGTCTCAGACAGGTTGTGTTGTTGTCAACAATGTTACCTTAACTCATCAATCTGTTTGAGATAATATACTAATTTTCCTCTAACAATTCAATTTTAAAATTATAAAATAGGAAAACATAGCTCCTCTATACGCACTTTCCTAACACATTTCTGGTAGTTTCACCACTCAGGCGATTATTATTTCAATACACATTCAAAGCCATATAATAATAACCTTTTGAAACAAATTAGGAGCGTCTTATTACTGCAAGAACGGATGCTTCTTGATATATAGTTGAAATCAATATTGATAACTTTTTAAATTAAGGTGTGTTTTTTTACAAACCATTTCTCTTAATAATGCAACTATGATTTGACAGTTACTTTTATCTAAAACTGCTTTATTTCCTGTTTTCAAAATGATCAGAAGACATGTTTTTGATTATGACATCAGCCTATGGCAAAAGTCACATATCTTTATTGTTCATATAAACGATAACTAAAAAAGACTCAAGAACAAAATCGAAATCTGGCAAGCAAAATAACTTCTAAAGATAAAATGAAAAATCATTGCATGTTGTAATCAATTTCTATTAAAGTATTGTAAGTGTCAATGATTTGAGAAATTATATTTAGCTAAAAGTAAAAGCTGTCTTATTTTGAATTATATATCATGTTCGTATATATAATGTTTAAGGCATGTAAATAATTACAGAACATACAAAACATACAAAAACACTGGTTTGACATTACTTTTGATACGCTTTTGAATAAGAATAATTGATTTTTATGTTTTGGATATTCAATAACTTCACTTTTATTAAGAAATTATCTTCACGATTGTATCATAATTTTGTATCATACAATAATTATTGAGGACAAATCGTGCGATAAAACATAAAACATGAACGTATTTGTATTTCGTATACAAAATACTTTATAATGCAACTCTTATTTATTCAAATTAATGTTGCAGCAGTATATTTTAAATTGTCCTAGCTCTCGAATAACGATTAATCTCTAGGGCCATCTAAATGTATTCGAGTAACATTAAGAGAGGACATACGTCAAAGGTACCGTTACTTCACAGGAAAATGTTTTAAAAGCTGGTTTATATATATATCATATACTGGAATAACCAGAGATATGGTGCTAAGTTATGTAATTTTCAAACCGACTTAGAAATCACAACCAAATGATACAAAGGCAAGTTATGATAGAGATTTCCGGGATAAGTACCTAAATGCTATTTTTTTTATGCTGTAATATTTCGATAATTCGATATGAGCTGTCTGTATTAAAATGATTCTAAGTCCTGACGCAGACTCCAAGTTTTCTGAACCTCACCATTTATCTGTAATGGTTAACGATTGTCTTTCTGCCTTCCAATAAAGGAGAAGAAACGGAAGTTAAATACACTATGAAACGTACTTGTTGCCTGTTTGTTCAGTTACAGATTTGAAAATTTTTTTCAGTAAGGGTGAAATTAACTTTATAGAAATTTTTAAGGGGTTGGATGAAATTAATATTTAAGGGTTACTTTTGTTAATCAAATGATTGATATCTGTATCTAAATTATATTAACGACAAATATTACCCATGTATATATAATTTTAGTATATAATGAATCATCAAAACAAAATAAGTGGTTTAGTTTAATTTCAAAAACATTCAACAATTTCCATTTTTGATATTTAACAGAACATTTCTGTTGTGTCTCAATATCGGATCGCAGCATCAATTTAAATAGCGATACTAGAATTAATCATTAGCTAGATCCTAGCAGATCGATTGTATTATCTCCCATATATTTTAAATCAACTCAAATCAGTCCCCATCTTGGCATATAACAGTCGTTTTGCTTTACTCCAAGATTATTTCAATAGATATGAATTATGCAATCAAAGACAATATGGAAAACTTGTAATTTAGGACTATAATTGTTACGTATTAAATAATTTATATGCATAAATAGCTACAATGTAATAACATTTTTGGGAAAAACTTTATTCCCGTTGCATAGCAACAGCCAATTTGATGCCTTAAGACAGAATCAAAATTTAACATGCATTGACAGATACAAACAATCTATTTCGAAGTTTGATAGCCTGATATAACTGTGTAATTAGCCAAAAGGAAGTTCAGATTTTTATAACTATTGCAAAAGAAATATATATTCCATAGGACACCATTTTTATGTTCAGTGATCAGGATTAAATTATTTCAATTGTTCAAGTTACATAGATAACAATCTGAAGTTGCCACTTCTTAATGATTTTAGGATGTTATACCTGAAAAGTACAATATTATTAATTAAAAAATGCTATCAGGAAAATACATCAGTTGAATTTCTGGTAAAAACAAAGCCGAATTATGTACAGTAAATATTTATCTTCCTGTATTATTTAGATATCAGCTAATATATGGAAGAGCGCATCAGGAAAGCTGCTTCAATCCCATATTATCCATTAAAAACAGAACAGAATTGTGCAAGCGCATAGTTTACAGTGATATACATCTCTAGCTGATATAATAGTGATTCAATTCACGAACAATATTTTTTACTCTTAAACCCAGATGGTCTGACTACATGATTGTACACAATTTTCCTTACTCGTTAATATCACGTCACGCTGTTGATATGCATGATTCTAATATTATGGCTATTGTTTATTATGACCAAAACATAAACTATACTAACCGATACGCCTCCTCTTAAATAGTGACTGCATTATCAAATATGTCTCATTTGAGAATAGTTATTTTGTTGAAATTAAAATTTGTCTTGTAATTTGATTCACATTACCCATCCATTAACTGTGGACTTCACTTACAAGGATATGCAATAAAGCATGAAATGTACAAATATATATGGATTTTATATATAAGGAATAAAATGGTTTACATATATAATACATAATATGACAGGACTTTGACCATACGCCATGTGTGGCAGTGGGAAAACTTTCGAAACATGTGAGCATTCAAAAGGGATAAACGGTTATCCAAATTGATTAGATGATCAATAACCGTCTGAACCACACTCATTCTCAGTAGCAGAAATGCTTTGTAAATGCCACCTGCTTTAACATATTCAAATACACCCCTGTTTGTTAAATTAACTTAAGTGTATCCAGATTGTATCCATGACTGGGCAGTCCATAATGTGTGTGTGTTTATCTTGATACTAACAGCACCCTGCAATGATTTCAGCATAGATAAAAAGTAAGATAGGTTAAAAGGGGTAGATTTTCCATTCTGAAGTATCAATCCGACGCAGTGATAACACGATGCAGATCTCAATCTACTAATTAAAATCGGGGTCATTGAAAAATAAAACTTAATCTATTATGAAGAAAAAAAACAATTACACACCAACATCTGCAGAAACATAAGGGATAACTTTTTAATTAAAAAACACACAAAAATACAAGATATCATATAGAACAAAAAATTGAAGAATTCCAAAATTGTTTGAAACAATGGCAACACAGAAAACTCTCGTTAATAGGTAAGATCACTGTTATAAAAAAAAAAATTGCACTTCCAAATCTCATATACCCTTTTACAGTTACACCTAATCTTTCATGTTAAACAGTTCAAGAAATAAATAAATATATGTTCAGCTTTATATGGGATAATAAGCCAGATAAAGTCAAAAGGGATATTTCATATTTACAACACAAAAAATGGGGGATTAAAACCTTATATATTTTTTTTTAGTTTTTTTTCTTTTAAATTCCACTTGATCATGTTGGGTTCAAAGAATAATAAAGAAAGAAAATAAGGTCAATGGAAAACCTTTTGTGATTGTTTAATCAATAAACATGGAGGTAAAACACTATTTTACTGCAACTTCAAATACTGTGACATTGATAAAATATGTAAAGAGAATATATTTTTGAGACATTAAATATTCTTTGATGAACAATATAAAAGAATGTAATGAAAATAAGTATGATATTAATCAAAATATAATTTGGAATAATTCCAACATAAAAGTAAATAACAGAACTATTCTATAAAACAAAATGGTATGATAAAGAAATATTGTTTATCTAACATTTAATAAATTTTCGAACAAAGAAATATAACACTTTTGATCCGTTTCAAAACCTTTTTGAAATTGATAATTATGATTATCTTAAATATTACACTTTAATTAAAAGTATTCCAAAAGGCATGACGAAAAATATAAAAGAATGTACTTTGGCAAGACAAAGAAAACACAAAGAAAACAAACTGTAAAAGATATTATGGAAGAAAAGAAATGCCCATTCCTTTACAATATTCAACTTGAAAGTATCAAGAAGATTTCTCTAAAATCAAATACAAAATGGTGTCCTATATAAATGATGAAAATATTGATTTGGGATGTAATATTACCTCTAAAAACAACGAATGGCACTTATCTTAGATTTCCAATTCAAATATATTATGCGTAGGATAGCAACTAACAAATTTCTATCAAAAGTTAATATAAAAAAAAATATAGTCTATGTGATTTTTGCAATAACCACATAGAAACAATGGAACACTTATTTTGGGAGTGTCAAAACACACAACAATTATGGAATGCTATAAGTTCCTTCCTACATACAAAGTACATAGAAGTAGTATTTAATTATAAAATAACATCTTGCTGTATAAAAAGTAATAAAGATAAAGCTGATTTGATAAACTTTCTTATCCTATTAACAAAAGTGTTTATATATTCAGTCAAAATAAAAAACAATAAACAACCTTATATAAATATGTTTACGGAAAGCAATATAATCCAGATTGACAGTGGAACAAAATTTAGCTCTGTTGCATAATAAATTAACTCTGTTTAATAAAAAATGGAAACTCTTTTTCTAATATTCACTTCTTTTAATTATAAAAAATATTATTGTTCAAAAGAAAAAAAGCACAAACTGTATTTTTCTTTTCAATATATATATAGAAAGAACTATATTGAAGATATGAACAGCATCACCTTTCAGCTTTTTACTGTCTCTGATTTCATTCATCTTTTTTATTATTTTTCATTCCTTTTTTCTATTATAATCAACCTTTCCTATTTTCTCTAGTATTATTCTGCTCTCTTTCTCGTAATATATTCCTAATTTTCCTAATTTTTTCATGAATTTGCATTATACTGAACCTTTGTATGCATGTATTGTAACATCTTCAAGATATATTAAAATGTATAATTATGTAATTGAAATGGAAATATTAAGTGATTGAAAACAAGTGTCTATGACCTCAATTTATGGATCAATGAGTCTAATTCTGGACTTGATAGTACATGCAATTTGTCTGAGGATACAGCAAAATGCATGGTTAAGACCTATTTTACAGATACATCAAGAAAACAGACTTCTTCACAATACTATTCATTAACAAATACATACAGAATCCAGTATATTATCATATTCAATAAAATCTGGTCAGTGCAGGACCGACTTGCGACTTTACTCATATGACACACGAATGGTCTGTTTTGAGATCGAGCATGGTGAAATAAAAGCACCGGGTGAAATAAAATAAATGACAGATGCTTAGTTGACGGTGCATGAATACTGACGTTATGTATACGTTTCTAGTTTTACATATACACTTGTATTCGTCTTTCCTCAAATAGTTTTATTTGAAGGCTCCTGAATACGAATTTGATATTGAACAATTACCCCACAAGCCGAAAAGAAGGAACGGAAAAGGGGCAGATAATGTCTTTTTGATAACATCGCAAGCTTAAGACAAATACGTTTTGCCTATCGCGTGTCTGAATTGCTTGATAGATGTTAAGATATTTGCACGAACAACGAAAAACGATAATGTATCGAGGAAAACAGCTTGTTTTATGACAATAAAGGGAAAAGAAATGGTATAAAATATGTCAAGTAACCATGTTTTAAGCGATGGTATTCATTCGCGGCGGACCACAAAGCCATTTCAGTCTATCTGGATAGCAATAACAATAAAATAAATAATATATATATATATTGTTGTTGTTGTTGTTGTTGTTGTTGTTGTATGACGTTGATATTACGGTTCCTGTGTATCCTGATTGTTTAATATAGCTTATGGTTGTTTTATCGGCAATTACAAAGTTAACGAATATTGCATACAAAACTAAAATGCCATGTGTATAACTTCTCTTGCACGTAGCACATTGCGTTCAAAGTGTTGAATTTAAGATATTTTCATAAACCCAGTTGATTTTATTTGTTTATGCAATTTGGTTTCAGAGACGCACTCTCGATTTCAACTCATTTAATCTGGTAAAAAAAAAATCTACATAATTTACATAGCGTTCGGCATAAATTAAAAGCACGAGTAGTATATCTATTACTGGTTGGCCCGGTGGCAGGATGATATGACTGTGTGTGGTGTCATGTCACATGTCTACAGCGTAAAGCTTCAGTTTGACGTCACCGGTGGCCAAGGGGTTGAAGCGTCCGCCTCAAGAGCGGTAGATCACCGGCCACGACATAAAGAATTCGTAAAAAATGATACTGGTATAGCTCCTTTGCTTGGCGCTCAGCATTTAAGGGTAGTTCCAGGACTGGTTGACCCGGTGTCATAATAATGTGACCGAGTGTGGTATAATACCGCATGATTACGTCGTGATTCTGCAGTGTGGCAGCACTAAATCTGTCCCAATTAGACATAATCTCTAAATGACTGAAGTAAAGTCGATGGGAGCTTAAACCCATTAAAAAACTTCAGTTTGAAAAACTTCATATCTCAAGAAGACACATGGCTAAAATAATGTCGTTGGGACGAAAAAAAAATATTCATATAAATATCCTATACATATCAGTTTGTTTGATTGTGTGTTGGGTTTAACGTCCCTCCGAAAGTATTTCGGTCATTTCGAGACGATGTCTACTTGAGACAGATATATTGCTGCCACACAGCAGTATCACGACGTAGACATGTGGCATGATACCACACCCAGTCACATTATCCTGACACCGGGCCAACCAGTCCTGCAACTACCATTATATGCTGAGCGCCAAGCAAGGGAGCTATAAAAGTAACCCAGAACATAACAGTTGAAGAGTAAAAGTATTATATTTTCTTACGTTACTATCTAAATCATATTTTATATGCATAAGGTTTTATATGATAAGTTCGTGATAAATATACCAGTGTGCATATATATATTGTGCTGTATTTGAAAAAGTAGGATGCCACAAAGATATAATACGTTTTTGTGAGTGGTTGGTTGGGTCTGCGTATTATTATTTGTCAAGAATTTGTTTCACTTATTGGTGCCGGTGAAGAAGTCATCCAAAACTGGATTATCTGCAGAAAGAACTTAAATACACGTATTCAAGACATGTAGTTTCCCTGCAAACCAAAAGAAATATTTCAGCGTGTGCTTTCTTTGATCTTGTTTCGTCCTAATGCCATAACATTTATCAAGATTAGTTTATTTCTGGGTGGTGCTTCAATATGAGGTGGTCATCCGATATTGTATAATCTGTATACGTCTGCATAATGGTGAAATGATGGGAATGAACGAGAACAGTGAAGACTAGAATTCTGGGGGAAAAGGGGTTCGTATGTATGTCATGAACGTTTGTATTTCAAGTATGTCAAATCATTCAAAATGCATACTGACCCATTTTTTACCTTATATGCTTAAAGCAGCTCTTTCACTGACGGACAATTTTATTTAAGATTATCTGTGTGTATTACGTCTATCAATACCTATCTACAGACATATGGTCACCCGATGAAACATTCCGTGATTAAAAACAAAATGGGTAGTTCTTCCATTTACGAACGGTATAAAACCTTTGTTTCGAATTTCTATTCCCGTGTGCTGTCATTTTCCTGGTCATATTCATTCTTTGCGCATGCGCTCACTTCACGAGCTGAACAAGAATAACAATACTTACTTACTTACTTACTTACTTACTTACGTTACCCGGAACTCGCGTAGTCGCCATGTTGCGGAATGTGTCACGCGGTATATCAAGTACCTGCATCGGGGATACCGTATTCTACATTTAAACCCGTAATTCTGTTACGATGGAAAAGGCGTTTTCCCGTGTAATGTGACCTGCACGGGCCAAATTTATTTGTAAGAAAACAAGATTTCACCGATATTAACGAGGGAGAATAATGTTTATGTCTTTTTATTGCTACTGAGCAACTATGAAAAAAATCTGCTTTAATATTTGAATAAGATACATTAAAAAGAGTTAAGAAAAATACACTCATACAAACAATCGTCTGATTTAAAAAAAAAGTAAGAATGCAACAGAGATTGGTTCTGGGAAGAAAATGTTGTCGGATTAGTGTCTACATTATCAATCGATGGATTCTTTACTTGGTAGAAAATAAAATATGTCTGTGTTAAGACACTGAATACATGTTTTAAAGCCTATAATAAACCGAGTTGCAAAAAAGTAAGCTGTTGAATATTTTTGTAACGAATTTATGTAAAGAAAATGCCGTTTTCATAACACCAGTACTGTGTGCTGCTAAGACAGGTGCACGCAGAACGATAATATGGCGAGGAAAATAATGTGTTTTATGATCATAGGTATGGAAAATGAAATAGAATTATATGAAGGAATCTAATATTAAGCTATGGTATTCAATCGCTGCGGGCCATAAAGCCGTTAAAGTCTGTCTGGTGGTAATAACAATAAAATAAATAACGGACTGCAGACTCAGTATTGCATGCACATCAGCATTACAATGTCAGAACTCCGATTTGTATTGCTCGCAGAACTTTGATTTTAAGCTATGAAATTTAAGATTTATTCCATGCCCAAGTTGATTTCATCTGTACATGCAATATAATAAACTTTAAACCCAGATTTTTAGACGTGCTCTCAATTTCAAATACTTGAACCTGAAGTTGTTTTGTTTGTTCGAAACACGATATGGTTTCCTAGAGTACACAATGCACACTATGATACACGGAAGACAGTGAATTCATATTGCGTTGTTGTAGCACTATATATGATTCGTGTTGCGTTTGAATGAGTATGACTAATATTTTAGGTCAAGTAAAATATCAATAAGATATTAATTCTGACTTGAGATAGTCAAAGCTGTTTAAAGTATCACCAGGTTTAGTTAAGGCGAGATAGCAAATTAACTTAATTAAGTGTTATCAGTTTACATCCTTATTATTAACATATTGTGTAGCATTATCAATTCCCATTCCTGGTGATATTACGAGAAACTTCAATGATAAGGAAATTTTAATAATATAAAAGAAATAAAGTGAAAGAGATCGTACTTATTAATATCTAAAGTAACATTTGAATGAGTGTACAACTCCCACCTTTTTTTTCATTTATTTGTTATTTAGTTTTAGATAAGTGCAATGGCATGTACATTGTAGGTTGTATGTTTCCGGGTATTCCCTGTGTTCAGTTGGTCCTTATAGTTGCCTTGTTTCATATATTCGACTCACTTCGTCGGGCAGAATAGCCTTTATTTATGACGATAAATCTATATTTTTTCGATGAACATTAATAAGGCATTTACGACTGATTACAATATAGCGCCATTTAATTACAGTCATAAGAGCAAAATGATCTGATTTTGTTTTGTTTCACAGTTCCAAACTCGTTTGTGTGTCAGAAAGGGTTTGGAGATTTTAAGCTTATTTCATCATCTGTTTTAGATTAATTTTCATTTTCCTCTACTACCATTTTCATTTCATTCTTTCTAGAAATAGGATACATAATATAAAACAGGTTCCTCTATACGCACGTACATAATACTCATTCTGGCGTACGGAATATAATTTCAGTATACATTCAAAAACCATTAAATTATAAAAATAACATCAAAACAGCAAATTTTGTTTACTCTCCTTGATATATTATTGAAACCATTATAGATATCTTTAGAATATACGGGTTCTTTCACAAACCATTTATTAATTTGCAACTATGAATGAACTTATGGCAAATTTCGCATATCTCTATAATTTATATAAACGATAAAAAAAATACGTGACAAGGAAAATAGAGTAAGATAAAAGTGAAAAAAAATATTTTGTATAATATATGCCATATAAGTATGATGTTATTTCATTTAAGTAAGAACTAAACAACCAAGCAAAAATTGAAAGCACTGATTTGACATTTCTCTTTTATTTTTCCAGACATATTATAGGATTACATTTGTTTTTGTACATCAATATATTTTTCATACTATGCTGGGAATAATAAAATGTATGCTCTTTCACACTATTTTCTTTCTTTCTCGATCTCTCTTTTTCTCTCTTTCCTGATCTTTTACTTCACTTATCATAACAGTTTTATTTCTTTTCTCTTTACTCTTTATACTTCTTATGTTTGTAATTTTATTTTTTAAAAATTTGATTATCAGTATATGAATAGTAAAACATTTATTGATCTGTTATCTAACTGTATAATCATTTTTATTTGACGTGCTTTTGGACAAGAGTAATAGACATTTAGGTTTTTGATTTTCTAACGAAGACTTTTCTCTTCATGTTTGTGTCAAACACGAATAAACCGGTCCCGGTGGCTGAGTGATTAGAGCGTCCGCCCCGGAATCCGGAGTTCGTGGGTTCGATACCCGGCCGCGATATACCAAAGCCGTAAATAAACGGTACCGTTTCAGCTCCCTTCCTTGTTGCTGAGCATATAAGTCATGTAGTTCCAGGACTGGTTGGTCAAGTGTCGTGATAACACTATATCTGTCGGTGGCAGCACTTTATCAGTCTCAAGTAGACATCGTCTCCAAATGACTGAAATACTGTCCGTGGGACGTTAAACCCAACACAAACAAACAAACAGAAGAATTATTGAAGACAAGTAGCACGATAAAACAAAAATATGTATTGAATAACACAACTGTTGTATATATCAAATTATGATTATGTTACAACATTATAATTTTTTATTTTAAATATGAGCCGCGTTATCTTAGCACTCGAACCTTTAGTGCCATATAAAAGGTCAAAAGTACTGATGCTTCTGGGAACATGCTGGAAGATCTGGTTTGGTCAATAGCATGGGTTTCATATATATGATATATATATATGACATATATATTATAATTAGTTTTAAACCAACTTTGAAATCACAACCAGATGATACAAAAGCCAGTTGTGGTAGAGATTTCCAGTAGAACTACCTTAATGATTTTTTATATGCAGTGCATTTGGTACTATGATGGAAGCTGGCTACATATTCCAAGTCCTGGCGCAGAACATGTCTAAAATTATTTTTGTTTTCCGAGCCTCGCAATAATCCGACCATTTTACTGTTATGGTTAACAATAATTTGTCTGTCTGTATTGTCCCTGCCAATAAAGGCAAAGAAACGGGGATTTAATACACTATTAAGCGTAGTCTTCAGTTAAACTATTACTTGACTGCCCCAATATGATTTTCTAAAGGCTTCATTGGTGGCGCCAAGGCTAAATTAGGGATGATACTATAACTTAAATCAAAGCTTCTTTCACTTTAAACAAGAGAGTGTTTTAAAAACTTGTTGGGCTTTAAATGATCATTTTAAAAGATTCGCCGAAATGAGTTCATTGCCCTTGACAAACATATTAGTGTCGTATATTAGAAAATTGGCGATGTGCGACTAACATTTGCTGAAACTTGACTAATTTCTACGAGTAATAAAAGCTTTCAATAGATAAAACATTTCCGGACCTGAAAGGGTTAAGAACACAAGGTTTACTGAATAACCCATCGTTGAAAACCCACGTTCGACCTACGATACGCTTTGCTTCTCAATCGAAGTGAAAACAGAATATATAGCGTGAGTTTTCGACGATGTGAATAACCAAGTTAACTATAGCAGTTAATTTTAAGTATGTCCTTGAATCATTTAAATCCATATCATCAATTGATCAATACTACAGATATTCTATTAATGCGTAGAAGAGATGTATCATATTTAGTATGTAATACATTTTTTATAGATCAATGAACTAACTTGATAAATAATGTAAGTTGCTCATAGCTTAATACATTTATGCATGTTAATTTTGATTTACAATTAGTATAGGGGAAATCAGTATTAGTACTTTAGTATTACTTTCCTTCCCAAATATTTATACCTGGATGTTAATTACTCTCGTATATATAATTTAGTATATAATCAATCACCAAAATAAAATAAGCGTTTAAGCTTGACTTCAAAAATATTCAACATGTTCCATTTTTTATACTTTACGGAACATTTCTGTGTCTCAAAATCAGATGGCAACATCAATTTAAACTCGATACTAGAATTTTCTTACAGATTGATTGTATCATTCCCCGTGTGTCTTGTCTTCAATAAACTCAAAACAATCCCTATCTCAAATGCTTTCCTTGGCTTATATCAGACGTTTTGCTTTAAAGCCAAGAATATTTCAAATCCACATCATTTATGCGATCAAAGACATATAGAAAACTTGCAGTTGTTGACTATATTTGTAATATAAGGTAATTTATATGCATAAATATAGCTAGGATACATAATGCTTTAATACCTTAGATAACAATATTCGCCAGTTTTAGAGTTAATATCTTGTCTTTGTTCCTACTTGATATCCTGTTGCATAGCAACAGTCAATTCGTTGCCTTAAGACAGGATAATTATTTAACTTGCATTCACAGTTACAGATCATTTATTTTCGATGTTTGTTAGTTTGTGTATATCTGTATAATGAACCGAAAGGAGGGTCGGATTTTATGATTATTGCAAATGAAAAACATGTACATGTATGTTACAGAGGACACCATTGTCACGTTCAGTATTCAGGATGAAAGATTTTCCATTTTCATTAAGTACACAGATAAAGATGGGGCCGCCGTAGTCGACCGGTTACAGTCGTGGACTACAAATCTCTCTGTCCCTCACCGCTGTGGATTCGAATCCCGGTAGGGACTTTGGATTGTTCATGTGAGGAAGCCTTCCAGCTGGCTTGCAGTAGGTCGGTGGTTCTACCCGGGTACCTCTGCGTACTCGGGGTCTTCCTCCACCTGTAATTATCTGGACGTCGCTATATGATTGAAATACTATCGCAGCGACGGTAAACCCCAATACAACAACAAAAACAACAACGAATAAAGATCCAAGTGCCACTTGTTAATGGTCAGAGGATGTAATGCCTGAATAGTATCTAGTATTCATATATATATATTATTGTTATTATTATTATTATTAAGAAATGCTAACTACTGACTTTTATCTGGTAAAAAATGAATGATGTATAGATATTTTACTAAATATGTAAGTACAAAAGAGAAACGCATGTTTCTGATATTACGTCGGGATTATACAACTACATCGATCTTCTATGAACAGGGTTATTAGATTTAATTAAAAGGTACCCATTCCCCGGTTATGATTTATAACAATTGGAGTTCCAAAAGACTTACAAAAGTAAGGAATATCAAACAAAATAAACATAGTTATAGAAGTTTAAAATGCTACATTATCTAAAATTGAAAAATGAAAAGTTTCGTATACGAACTCAGACTGGAAGTCGAGGCCGATTAGGCATACAAAACAAAATTCAAGTAAGACTGAGCATCTAAATATCGAAATATGGCATGGAGGCTGATATCTAGGGTAAGTGATATCTACTTTTTACAAAGTATGATAGCTATTTTTATATATGGTTATTGCCACGCTTGGTTTTATATGCAATGTATCAATATACGCAATACACGTATACGTTGTTTTTTTTGTTTTTTTTTTTGTTTTGTTTTTTAAGATTAAATGGAATGTATAAAATTGTTACAAACCAAAAAAAAGTTGACTTATGCCTTAGATAACAGAAGAATTGAGAGGAATATCATACATAAAAAATATTCACTGTATACATTTTTGATAGACACACTTTTGGACTGTATTTTAATCGAAAACACTCTTCGATAATACCACATCTTTCAATCTGTTTTGATAATGGTTTTAATAAACAATTTTATTTGTCATGTTTCTCGTCATTAAAGCAGATAAAATGAATTTCTAAGAACAGTTGACGAAACAACACTTATAGTCAATACAGTGTTAATATTCAAGGTCAGATTTTTTAATATATTCATATTGTACATAAAAATGCTTGTTTTAAATGTTTTAACACATATTGATTTTCATAAGCATTTCATTTAATAATTCAACATACAAAAAAGCAATATATTGACTGCGCATTAACCCCTTGCTGTGCAAAACATACACAATAAATAGTTCACTTAACTCTTAAGGGGGTAAAAATATGTTTTCCATTGAATGAAAAATTCTTAAAAGTTTGTTTTAAATATTCTATATTGGTTTTGCTAATATGGAGCCCCCTAAATAAGATCACCCAATTTTATTTGTGCGACACATCTATTTCCTTGCATTATATGATTATGAATTATCATATCATTAAACACACTCATACCATTCATATGAATTTGTGCAAACGAATTAATATTGCGACCGTATTCTTTTGTAGTGACTTTATTCCGTTTTGTAAATTCATACTGATGCAATATGTTTCAGGATATTAGGAATAAAAACGAAATAAAATAACTCTTTCTTACAAGAAAATGACAATGTTATATTTGGTGTTCTATATGGTATTTTATATATTGTTATTTTAACACTTTATCGTGATTTATTGACTAAACTGGTCTGCAGCTATATTATAATTATAATCATGTATCATTTAATGATGAACAACAAGTATGGTATTTATTAGATATTCAGGATTATACGGTAGTCAGTGCCGTTGGAGGTAGGAGACTATTTTATGGTGGATGCGGGAGGGGGATAAGTAGATGTTGATTGTTTAAGAATTGATTCAAAACCGGTTCCTTCATTGAATTCCATTACACGGATCGTCATTGTTGATTGATATACAGCGACGGCATCATTGTTTTTTTCTTGTTTTTTGTTGTTGTTGTTGTTTGCTGTGTTTTTTGTTGTTGTTGTTGTTGTTGTTGTTTTTGTTGTTGGTGTGTGTGTGTGTGTGTATGTGTGTGTGTGTGTGATTTTTTTAAATTTTCATGGCGGATTGAGGAGTTGAGGCTTTGTATTGAAGGAGTTAAGCAGCGTTGGACATTTTCAGCCCAACTGTTGTTTAACTATTGAAGACTATGTAGCCAACGACTGGTGTCATTTGGTTAGTTTATGTCAGGAGGTAACGAGATACAATATACAATAAGCCTTATGTACAAAGCAAACTTTAGCTTAAGCTATTTTACGGCACTCTAAAGTAAGTCTTTTGCAAAATGGAAAACATCGCTGAAAGAGCATTGGTTAAATATTAAATTAAAAAAAGATCTAGCACATAAAGCTATTCATGCTGATATGTTAGCAACACTAGGGAAGGATGTCCCTTCATATGATACCATAAAAAAAGTTTGGCAGGATTACAGACAAAACCTTAAGGATGACCTATGTCCTGGAAGGCCTATCATCACTCTGGCAACTCCTGAAATGGTAATGAAAGTACACAGACTGGTTGAAAGCTCAGTGAAGATATGTTGTTTCACCAGGACAATGCCCCTTCTCATAAGTCTGTCATTGTTATGACTGCCATTAATGATTATGGTAGTCATACCTTTTACTCGTCTGATCCGTCCCATCAGACTTCCGGCAATTCCAAAAATTGAAAAAAGGCCATTTCCGCTCGGTACCCACTTTCAGATGATGATGTCATACATGCAGTGGAAGACTATCTGGACAGTCAAGAAAAAGTCTTCTTTAAAAGGGGCATTAAGGCCCATATTCATCGCTGGCAAAAGTGAGTAGACGCTGATGGAGATTATATTGAAAAATAATCCAACATTTCTCCCAAGACAAATCCTTTTATACTAGGTTCATAATCAGCCCTCGTACATGAGGAACTCTCTCCCCATATCACCCTGTCTCGATTTAATAGCCGATATTGAGAATTAATTTGATATTCAGTGAATATTTTATTATCTTTTATTCAAATAAGATGTAAATACGCATACATATTGCGGCTTATAGCAAACAAATGCACAGTTTCAACACACGCAAAATAACACAATACATGTTTATATAGCATTGACTTATTGACGCCAAAGTCGAAGAATACAGTCTGAGTTCGTACTCTATTCATAAGTATGCCATGTCAAAATCATTGAGAATTACTTCAAAATATACATGAACTCAGCTTTTTATTCAAAAGTTTAATGTTTGAACAAATGCATAGTAGCAAGCACTCGCCTCATTCGTAGAGTAAGAATAAAGCCGATTTGTTTCTGGAGAGAAAATGCAGTCATATGAGTGTCTATGACATCAATATCTTGATCAATGCTTCTAATTCTGGACTTGATAGTACATGCAATTTGTCTGAGGATACAGCAAAATACATGGTTAAGACCTACTTTACAGATACATCAAGAAAACAGACTTTACAATACCGTTCATTAAGAGATACATACAGAAATCCAGTAAATCATCATATTCAGCAAAACTCTTGTGCATGACCGACTTGCTATAGACACACTGCCTGTCGATAACTCATATGAAACACAAATGGTCTGATTTTGAGATCGAGCATGGTGAAATAAAAGCACCGGCTGAAATAAAATAAATGATAGACATATTAATTGACGGTGCATGAATACTGACGTTATGTATACGCTTTCTGGTTTACATATACACCGTCTTTCCTCAAACATTTTTATTTGAAGGCTCCAGAACCGAATTTGATATTGGACATTTACCGAACGAACCGACGAGCAAAAACAGAATAGGAGCGGTTGATGTCATCCTGATAGCATCGCAAGCTGACGACACATACGTTTTGCTTATCGCGTGTCTAGATTGCTTGAATTTTATGTTAGTTGCACGAATAACAATAATTTAGCGAGGAAAACACTTACTTTATGACAATAAAGAATAAAGAAAATGTAATAAAATATGTCAAGTATATTAAGCTATGGTAGTCATTTGCTGCGAGCCATAAAGCCATTAAAGTCTATCTGGGTGGCTATAACAATAAAATAAATATTATTCGTTGTTGTTGTTTTTTTTTTTGGAGAAAACTGCATTATTTTGGGATTCAGTATTGTTATGTATTACGCCCATATTGCGGCATATGCTTGACGTCGATATTACGGTTCTGTGTATTCGTGATTGTTTTGTTCAAAATAAATAGTAAATAGAGCACATGGTTATTTTATTGGCAACATAAATATATATTAATCAGGTTACAAACCACAAAGTTAGCAAGTATTTCATACTCAGCGAAATTACAATACCGGAAGTATAACTTCTCTTGCACGTAGCACTTTCTCATCTAATGTTGAAATGTATGATTTATCCATAAACCCAGTTGATTTATCTGTACATGCATTTTGGTTTCAGAGACGCGCTCTCAATTTCAACTCATTTTTATCTGTATTCTTACGTTGCGTGTCTATTTAAATCATATCTATATCCATTAGGTTAACCTCATATAATGGGTTCATGTTAAATAGATGAACAAAATTATACTTGTACATAATTGGATTAAACGGTATATTATGCTGTCTTTGAAAAAGTATTATTTGACTTGATTCTGTCACATAAAGATACAGGTTATCACGAATTGAGAGTTTCGATAGGTCTCGTATTGAAAACTTTTATTTGTGTGCTCACTTTGAACTTGCTTTGTCCGCATTGTATAGCATTTCTCGTTTGTATTTTTCTTATTGGTGCTGGTTCAGCAAGTCATTCAATACTGAATAATCTGTAGAAACAAACTTATGTACACGTATTCAAAACGTGTATTTTCTCCCGAGAAACCAAAATAAATATTTCAGGTTGTCCTTAGTATGAACTTGCCTCGTCATCATTCAATAACATTTGTCAAGATTGTGTTTCATTTCTTGGTGGTGCTTCAACAAGAGGTTGTCATCCAGTACTGTATAATTTGCATATGTTTGCATAATGAATGAACAGAAATGGAGGGGAAGAACGAGAACTGTAAGGAAGAGAATTTTGAAAAAATAAGGTTCGTATGTTTGTCATGTATTTCAAAGCATTCAAAATATATACTAGCCCAGTCCATACATTGAAAGCTTGAAGCAGCTCGTTCATAGACCGCCATTAACCCTGTGTATTAATACGTCTATTAATACCCATTTTTATGGTATGGTCACTAAAAGCAACATTCTGTGATTAAAAAAAATGGGTAATTTCATCATATACGAACGGTATAAAACCTAAAATGTATGTTTCTGTGTGCCGTCACATGGCCGATCACATTCACTCTTTGTGCATCCGCTGACTTCACTGGCTGAAAATTTCAATAACACGCAATGGAGCCAGTTTAAAGCATCTCATTCACAGATAATCAATAGAAATGAAAAAGAAAAAAACTTTATACTCTCCCCCATCCATTAATTTTACCTGACAAAAAATAGCAAGTGTATGTCACATTGCTCGGGGAAACGCTATTTTCGTAAACGCCCGCTTCGAGGAAATCGATTAGATACAGAATACTTGCGGTACCACGTGACACGTTCCACAACGTAACGTCTTCATCAGTTTTGGATAGCGAATTCGTAAGTTCAGCCTATGGAGTGAGCACCTACGCAAAGAGTGATCGGATTAGTCAAGTGACGGAAACTTATCATTCTAAATATACGTTCAATACCGTTCGTAACGCTATTACCTGTGACGGAGAAATCACCCCTTTTGGCATCATGGAATAGTGCACCATGCGTCTGTAGACGGTAGTTGGTGGATGAAATACACACAAATAGTTAGCAATCAAGTTTTTAGTCAAAAAGCATCTGTGAACGAGCTGCTTTAACAAGAACACAATCATACAAACGCTTTTCTCATTCGAACAGGGTGTGGTTCTAGGAAGAAAATGCTTTTAGATAAGTGTCTATATTATCAATCTATGGATGCCTGACTTTGTAAACCATATTATATGTGTTTCTAGAAACACCGGAATAAATGTTTTAACCCAGTTCAACAAGAGTATATGATTACATTCAACAACGACTTACTGCTGGACCGACTTGCTATAGAGATGCTACCACTATAGATGCTGTAGAGATGATGTCTGCCGAACTTATATCGGGCATAATGAAACCAAAGCACTTGAAAGTAAAGATAAATACTGCAATGTTGGTGTGAGAAAAGTTACATTAGAAATAAGCTTTTAGTCTGGTATTTCAGGGATCTCGATCTCCATTTTATGTGCCGATATTCGGCACCATTCCCCTAGCTAAAAAGTATGTTTATCCAATTTCGAAGCGAAATCCCCCTTCAATCGAAAATTGCAAGAGCTTACATAAGTATTAAACAAGAGTGGTCAAGTCGGAGATTGTTGTACTTTACCATTTTATATAATTTTATTTCCATTTCAGTTTTATCCAATAAAGCTCTAGACAGGAACTATTTTGTACTTGTTTATTAATATTATTATTGTGCGCATGTGTGTCAAAACTTCCTACAACAGGGGAAAACGACTCCTGAAGGTAGAGGTACTTTTTCCCCAAGATCAGAGAGAGAGAGAGAGAGAGAGAGAGAGCGAGAGAGAGAGATTCTTGTACAATCATAAATTTCAAACAGTGGTATGACTGTCAAGAATCATTATATATCAAACACTTGTATTTTAGCACCGTGACTATTCTCTATTCTCTCTGTAAGGTCTAGCGATGATACGGAGAATCCCGGAGACAGTCGAAGCCATACGACTGCACGGAGGACAAGTAAATCGCGACACAGTACATGAATTTATCAAATTATTGTCATTTTGTCGTTTTGGGAACATCTTTATGAAGTGTGTGTGTGTGCGTGTGTGTGTGTGTGTGTTAATTTGTACATTGTATTACATAAACTGGGTACCATTTTATTTTAAACGTCCAGAAACCAAATTTTTATCACGAGGCTCCATCTGTTGATTTTTTTCTTTCCTTGCTAGTTCTAAAACATTTATCACAAGAACCGAGTTGCGAAAAGAAAGTTGTGCAATTATATTTTTACTTGCGAGTTTAGACTAAAAGGACAGAAAATGCATTTTTGGTAACACCACTACTGTGTGTTTATCATGTGTGTCTGTACTGCTTAAATAAGGTTAAGACAATTGCACGAAGAACGATAATAAGGCAAAAATAATAACTTCTATTATGACGATAAATATGAGAAATAAAATTAAATATGTCAAGGAAGATAGCATTTAGCATGTTATTCAGTCTCAAATCCATTAAAGTCTCTCTGGATAGCAATAGCAATAAAATAAACATTATTCAGATTGTATTGAAAACTGCCTTATTTTCGGACCCAGTATTGCATGCAAAGTGGAATTACAATGCCAGATATCTTATTTGCTTTACACGTAACACTTTGCCGTTTACATTCTGAAATCTAAAATTTATTCCAGACTCCGATTGATTTTATCTGTACATGCAATATGGTAAACTTTGAACAGTATTCGAGATATTCAGAGTCGCGCTCTCAATTTCAACTCATTTAATCTGAAGCGCCGTGTACTTGCGTCACATATATCTATCATATATAGCGGTCGGCATTTCCCTCATAGAGGACACCATGAAAAGACCTATGCGAACAGCATAAAACCAGATCAGCCTGCGAGTAACTCGCAGGTTGATCAGGTTTTATGCTGTTCGCTGCTCCTCAGTGGTCTTGAAATGAGGATTTTGTAATTAAATTTGGTAAGTTTTAACTGTGGTTTTCTGCATATCAGGCTTTATGTGGTACCTACTGAGTGCGTCAAAATGAGTCTATATGAGGGAAAGGGTTAAAGGAGTTCGATGCTGTGTGTGATATCAGTTCACAGAGAGACGCATATATAACTGAATATATGAAGTAATGCCGTTGGTAGGTATTTATCCCAACTTCTTGTACATGTAAGTAGAAGTGTATCGGTATTGTATTTCTTACTTTCTGTGTCTATTCTAATTATAATCTGAATTGATTAGTTTAACTACATGTATATCAAAATGACTACTTGATAGGTCCACCATTTTAATTATCCTTCAATGGCTTAAACTCGCCATTTGTTAACCCTTTCCCTCATATAGACTCATTTTAACTCTTTCCCTCATATAGACTCATTTTAACCCTTTCCCTCATATAGACTCATTTTAACCCTTTCCCTCATATAGACTCATTTTGACGCACTCAATAGGTACCACATAAAGCCTGATCTGCAGAAAACCACAGTTAAAACTTACCAAATTTAATTGTAAAATCCTCATTACCAGACCACTGAGGAGCAGCGAACAGCATAAAACCTGATCAGCCTGCGAGTTAATCGCAGGCTGATCTGGTTTTATGTTGTTCGCATAGGTCTTTTCATGGTGTCCTCTATGAGGGAAAGGGTTAATTGATTTAAATTACATTCATTTTCGCACATGAACTTCTATCATACCACATGTTTTACGTTATATAGTTTTACCTATATGTCGGAGAGCGGGGCTCACGTTCATATCAAAAGCAGGAGACCACGCTTCCGGGTTTCAAGTAAACCTACGAACTTTATAATAAATTCCAAGTATGATGTTACATCGTGCGATGACAAGAAAATGAAAGAGGTGTGCCGATGTGGTAGCACCATATTACTATCATGTTGTCGACTTGTCATAAATATCAGTAAAAAGAAAGCCTGTTCAATTAATAATACATTATATGCAAATATTTTGAGTGTTCCCTATCATTACCTTTCATAGATTCTCAACTATTTCACTAAGAAAATTGCGAAGATAAATCGAAGAAAATGAAAACATCGATAAAAAAGAAACCGTAGTGTCATTGCCGGGTTCAAGTCAGTGTGAATGAAATAAATAACACTATCTATTATCTTATATTTCAGGAAAAGACATAATATATCTTTCCTTTTGGTGTATGTCTGACAATTTAAAGGCAACTCTCATACGTTTCCGGGGTGCCTTTATTTGGGATTTTTAGAATTTAATGGTAGAAGGCCCTATTATCAATCACAATCGACTCGAATAATTACATACGCATAGTGATGGATGAGTATGGTGGTGTTGTGTGTTCGTGAAACAATACATTTGTAGTTAACGTGTTTTCGTACATAGATTTGTATTTAGCCGAAAATGGGAAAGAGTTTGTTTACAGTTAAGCGTGTATCTCTCTCTCTCTCCCCCCGATTCATGAAAAGACATACAACTATGAAAAACGGCTATGTACATGTATTTTATTATAATTATTTTGTAATATTGCTCAACCGATTAATTCAGCTTCGTCAACTCAATATAACAACACACACACACACACACACACACACAAACAAACAAACAAGAATCCAGCATATGCAAATAATTCAGAGTCCTGTAAGGTGGCCAAAAATGTACAAACCAAAGGCCATTTTTTCCGAGAGGAGTAAAAATGCAAATCATTTCCGGTAAACATCACAAATTAGATTTTCTTCATCCCGGCCATTTGTGTAAAATCAGCAAAGCACAGTCCTGATGACGGGCGCAGAATGACAGTCTGCAAGTGAAACTCTCTCTCTCTCTCTCTTTCTCTCTCTCTCTCTGACATTTCGTTTTATAGACTTCTGATGATTTTACTTCAAGTATGTTAAACGTAATGTAGAGGAAACAAATACAATGTCTTCACTGCAAATGACGGATTATTAAGACCCATGTATGACATTAATTATCACGTGACGTCATACACGGCCCGCACAGGATTGGCTGAGAAGTTGGCATGTACACGTGGTTATTAATTGTTTGTTTCACCTATTTGTCAACATACCAAGATAGACTACATTCTACGGAAACGTGGAAGAATCTCTTATATATATTTAGCAAAATTGTAATTAAATTATTGTTTTGTAAATGCTGTTGCTATTGATTTATTGAGGGACAGAGAGTTATACATTTTACAATAGCATTCAGAAACAATGTTGAGCAAATATTAACTAATTCAGATATCATTAAATTATAATTCTCAAAGTTTCTAATGACGGAAATAACTTTTCGTTTAGTCTGATAAGAAACAATGGTTATTTATACTGGAGGGGAATCACCACCATTATTCTAAATGAACTTTTGTAATACGGAAAGTGACAGAATTGGATGGGGCGAGATAATGGGCGTGAATCCTTAAAATGCCACACTTCGCTTGTTAAGCAGGAACAATCTTTTCCATCAGTCATAGAACACTTGTTAAAGAGAGAGAGAGAGAGAAAATACGGATAATTATTGTATAGTTACACCAAGTTCATCAGTTAAGATACCAACAACAAAAGTACATCAGAGGCAAACAATAACGCAACTGATGCAGTTGTCTATTTGTGTCACCCTGAAGTAATATAAATCCAAACGCACAATCATTTCATGATTTATTTAAGTCATTGACGAAAACAACCACCGCATTACACACATTAATAATAATAAAAAAAGAATATCTAGAGGGCGTGAGTCACGTGACACACTTATGAGGACAGGTAGAGTTAAGTATACGTTGATTTCATATCTGTCACATCATCCCGACGACGCCCGCGGCTATTTGTGTAGCGCAAGTTCAGAACGGCTTTGACTGACAACCATATCGCACACAGAGGGAAATGAGGCTTTAAACATGGAGGGTTCAAACTGTGTCTTCCTCGTTGTTGGATATTTCCTTGCATTTTCTGGTTTTCTGTCAGCTCAGGAATCAACACCAAGTGTCAATGATGCTAATTTAACTGCCGGACAGAGTCCAACAGTTTTCAAAATGTCTTCAAATAGAGTTAATAGTAACATAACCGAAAACGAGAATTCACAAATAACGGTTTTAAATAGTGTTACGGATTCTAGTAAAGCCACAAACATAACAGCAGATGGTTTGAATGTTAACGGTTCAATATTGGACAATAGTGGGATTTTATCTGTTGACAAAGATTTTCGAATTCCTGACATTTGGAAAAAGTTTTGTTCTGTCAGCTACGGAAACACATACCAGTCAAAGTTCACGAAACCAGTCAATCTGACGTCCATTAGTTGCGTGGTCACGACACAATATTCGGAAATATGGAAGTTAAAAGACTTAAGAGAGCTATCCAAAATATTCCCTGATGAAAACCTTAGTGTTGACTTGGATTGCTTAGACCTAAGTTCTGTGTCTGTTCCGTGGCCGATGAAGGTTGATGGACTTATTAAGTTCGTAATGAAAAACTGCCGAGTGCTTGACTATTTCAAAGAATATGATGATCCAGTCGTCAAGGAAACACGTGATAGTTTGCGCGTGCTTGAGATTTACAATAGTGTCATTGTGGTGTCTCTAGCAAAGTTCATCAAACGAGCGGAAAACATTTCTCATGTTTCAGAAGACGTCGACTGTGGTCAAGATAAAACTATCGAATACATGGCTAACTTGAATCAATCGTATGAGCTTGTTTTTGACATTCCAGTTGAAGCTATTGACATCTTGGAAACAGGGGAAACATTTATGCGTTCATCTAAAAGGCGGAAACATGTGTGTGACTTCAAAAAGCTTATGATTTTACATGAAGGAAACAGCCAAAGTATGTCGTTTTATGAATCGGAGCTATTCGTTGAAAACTCAATTTTTGATGAACTACTTGTATATAATCTGACAAGAAATGGAATAACGGTTCTTAAAGATAGTGTGTTACAGTGGTCTTTGTATTTTCCGAAGCTGCAAGTTCTAGATCTTTCACATAACAGCATCTCAGAGCTGTATAAATTTGCTGTTCCTCTGTCGAATCATAGTGACCATATAACAACGATAAATCTTCAATTTAACAATATAACAGAAATAACAATGACTGATTTGAAAGAATTTCAATCGCTGAGATCAATGTTTATTGACATAAGAAATAACAAAATCAACTGCAACTGCTCTGATCATTTAGTCGAACTGGTTCAATACATTAACAGCATATCAAACCTTGGAAGGTATAGTTATATAAGGGATCTGCAATGCTCTGTTCCGTCCTCCCTTCTAAACAGAACACTAGGTTCATTAACCATTCATGAGATCTGTACCAAAGAAAAGGTCTACTTCACAGAGCACATCATAGCACTGACTGTCGTTGTGGTTATTTTAGCAATAACTGCATTTGTTCTTTTCCGATATCGCCAAGAAGTGACAATTCTTATTTTCACAAAGTTTAACATTATAATTCCCTGCCAGGACAGGTATGCCGATGACTGTAAGAAATACACTGCTTTTGTAAGCTACAGCAGCAAGGAGGGTGAATGGGTAGAAGACTTTATTGAAGAACTCGAACGTCAGTCAGAAGAAAATCATGGTTCAACATTTAGGTTTTGCTTGCACCATCGGGATTTTGTGCCAGGTCGGACTATTTTTGATAATGTCATAAAAAGCGTAGAATCAAGTCGTCACACTATTATTTTGCTATCAAAGAATTTCTTGAATAGTCAGTATTGTTTGTATGAGTTTCAAGAAGCGTTCAGGCAGAGCATCATGGAACAAAAGCGACATCTAATTATAGTTATGATGGAAGAGATTGAAGAGTCATTATTACCACGTGACTTGAAACGGTGTTTGAATACTTTTACCTATATCCGTAAGGATGACTATTTGTTTACAGAGAGATTGATCTTTGCGCTTTCAGTGAAACACAAAATAAGTGTAAATAAGGCGGAAAATAAAGACAAATCGCCAAATAAATATAAATCCGTAAATGGAGTTTTAAAAGACATCAAAAACCTGAAAAAGAAAAACAATTTAAATCTGGACATAAAGAATGAAAACTGTCATAACAAGGATATTTCGTCATCATTTTATATTCCAAATATAACCGACAGTGCAAAAAGTAGTCCTGAAACAAATAGCAAAATTCATTCAACTATAGATGAAATAGTTACCTTCGAAAATCACATGACAGAAAAAAATGAGAAAAGTGAGAATACTAAAAGTATCAATAACGCTGAATCTACATATAATTTAGTAGTTAAGACTGAAAATGATTTCGAGGCAGTTGTGGAGATACATGGTAATTGGAGAGGAGATGTAATTGAAGGCACTAACACTTCCCCTGAAGTGTTGCTCGGCGACACAAAAGTTTACGATCGGAGCGTCTCGGTAATATCTGGAGACACCGGATACGGAAGTGAAAGATGTACGTCAGTAGAGTCACCCGTCAGTGATAGCATGCGGTTTAAACGAGAATTTTCTGAACCAATAAACGGTTATTTTAATGAAGTAGCATGCATTTCATAAGAGGCACAGCTATAACATTCGGATATTGAAAAAAAAATCAACAAAATATTAATGAGTTACAACTGACACTAGTATTGGTGAATGAGTATGTATATATGAAAAATAATAATTGGTTTACAAATTGCTTCTGTTATTTTATTATATCTATATTTCCATTCTTTGACGATGTTCTTATGCTAGGCAAATATAGATAACAAACCTTTCACGTGTCAAAAAAAAAACTTTAATTGGGCGAAAAAAAAAATACATAAAGGCGTGATTTGTTTTAATACGAGCACTTAGGAACTTCTTTTATCTGTGTAAACTAAAGATGAAAAAGAGTTCGGCACCTTGTTATAATTTTGTTGATATATCCTTGTGTATTGAGCGTTAAATGGGCCTCCGTGACCTGTTCCAGCTTTGTTTTGAGGGTTTTTTATACATTGTGTTCATTCTTCAAAATAATAGCAAAATTCTGAGGGAAGAAAACATTTTTCGTAAATATTAGTTTTTCTTTACTCTGGCCAAAAAAAAAGAAAGAAATATGTACAGTATATGTTTAAATAAATACAGATATAAAAGAACTATTTTCAGTGTACGTGTTGTTCTTTCGATCAAATAAAAGTTCTGCGGTTCCTATAATCAGCCATTCCATCAGTTTCGTCTATGTCAGCGTTTATGAAACTTGAAAATCCAAAGATCAAAACAAAACAGTCTGATTTTTATCGACTTAAAATCTCCACGACAGAGAGAATAGAATGTAAATGCACATACTGATGATTCATGGCTGTATATACGTACAAAGTGATCGGTGAGGTCCTTCGGACTCCATACACTTTGAACAGCCCCATGTAGTTCATGCACCGATGAATCATCAAAACGTACAATTCAGTCCTTAACTGGTTTCTTTTTCATAATAGAAAAAAAAAACGAAGTTCTTTAGAATAATCAAATTAATTAAAATAAGAATAGTGTACGGTTCAGCTCGTCGTTTATCTAAACAAGTAAAAACTTAAGTTTTACACGAGTGATTCATAATTAATTATAGATATACAATCTCTGTCAAAAACCAAGACTTCTTAGTATTAGATACTGCCAATCATAATTGCTAGATCTGGGTTAAAGCCACAAACACATTATGTCAGTACCTTTTTTGAAATGACTTCCAAGTGAATCAATTGCATAGTGGAGTTATTTCTAGAAAAAATAATGCTCTTGAAATTTTAATGTGAAAAACTGAATATAAAAAATAGTGAATCGCTTAATTTACATTTGTACATAAAAAGACCCCGTTTTGTGGATTTTAATTATTTTGACTGTCACTTGTGATTTTATGAAACCGATCCTCGAGCTGCCATGTGCGTGTTATTGGCGTTGTCAAGGAGACAAAAGAACGCAAAGCATACGGTGATTAAAATAGACAGTTCCCTATTGCCGCTCAGTGAATAAAATGTGGAAGCATATATCATTCTTGTTCACTTTTTTTTTAAATTCTATTCTTTTCAAAAGAAATGAGTGGAAAGACATCTCAATTAGAATATTGAAGAGAATTTTAAAAATACAGAAATGTCATTCTGCCTTAAAACTACATGTATATAATCTCTGCAGTTAATTTCAAGACACAGTTTGTTGTTGATGATGATAATTTGTATAAATGATGTTAAATTTGAGAAAAAAAATTATGTCTATTGAATTCAGAGACATAACTGTAGCTACAACTCTGTATCTACTTATATTTGGACCATTCGTCTCCTTTTGACAACTTGAAAAAATCTCAAAAACTGCTTTTTAAGGAAAAAGTCCCTGTAATGGTTCCGCTTTGTCTTGGACCACTTAACCTCTACCAAGATAATCAAGGTACTTTAATGAAACATTAGGAAACCTTGGTTATCTCCGTGAAAGGCCATGAGGTCCGAAATGTAGCGGAACCATTACATGGACTTAACCTTAATTACTTAAAATATACATGTATTGCTAAAATTCAGATTATTCTAAACAAACATGGTATTTATATCATGTGTACATTAACGTGTATATACATTATACAATATATAAAAAATAAATATTAAAACATGAACGGGGTCGTGAGTTCGATTCCTTTACCCGACGCACCAGTAGCGTACTACATGGTTGCTTTAATTTTGGTGCTAGGAGCATAACTAAAGTGTAGTTTTAGAAATGTTTGTCCCGGTGTCAGAATAATGTGTCTGGACATCATGCCACATTATTAGAATTGTAACTGTTTCAAACCACAGGAACTTGACACAAACTTTTTTAAGTGTGAACCACTATTACTACATAGAATAATAATAATAATAATAATAATAATATATATTATATGTACTAAAGGTAATTCACACTTTAAAAAAGTTTGTGTCAAGCAACCTGTGTTTCAAACAGACGTACAATCATCATATTGACGCTACACTAGACATGAAAATTATGTATTCAATATTATGTTTGATGGAACCTAACGTTCCATGGACAGTATTTGCCATTTAGTGACTTAAATAGCCCACATGAGACAGATAAAAAGGCATGATATCATTACAATGCTGACCAGTCCTGGTATGGCTCCTTACTCAGCAATCTCACGTGACAATTTATGCATTTCATATATCTTATATGTAAATACACTTGTAATTAATTTTTGAAGATTATACTGAGACTTAAACTACATGTATTTGGAATCCAGATTCTAAGTCAAAAACAAAGCTTTCAAGGGACTGCTCTTATTTGGGCTCTTGCGTAACTTTTTCATACAAAGCGCAGAGCACACAGGAGTTAAACCAGTACTGCTTTTTACAACTTCGGTATGTCGCGTCCGAGAATCGAACCTAGAACCTCCCGGTTACGCGACGAGCGCTCTAAAACAATCTGCCACCGGGGACTAGTTTGTTCCTTGTTGAAAAGAAAATATTTATGTGAATGAATAAACACACACACGTAACAAACACATGTACAAGCATGTATACAATAAACAATTTCTTATTTAACGTTACTGTTTTTCGAAATCGCCTATTTACAGACTGTTACGAGAGGCCATGAGAATAAAAAATCATTTCTTGTAAAATATGTTGAGCATTGAATAAAATATTTTGAAATACCATCATAAACCATTGTTCTCTCTGCTTCTTTTTGAAAATATGCCAGACATTCTGATCGACATGGTTACAGTCCTCTAGAAGATTATTCAGTCATACTCACAAATCAAAATCAACAGTATTGTCTTGTAGAAACTGGTTTTATCCATTGATTTCTGCAAGACATATGGTTCCATGGTTCTTTACATGCATGAATTCTGGCTTTAAAAAATCGTCCTCATAACATTTAGACGTCTGATATCATGTTTGTCTGTGCATTTTCTATTTTTAGTTGGCCATACATTTTGTCCGAAATACATTACAAGACACACTGTGTATGAATCAGACATGCAAAACAGCTACAGTGTGCGGAATGCGATTTGAAATAATACTTAATTACACTCATGGCGGCAGGGTGATTATAGCTTGTGCACTGAAAGCGAGAGGTCGGGGATACGATCCACAGCGCAACATATCAAAGTCGTTTAAATGTTATTGGTAGCTCCATGCATGACGTTCAGCCTTACAGGACTGGTTAGCCCGGTGCCATTGCCATGTGTCTGGATGTGGTTAATTGCTATTTTTCTACTGCGTGTGGCAGCATTATATATACCTTAAGTTGGCCTCAAGTTGTGTCGGAGGGACGATCCACCCAACAAACAAAATATAAACAGAATTAATCATATACTAAAGTTTTTTTCAGAATTGGTACATGCTGTACCGGTGTCGGTGGTGGTGTGGTTAGAGCATTCGCCATGGATTTGGAAGGTCGAGAGTTCAATCCCTAGCTACAACATACCAAAGATTGTAATGGTATGGTTTCCTTGCTTAGCACTAAGCAAATAATGGTAGTTCCAGGACTTGTTGCCCCGGTGTCAGGATATTGTGACTGGGTGTGGTATCATGCCTCTTGTCTACTGCGTGATATTGCAGTGTGGCAGCACAGGGATTCGAAGTTGAATGGGGCAAATCATAGTGTACGAGGTATAAAGATAATATTTTTAAAAAAGGGAAGGGAAGACACTGTTTTCGGCCGTTTTTTTAATATCGCATGTTCGTGTAAATTTTCCTCTTAAATGTTTGAAATGGATAAAATAAATAACATATACGGAAAAAATTGAATTTTATTATTGCAGCGAAAAAATTCAAACGGTTCCCGTGTTGTTTTTACTCTTAGAAATGATAAAAAATGTGTTCGAGCGTGACAACTGCCGGGACATACTACTTCCGGTTTCATTTGCAGTAAATAACAGGTTGAGTTCTCAATGGTTAATACATTTAAATTGAATTTTATTATTGCAGCGAAAAAATTCAAAACGTGTACAAAAATAACAGATACATCATTGTGATTAATATCCAGTGCTATAGTAAATATGCACTTTAGAATAGTTGTAAATCTTTTTACCGGGGAAAATGCGTTTTGATTATATTCTGATTGGCCTATGAAAACTTACCGTGTTATTCATTGCAAATGAAACCGGATATAGCTAGCTCCGACAGTTGTCAAACTTAATTGGAATATATTAACCACGATTTTATCATTTTATGATAAAAGCCCGTCACAATAACGTTTAGGAGTTTTATTTCTTTCACTTAAAACACAACTTTGTCCATTTACAATGTCATATTCGTGTAAAACCGCGAATTACCGTCTAAAACAGTGTCCTCCCTGCCTATTTCTGAAAGTTACCATGATACGATATGATTCGCTCCACTTAATTCGAACCCCTGTGTGTGGCAGGACTATATATATCTCGAGTAGACATAATAACCAAGTAACTGAAATACTGTCGGCGAGACGTTAGGAAAAATTAAACAGATGTTTGACCGTTTGGGATTTAATTCAAAAGGGTATGATAAATTAGGTGAAAATGGGCCTTAGAGTTATGGCCCTAGATGACAATGTATCCCTTGTGATAGTGAACAAGTATGTGAAGCTTTAATAGTTAAAAAATTACGGCTTCCACGAGGACGACGCCAACGACAACGACACCAGAGTGATGATAATACCTCGACTTTTTTCCATTAAAAACAGACAAGCTAAACAAGAGGGCCATGATGGACCTATATCACTCACCTGAGTACCACTGCTCTAGTATTATGGGCCATAACTTCCATACAAGGAATAATAATCCTTAGTTTATTATCACTATGTATACATTTGATCAAGAATGCTTTAAAAAGGTGGATGCTAGAATGTAAACAAAGTTAAATATGACATTTTTTATACTTCAATGGCCAGTACTAATCTGTACTAAAACATTTTGAAATCTGGCCAGTAGTTTTGAAAGATATGATTTTTAAAGTTTTCTTTTTTTTTCTATCTGTTACCATGGCAACCAGAGTTCTACATGGATCAAGTTTATTTTAGCAGCTTTTGTGAATGATCACCCAAAGATCATCCCTACCTAGTTGTATCGAATTTTGCCCAGTGGTTTCAGAGTAGATATATATGGCAAATTAGCCCCGCCCCTGATGGCCATGTTTTTTTTTTATTGGAATTATTTCAGCAATCTTGGTTGGTGGTTACCCAAGGAACATCTGTACTAAAACATTTTGAAATCTGGCCAGTAGTTTTGAAGGAGATGATTTTTAAAGTTTTCATTTTTTTTCTTTCCATTTCCATGGCAACCAGAGTTCTACATGGATCAAGTCTATTTTAGCAGCTTTTGTGAAGGATCACCAAAGGATCATCCCTACCAAGTTAAATCAAATTCTGTCCAGTGGTTTCAGGGGAGATGTCATTTAAAGTTTTCACTACAGACATATCAGGCAAATTAGCCCCGCCCCTTGCGACCATGTTTTTTTTCGGATCGGAATAATATTAGAAATCTTGGTACCAAGAAACATCTGTACTAAAACATTTTGAAATCTGGCCAGTAATTTTGAAGGAGGTGATTTTTAAAGGTTTTTTTTTTTCTTTCCGTTTCCATGACAACCAGAGTTCTGGATGGATCAAGTTTATTTTATTAACTTTTGTGAAGGTTTACCCAAGGGTCATCCCTGCCAAGTTTAATCAAATACTGTCCAATGGTTTCAGAAGTGATGTCGTTTGAAGTTTTCACTATATACATATAAGGCAAATTAGCCCGCCCCTGGTGGCAATTTTTTTTTTACAGATCGGAATAATTTTAGTAATCTTGGTAGAGAATTACCCATGGAACATCTGTACTAAAAAATTTTGAAATCTGGCCAGTCGTTTTGAAGGAGATGATTTTTAAAGTTTTTTTTCCCTTCCGTTTCCATGGCAACCAGAGTTCTAAAAGGATCAAGTTTATTTTAGCAACTTTTGTGAAGGTTCACCCAAGGATCATCCCTACCAAGTTTAATCAAATTCTGTCCAGTGGTTTCTGAGGAGATGTCGTTTAAAGCAAATTGATGACGATGGACGACACTTGATGGACAATAACGGACTTAGGGTGATCCTAATAGCTCACCTTGAGCACGTTATGATCAGGTGAGCTAAAAAACTGTAGTACCGTAAAGTTTTAACAGTAGTTCCAGTCTAACACTTTTTACACAGCCTGCAGCTGAATCATAAACACATTGGAATATTTTGTTATTTTAACTCCATTAACAGGCATGCTAATGTTTAGGTCTGAATGTTCAATATAAAGCTGCGCAACATCACAGCTGGAACTATCAGCTTTTAAGTAGCAGTCTCTGACAGTTATTTTTGAAGGTCTTACATACAAAATGTATTACCAATAAAACATGCACCATTAAACTGTGAAAGTACTTCACACAATTGTGAAATGTGTGTAACTTAAAACTTAATAGAACACACGTTAATTGCAATGCGCGGATTAAGCACGATCTCATTTCAGCAGGATATCCCCAAGAGATATTCACATTGCCAGTAGAAACCACATTCCAGTTTTTGGAATGATCTAAATTTGCTATCTGTCAATAAAAAAAGTTTTAAACTGCAAAATTCAACAGAAGAGAAGTAATCCAGGCACACTGTAATTGTGTTTTATTTTCAGAGGATGTCATACTTTGGCAAGAGCGTGAATTCATTTAAATTCAAGAATTACATAACCTGTGAACTAACTGTAAAGAAAACATTATATCATGTATTGGGTTTAGAATTTGTTTGTTTGTTTGTTTGTTTGTTTATTGGGTTTAATGTCCCACTGACAGTATTCCAGTCATTTGAAAACGATGTCTACTTGAGACAGATATAGTGCTGCCACACTGCAGTATCACGCCGTAGACATGTAGCATGATAACACATCCAGTCACATTATCTTGATTCTGGGCCAACCAGTCATGGAACTACCCTTATATGCTGAGCACCAAGCAATGGAGCTATACCAGTACCATTTTTTAAGACTTTGGTATGTCGCGGCCAGGGTTCGAACCCACAACCTCCAGAGGGGCAGACACTCTTAACCACTCAGCCACAAGGATCGGTGGTTTAGAATTTGTATTTGAATATGAAAGTGCTAATAATTATTTTGCTAACAGAGCCAGACAACCATTGTTTACATTTTGAGTTTTTAAGTAAATAAACTGAGCTGAGAAATTATTTCAGTCGATGTTTCTACCACTTACTTCATGAACTAGCTGTGGCAAATAAATAGGTACTGTTTCATTATAACATTAAGGAATGCACTTGTATAGATGCTGACAAATGTATTATGAAAGTGCGTAATTTTCAGGTTTCTTTAGCTTCATGAATTCAAAATTAAACCCAATATGTGAAGTTTCATTAATGAAGGATACTAAAAAAGATATGCACAGCAAAAATAGCTGACAGTAATCGGAAAGCTAAAATATCATCAAGTACATGAAAATGCATAAAAAAAAATACTTCTCTTTCTTGATGAACATTTTCCAGCATTCAAAAAATTCAAGGACTATCACTCCTGTCCTACAGACACTCACCAAGTTTTGAGAGGATTTCTTTTGGAAATGAAATTGCTAGTAATGTACAGAAGAAGGCTTGACATTCAATTACCCCAGTAGTTGACAATGAGCACTTCCTGCTCTGGTAAGCTGACAAGAAAAATATAAAAATAAGATATAAATAAAATAGTATGAAATAAATGAAATATTATTTATCATATTGTAAGATAATTTTATCATGATTACAAAAAAAAAAATTTTTCACTCATGGCTTTAAAGTTCAAACTTTTTTTTTTTTAAGATCGTACATAGAATCCCTGGATCGAACATTCATTCATTCATGGTAACAGACAACATGTATAACAGTAAATATATATTTCCTATGACCAGAAACTGAAAGAAATCACAATATTACAATGAAATAAACATGTTTTACTCATTTCATGATTTTATCTTTGTTTTTGAAATTCTCCCATGGGGAGCCTCGTAAATACAAAAAGACGTTTATCTTATGATGACAGATATTATTATCATTCCTGGATATTTCTAAGTTTTTTCACTGAAGGCATAGCCTAAAAGCATACCCCATGTCTCAGGTTTTATAGAAAACACTTTATGATTCTCTAAAATTTAATATGTGTTATTCTTAATCTCATTCAAAGTGATAAAGCAATAAAAAACAACAAATATTTGCAATTATCAACTGTAGAATGTATAAACCTGTATTTCAGAGAGGGTAGGTACACCTTAACCCTTTCCCTCATAGAGGAAACCATGAAAAGACCTATGCGAACAGCATAAAACCAGATCAGCCTGAGTACTCGCAGTGACGTTTGCTGTTCGCTGTCTCAGGTCTGGAATGAGGATTTTTAATTAAATTTGGTAAGGTTTAACTGTGGTTTTCTGCAGATCAGGCTTTATGTGGTACCTATTGAGGGTGTCAAAATGAGTCTATATGAGGGAAAGGGTTAATAGTTTATTATTAAGGTAAACAAAATGAAAAGATTGTTTCTTTTATTTAAAAGGTTACATAAATTCTAAATAACACATAGATGGTAAATTCAAGAATCATGTTAAATGCTTTCTGTCTATTTATAAGGGTTTCACATTAAAGCTCAGAAAGTGTAGTTGCTTAAAACGTTTGTGAAGTTTCCATTTGCTATTTAACTGTAAAAGAATGTACATGTATTTTGTTAAATTATCACTTATGCAAGAACACAATTATTCAAAACAAATACTAACAAAATAGCAAAATAAAAATGTATATGTCAGCTTTTCAATATAAAATGGTTGAAAGCTTTTACCACCATCCAAGGTTTATCAAGGGCCTACTACATTCTATCAAATACTGGGTGTAACAAACAACAGGATTGTCTTTTATTTCTGTTCATTGAAAGGGCTTTTAGTTTCAACATATAAATAAATTCATAGTTTGAGGAAAATGGAGCTTCAGAGTTTCTTTCATACACTTTCGAAGTGTCAAGTGGAGGTAACTCTGTAATTAATCAAAGTCTAGCACTCGAATCCTTTTCTCCAATTTCTGTTCCGGGAAGAGCTGTGTGCGCACGAGACTGTCAAGTTCATTCAATGCCAGTGTCACGTGCACCTTCACTCCAGCGTCCTGTTCCACAAGCATCACATGCTTCAGTGTATGGTACAGGTCTTTCAAGGCAGAGTCCAGTACCTAAGATTAGAAATGCGGCATGGCAAGTAAGGGTTCTGGATTTTTGTGTTTTTTACATACAATACAGTAAAGCTTCACTGTAGCCACAATTTGAGTTAAAAAACGAACAATGAAAAAATTTTGGGTCAAATTCAGCCAATTTGGTTCAGTCTATTAAAGGTGAGCTCAATAATGAAACTATACCTGGGGTCAAGCAAATAGAATGCAGCTCAATTAAAAAGCTATTTTGGGGTCCAACCAGATACAGTGAAAAAGCTATATTTGGGGTCTAACAAGATACAGTGCAGCTCAATTAAAAAGCCATAATTGGGGTCAAACCAAATACAGTGAAAAAAGCTATATTTGGGTGAACCCAAATATAGTGCAGCTCAATTAAAAAGCGATACATATATCTGGGGTACAATCTAATACATTGCAGAGTCATTTTAAAACTAAATTTTGGGATCAATCCTAAATACTGCATTACTTTGCTGAACTTAAAATGAAATATGAAACAATGGATTTTCTTTGCTCCAGACTGTGTAGAATCTGAGTTACAATTTCAAATGAGCAAACACAGGAGATCCAGATCTGGGTGTGATCTGTGTTTCAAGGTGTCAAAACATGTTGTTATAAGGTAATGGTTTAAATTCGTGCACACAAATGTATCTTCATTTCAAACAATCAGGACAGTTGGCATTTTTCTAGCTACAGGTGTTTGTCCAATTCATTTTGGTAGATAATTATATATAGACTACATATGGGCTGAGTATAGAGTCAAATGACAACAGAATATTTTAAGATCTTTCCAGGCATAAATTTACTGGCCCAATCCAGGAACTTCCAAGGTTGATGCAAGTAAAAGAAATATGTTTAACTGCAAGTAAAAGAAATATGTTTAACTTCATATGTAATATTTTCTAAGAACTGAAATCAATCAAATATAAAATACTACATTTATTGTTTAATCAAGAGGACTGATAGATTCAATATCATTTTTGTTTCTAAAATCTGAGACAGATTTTCCTGTATCTCAGAATATATAGGTCATTACTGCAGGTTCTCTGGATGCTGCAAGTCTGACAGACATAATTATGTACATATATAACATTATCATGGTCTACCTTTCGTGACTTCACTTGTAGAGAGCAGAAATGATTGCAATTTCAGTAATCTATGTATTTCCATTGAATTCTTTTTGTCAAGGAAATGCCCTATATGACCAGAATAACTAGAACTGTCGCCTAAGGGCTTACTAATACCCCCCCGCAAGTGTTTTTGTCAAACATGGCTTTGGAGCATGAAATCAGAATTCTTGTATGCAACACTCCATCTTAATATACAGAGGACATATGTGCCAACTACATGGAAATCTAGTGATCCTTTGTAACACATACCTATGGATATACCTATGTCTATGGATAAATATCATTAAGATTCACTGAAATCTATCAATGGAAGAAAATTGTAAAACAAATACCATCAAAGGGACATATCTTTAAAACAGGGGGGAGGGGGGGGGGTAACCCAATGTTATATAGAAAAAGCGCTACTACAATGTCTAAGGTTGAATGACAGCAAGTTTCATTGAAATCCCTCCAGTAGTTTAGGAGGAGTAGTCTGCAGAAAATTGTAAAGCAAAAATCATCAAAGGGGCATAACTTGGAAAATAGGGGAGGTAACCAAATGATATATAGATAACGCGCTTATACAATGTCTAAGGATCACTGCCAGCAAGTTTCATCAAAATCCTTCCAGTAGTTTAGAAGGAGTAGTCCGCAGAAGTTTGTAATGCAAAAATCATCAAAGGGGCATAACTTGGTAAATAGGGGAGGTAACTCAATGCTATATAGATGTCTAAGGATCATTGCCAGTAAGTTTCATCAAAATCCTTCCAGTAGTTTAGAAGGAGTAGTCCGCAGAAGTTTGTAATGCAAAAATCATCAAAGGGGCATAACTTGGTAAATAGGGGAGGTAACACAATGCTATATAGATAACGCGCTGCTACAATGTCTAAGGATCATTGACAGCAAGTATCATTAAAATCCTTCCAGTAGTTTAGGCGGAGTAGTCCGCAGAAGTTTGTAATGCAAAAATCATCAAAGGGGCATAACTTGGTGAATAGGGGAGGTAACTCAATGCTATATAGATAACGCGCTGCTACAATGTCTAAGGATCATTGACAGCAAGTATCATTAAAATCCTTCCAGTAGTTTAGGCGGAGTAGTCCGCAGAAGTTTGTAATGCAAAAATCATCAAAGGGGCATAAATTGGTAAATAGGGGAGGTAACCAAATGATATATAGATAACGCGCTTATACAATGTCTAAGGATCATTGCCAGCAAGTTTCATCAAAATCCTTCCAGAAGTTTAGGAGGAGTAGTCTGCAGAATTTTGTGTCTACAGACGGACGGACGGACAGACGGACGGACAGACGGACGGACAGACGGACGGACGGACGGACGGACGGACAACCTGATTCCAGTATACCCCCCCCTAACTTGGGGGGTATAAAAATATATCAGCCGTTTACATTATTGAGTGATACATGTACAGACTTAAATCCAAATAACATTTGTTTATATGTTTAAACGTGACAATCAAAGTGTTTGTGTCCTTTTATAACAAAACAACAATGTGTTATGCAGGTGAAGGACACAATCATGAGCTGGACTGGGTTTCATTTTAATTAATCTAGTGAATCACAGTGTGTGTAAAACTGTTAACCAGACTGGCTGCTTTCGTGATTAACAAAAATTAAAAACATTTAACATGGGAATATGCCAAATTAAGAAAAAATTGGAGCCATTTTTAAATAATGCAAGCCATCAGCACATTCGGTGCCTGACTGTGTGAGCACTGTAATGTTTTCATATCATACATACTAGACTCATGAACCTATACTATTACTGCATATAAGGCCATACTGCTGTATTTTTATGTTTAGCATTCACATGCACC
>CM037789.1:10407203-10435902 GCA_021229015.1 Solen grandis
TTTTTAATTCTATTAAATTTTGGAGATATGATGTAAGTTATTCAAGGGCCATAAATATTCACATATTATGCAACAAACTCCATCGCAGTATTTACCTCCCCTTACAGTTGTCGATAACCACTGCCACCACAAGTAGCACTTTTGACTTTAGTTTTGAATATATCTTCAGTTTTTGTTATATTCCATGAAAATAACATTCATAATTTTGAGAATCAACATTTTGAGTGTTGGTCACATGGTTTCAACTATCATCATGTGACTTGTGTGGTGGCAGTGGTTAAAATAGCATGGCGTGACGTAACTGGTACGTGGAGTTTGACTATGCAAAACAGCAAACAAAATCAAAATTGTTTAACTTTGCACTCTGGTGAACATTGCTGCTCTGGTTGCAATAGTTTTTGAGATAAGCTCTGGGCAGAGAAAAAAGCTGTCTGGTCTGGATCTGCTCTGTTTGCCAAGGCATCAAAAGACATGTATATGAGGTAATGGGATTATTATCAGGGCCAGATCCAGCAGTTCAGGTTAGGGGGGCGCTACATTAAAACAAGAGGGCCAAGATGGCCCTGAATCGCTCACCTGAGAAAGATGATTGCTTAAGAAATAAAGATGCTAGAGTGTAAACAAAGAGAAATCTGGCTTTTTTTATAGTGAAAGAGGCAGGACTCCTAAATTAACTAGCCAATTTCAGTCATAATTAAACCCGATTATGGTCATAAATATTGTCTCAAAGTTTGAAGATGATTGCTCAAAAGATGAAGATATTTAAGGGTGTAAACAGTGTAAAATCTGGCATTTTTTTTTATAATAAACTCCTGACCTAATTGGCCAATCTCAGCCATAATCATACTCGATTGAAAGATTATGATCATAAACATTATCTTTAAATTTGAAGATGATTGTTTAAAAAATGAAGACCCTAGATTGTAAACAAAGTGAAATCTTGCATTTTTTTTATATTATAAGGGGCATAACTCCTGACCTAATAGGCCCATCTCAGCCACATTTGTACTCAAGACATTATGGTTATAAACAATGTCAAAGTTTGAAGATGATTGCTAAAAAAAATGAAGATGCTAGAGTGTAAACAAACTGAAACCTGGCATTTTTTTATATTAAAAAGGGCATACATCCTGACCTAATTGACCGATCTCAGCTATAATCAAACTCAATGGAGACATTATGGTAATAAACATTGTCATAAAGTTTGAAGATGATTGCTCAAAAGATGAAGATGCTAGAGTGTAAACAAAAGTGAAATCTGGCATTTTTTTTATATTAAAAGGGGCATAATTTCTGACCTATAATGATTCTTTTTTTTTTAATAAAATGGTGTTGGTTGCTATGGCAACCAGAGATCTGCGTGGATTATGTTTATTTTAGCAACTTTTGTAAAGATCCACCCAAGGATCATTCATGCCAAAATTCATCAATATCTACCCAGCGGTTTCATAGAAAATGCAAATTGTTGACGAAGCATGATGGACACACGGTGATCACAATAGCTCACCTTTAGCATGTTGTGCTCTGTCGAGCTAAAATGTTATCCTCTTAAGCAGCTGTTGTCCCTTGCACAAGGTCTCATAGCATCAATGAATGACACTTTGCTTTGGTTCATATTAAACTAGATATCACAACAATTTGATACACTTTTTAGAAACAAAGACTCTTTTAATTTAACCCTTTCCCTCATAGAGGAAACCATGAAAAGACCTATGCGAACAGCATAAAACCAGATCAGGTTTTATGCTGTTCGCTGCTCCTCAGTGGTCTGGAAATGAGGACTTTATAATTAAATTTGGTGAGGTTTAACTGTGGTTTTCTGCAGATCAGGCTTTATGTGGTACCTATTGAGTGCGTCAAAATGAGTCTATATGAGGGAAAGGGTTAACATTTCAAAACTTAATACATTGTATTACAAAGGAAAACTGGAGGTCATAAAAAAGCAATGAACTATGTCTGTATGTAAACAGGTATCAAACTACTTAATACAAGAGCTATCAGAGGGCAGCAAGCTCGACTACTGGAAATGCTTGTTGGTAAATCAAATGAAATCTTATTTCAATTCTTGACCTGTATATAGTGTATACAATAATTGTCAAAAATGATATAACTTGAGTCTGATACCCTTGAATAGGCTAATGAAGTCTAAAATCAATTTTGTTTCTAGTTACTGAGACATGAGCATAATATCACTGTGCAATGCATACAAAACTTTAACCAAAATATCCAAATTAGAAAAGGGTAATAATTTGTATTAAATTAAGTCAAAGAGTTATCCTCCTTGATTTTCTGATGCCCCTGAACAAACTCATAAAGTTTCAAGTCAATACCATAAATGAGATATAAGCTGGATAGTAGCTTGCATGCTTTTCTATTGCATTACAAAAATGTCCAAGTCATAAAGTGGCCATGATATGCAATATATTCCATCAAGAGTTATCTACCTTGATAGTATGATACCCCTAAACATATTAAAGATGTTTCAAGTCTGCCCCATGCTTGGATACTGAGATATAAGCATGAAAGTACCTTGCATACAAAACTTTAACCAAAATTTCAAAGAAGTTAAAAAGGGGCCATAATTTGTATTAAATTCAGTCAAGAGCTATCTACCTTGGTGTCTGATGCCCCTGAACATATTCATAAACTTTTAAGTCAATTGTATGAATGGTTATTGAGATATAAGGTTGACAGTAACTTGCATGCAAAACTTTAACCAAAAGCTGCAACACCAATGCCGACACAAGGGTGACTGCAATAGCTCACATATTCTTCAAATAGTCTAGCTAATGAATGAAAAAAGAAAATTATCATAATAAAGCTATTGGTGTATGAGAGAAAGAGATAATGGATCTACTGTCCTCTGGGAAATTTCTTCTATGAAACCTCATCCTTCTTGATGGAACAACCTACTTCTGATTCTATAAAAAGAGCAGAAAGATGTTCACAGTATTAAAGTATGGTTCTCACAGGTATAATTTTCAGTAATAATTAAAATAGCAAATGGAGGGGTGACCAAAAATATGCACTGAGTGGCACTGAGTGCAAAAAGAAAATGAAGAAGATAGAACAGTTTCGAGGTCAGCCCACAAAATATATTATCATATTAACCACAATACATTACCGTAATAATAAGATCATTATTTTTTATGCATAAACCTCTTTGGTTTCATTTGCTAAAATAAATGAACAAGAGGCCCATGATGGCCCTAAATCGCTCACCTGAGATAAATAGGTTGACCCAAGGAACATCTGTACCAATATATTTTAAAATCTGGCCAGTAGTTTTGAAGAAGATGATTTTTAAAGTTTTCATATTTTTTTTCTTTTTGTTGCCATGGCAACAAGAGTTCTATATGGATCAAGTTTATTTTAGGAACTTTTGTGAAGGTTGACCCAAGGATCATTCCTGCCAAATTTAATCAAATTCTTTCCAGTGGTTTCAGAGGAAATGTTGATTAAAGTTTTCCCTATATACATACACGGCAAATAAGCCCCGCCCCTGGCGGCCATGTTTTTTACGGATCGGAATAATTTTAGCAACTTTGGTAGAGGTTGACCCAAGGAACACCTGTACCAATTTATTTTTAAATCTGGCCAGTAGTTTTGAAGAAGATGATTTTTAAAGTTTTCATATTTTTTTTTCTTTTTATTGCCATGGCAACCAGAGTTCTTCATGGATCAAGTTTATTTTAACAACTTTTGTGGAGGTTGACCCAAGGATCATCCCTGCCAAGTTTAATCAAATTCTGTCAAGTGGTTTCAGAGGAGATGTTGTTTAAAGTTTTCCCTATATACATATAAGGCAAATAAGCCCCGCCCCTGACGGCCATGTTTTTTTACGGATCAGAATAATTTTAGCAACTTTGGTAGAGGTTGACCCAAGGAACATCTGTACCAATTTATTTTAAAATCTGGCCAGTAGTTTTGAAGAAGATGATTTTTAAAGTTTTCATTTTTTTTTCTTTTTGTTGCCATGGCAACCAGAGTTCTACATGGATCAATTTTATTTTAGCAACTTTTGTGAAGGTTGACCCAAGGATCATCCCTGCCAAGTTTAATCAAATTCTGTCCAGTGGTTTCAGAGAAGATGTTGTTTAAAGGTTTCTCTATATACATATAAGGCAAATAAGCCCCGCCCCTGGCGGCCATGTTTTTTTACGGATCGGAATAATTTTAGCAACTTTGGTAGAGGTTGACCCAAGGAACATCTGTACCAATTTATTTTAAAATCTGGCCAGTAGTTTTGAAGAAGATGATTTTTAAAGTTTTCATTTTTTTTTCTTTTTGTTGCCATGGCAACCAGAGTTCTACATGGATCAAGTTTATTTTAGGAACTTTTGTGAAGGTTGACCCAAGGATCATCCCTGCCAAGTTTAATCAAATTCTGTCAAGTGGTTTCAGAGGAGATGTTGTTTAAAGGTTTCCCTATATACATATAAGGCAAATAAGCCCCGCCCCTGACGGCCATGTTTTTTTACGGATCAGAATAATTTTAGCAACTTTGGTAGAGGTTGACCCAAGGAACATCTGTACCAATTTATTTTAAAATCTGGCCAGTAGTTTTGAAGAAGATGATTTTTAAAGTTTTCATTTTTTTTTCTTTTTGTTGCCATGGCAACCAGAGTTCTACATGGATCAATTTTATTTTAGCAACTTTTGCGAAGGTTGACCCAAGGATCATCCCTGCCAAGTTTAATCAAATTCTGTCCAGTGGTTTCAGAGGAGATGTTGTTTAAAGGTTTCTCTATATACAAATAAGGCAAATAAGCCCCGCCCCTGGCGGCCATGTTTTTTTACGGATCGGAATAATTTTAGCAACTTTGGTAGAGGTTGACCCAAGGAACATCTGTACCAATTTATTTTGAAATCTGGCCAGTAGTTTTGAAGGAGATGATTTTTAAAGTTTTCAAATTTTTCCGGCAACCAGAGTTCTTCATGGATCAACTTTATTTTAGCAACTTTTGTAGAGCCTCACCCAAGGAACATTCCTGCCAAGTTTCATTAAATTCTGTCCAGTGGTTTCAGAGGAGATGTCGTTTAAAGCAAATTGTTGACGACGGACGACGCACGACGGACGACGGACGCCGCACGACGCCGGACGCCGGACGAAGGGCGATCACAAAAGCTCACCTTGAGCACTTTGTGCTCAGGTGAGCTAAAAAGAGACTAGTTGAGTTAAATATTTCACAGTCTTCCTTTGAATTTACAAAAAGTTCATTGCACCTCACAGAACATTCCACGAAAGCAATGCTAGAAAATTTTGTTTGCATTTTTTAGTGTTTAATGGTGTTTCAGCTTGCAAAATCTAAGTGCATCTTTAAGTGTATCACACGCAAAATTTTATGTGCACCTTTTAACATTGCTGCTCACTTTGTTACAAAAAGCAATGTTTAAGAAGAGCACCGCATGCAGATGCCAACGTTCATCTGTTTAAAGAGTTTGTTGGGCTACATTAAAGTTTTTGCACCACAACGACAACCCAGTGATCATAATAGCTTGAATTTTTCTTTGAAACAGATAAGCTAAATGTAATCCCACAAATAGACATTTTATTTTAATATCAGTCATGGATGACTGATAGCATTGCATGGATACGCGCTAAATTTGCTGTTGAAAATATGTAAATTAGCATGGTCAGCAAGGCCTGCTTTCATTTTGCAGCTGCCACCATCTAAAAACCAAATGTAAACAGTAGGTATGTAGATCTGACAGTTCAAGTTTTTACCTATTTTAAAGTGAAATGAAACACCTGTTTTGATTTAAAGGACAAATTAATTATGCGGGGTTTTTTTTGTTTCTTTTTTCTTTCATTATTTTTTTTTGTGTGTGTGTGAGATATCTCTAGTGACGTGGGGGAGTTTAGTTCTTAACCCTTTCCCTCATATAGACTCATTTAACCCTTTCCCTCATATAGACTCATTTAATCCTTTCCCTCATATAGACTCATTTAACCCTTTCCCTCATATAGACTCATTTAACCCTTTCCCTCATAGACTCATTTAATCCTTTCCCTCATATAGACTCATTTTGATGCACTCAATAGGTACCACATAAAACCTGATCAGCCTGCGAGTTACTCGCAGGCTGATATGGTTTTATGTTGTTCGCATAGGTCTTTTCATGGTTTCCTCTATGAGGGAAAGGGTTAAAGTGTGAGTCTAAAATGACTGGTATGGTGCAAATACATGTATATACAATTAACATGATGCCAAAATGCACAGAAATGAATATACATATCGGTTAATCAGCGAAAAGCTGTAAAAACCTCTGATAAACAAATGCATGTTAATTTTGCTTTAAATAATTACCTTATTTCAACTACCTCCGACAAACATTTGGGCTGGAATAAACCTGTTTTTCATCAAGTTTATTGATTATGGGATGACCATCTACAATATAACAAACAAAATTTCAGTATTAACTTGTTTTTATTTCTCTGAACATGTGTAAGCTCTTTAATTTTCTATATAAGGAAAACAATCCTGTAAATATTAGCAATATTTATATAATAAAAAGCTGCTTATTCATGTTTACATAAGACATATGGAATAAACAAACATGTCTTGATAATGTTTTGACCAGACAAAGGCAGACTTTCCTGTCTGCAATGGCTCAGATAAGTGAGAAATCTTTACAGAACTCTATTATGATCTTCCACACAGAAGGAAGATCCATGTAACTGTAGAACAAAACAGTGAGATAACACTAATAATTTTTTAACCCTTTCCCTCATATAGACTCATTTTGACGCACTCAATGGGTACCACATAAAGCCTGATCTGCAGAAAACCACAGTTAAACCTTACCAAATTTAATTGTAAAATCCTCATTACCAGACCACTGAGGAGCAGCGAACAGCATAAAACCTGATCAGCCTGCGAGTTACTCGCAGGCTGATCTGGTTTTATGCTGTTCGCATAGGTCTTTTCATGGTGTCCTCTATGAGGGAAAGGGTTAAAGTCACTAAGATATCCAAAACAAACATAATGTCACTCATGACTGAATCCCTATTGAATTTAATGGACATCGCTTGAGTTTGAGTATGAAAATCATACATCAGTACCATTTTTATTTTTGAGAAAATGAGGTCAGGATAATTTGATTAGGTGTGCAATCATGCCACTTGTCTACACCTTGATACCTCAGTACAACATCTTGTATACCAGAATACCAAAATGAAAGATTCTTGAAAACAGCCCTGTGTTATTTCTTTAAACCTAACTGTCATGAACTGATTGCTAATGCATGAGAATACCTTAACAAAGCTTATATTTTTAGGTAGTTTGCCAAAACTGTACTGTGCTCTCCTCCATAATTTGATACAACTAGCCTGTTTTTCAGTCTAAATATAGACTATATACTGTCTGACTTGTTGTTATTGACAGAAGATGGTGTAAAAACATTGCCTAAAGATAAGGCAAGCTCTGGTCTGAGAATAACAAAACGTAAAAAACAATTTTGTTATAAAAGAACTTATGTAAATACATTATTCACACTTGTTTATGTTTTTGGTATGTATCATCTCAACAAAATATTGATATTAGCACATTCTGTGGGTGTAGTAAATCAACATGAAAATCAGCCCTTCCCCTCTAGCTCAGACAGATTTTATTTCATCAGGGTTTATTACTGCTATGCAATCTCAGACTTCATACAATTTTTCTTGATCACTCAAAGACCATTCCAGATATTTATCAGGCCTAGAATTTACAAAACACCTAAAAATTCAGATTTTTTTTGTTAAATATCTAACACTTTTAGTTTCATTAGAGCCGATTTATATTGGCCAATTAGATCTGGAGCTATGGCCCTTTGAATTTAAACAAGACCAGATGGTATTATGGACATGTTTTTTTTTTTCTTCTTTTTTATTAAAAGTAGGCCAACAATTAATGTCAACTGCATATTGAAGAGGTCCATCCATTTAAGCAACTGTCCAAATGTTGAAGCAATCCAATGAAGCACATAGGTTATTGCAGATAAACCAAAAGGTAAACCTATCCAGACACCACTTAATTTTTCATTAAAGTAGGACAAAGTTCAAGGTCACAAGGTCAACTGCATGATGTAAAGGTCTATCTACTTAAGCAACTATCCAAATATTGAAGCAATCCAATAAGTACATAGAAGTTATAGCAGATTAACAGAAAGGTCAACCTGAGCAGACACCTGATACATGTAAACGCCCAACACCCACCTGGACATCATCAATTCAAAAGACAGAATTTTATTTTTTTGCTGAAAAACCTGTCCAAAAATGTCAGATTTCACATCTTTATTTCTCAGGCAATGATATCTTCAAAACTTCATGACAATGTTTATGGCCATAACTTCTTGATTATGGCTGATATCTACCAATTTGGTTGGGAGTTATTGCCCTTGAACTATCAAAAAATGCCAGATTTTGCTTATATTGAAGCATAAACTACATTTTTTAGCAAAAATAAAAAAACCCTTAAACTTATACACAATGTTTAAGGCAACAATATCTCAGTTGAGTTTGATTATGGCTGATATTGGACTGATAGACTGTAGTTTGGGGTCTTTAATATCAGAACATCACACAGATTTTCCATTTTTACACTTTTAGAATCTTCATTTCTTAAGCAGTGCAGGTGAGTGACTTCAGTTCAATCTTGGCCCTCTTGTTTATAAATACAATTTTCAAGGTTTGAAAGAAATGAAAACAATTTTCTGTGAGATCATACCAGTGTTATTGTATACAAAATTTCTTTTCTTTGGATCAATAAATGGGAGTTCTATGTAGAAATAACCTGGATCTCAAGGATTTTAGAAAGCACCAAATGAAATTTCTTTTAAGTCAAATTGCATTTACTGTTGTATACCATGGCAGAATTGTGTGATTAAGTGGTGACGATATAGCAGACATATGATGATACTGAGGATATTTGTTCATTTTTGTGGAAGACACAATTTTATTTCATCAAGTGATTTTCAGAATGAACTAAAATTTTGCATCTTCCACAATAAACAAATTTTATTTTTTAATTTATATTAGAATTATATGAAATATATATAGTGCAATAATTTTCATAACTACATTTCATTCATTGATACGAATGATAGGACTTTCTGCTAACTTTGTCAAAAATAAAACTTAAAATATCAAATTCCATACCCTTTACCTGCTTGTGTATGGGCTTATCTTCCATGAACTTTGCATAATAAGCTGTTAAAACTTAAGGATATGGCAAGTGTAATTGAAAATCAATTCTCATTTTGATATCATTTCTTATAACTTGACCAATTTCAGTAATCAAGTTACCTAAAACAAATGTTTTGAAAATCCTTTCAACTCAGTTTCAATATTTTTGGGTCAAGCGTAACAGAATTTCAAGATATAAGTCATTTAACATAAGGAAATATGGCAAAATTCTTTAAATTATGCATGTTTTGAATGCTTTTTGTCCATGTAACTTTCTTAAACTTTGACCAATTTAAAAATACTAGGTACCAAAACAAAGGTCTTAAATTTCTCTACATTTCACTTGTTTAATGTATGGACTTATCTCCTATGATTTTCAAGATATAAGCCGTTAAACCAAATCACTGAAATTTTACATGTTTAAATTCTTAATTTTGATGTAACTTCCTGGGGGCCTCTGTGGCTGAGAGGGTAAAGTCGCTGACTTTAACACTCACTCAGCCGCTCACCATGTGGATTCGAATCTCAGCAGGGTCATTCGGATTTTCATGTGAGGAAGCCATTCAGCTGGCTTGTGGTAGGTTGGTGGTTCTACCCAAGTGCCTCCATGCATTCGGGGTCGTTATATGACTGAAATACTGTCAAAGTGACGGTAAACTAAAATAGTTAATAGTCAATAACTTCCTGATACTTTAACCATATTTTAAAACTTTAGGTACCAAAATAATCGTAGATTTCTCTACATTTTACTCACTTTATATATATGCTTATCTTTAATGGCTTTCAAGATACAAGCTGTTAAACCTCGAGAAAATGGCAAAAATCACTTACCGGTAAGCTATTTACATGAATTTCGTTTTTTGCCATTACTCCATGATTCTTAGGTCAGTCGTAAAACTTAAAGCATCAAAAAGAACAGCCATACATTGCTCTACATATAAAATTCATAATCATATTTTCGAAAATCAAAGGTTTTTCGAGATATAAACCATTAAACGCACTGAGGGTAACATTTTTTTTTTTTTCCTGCCATAACTCAACTGATTCAACCCCAATCATCAAAAACTAAATATCATCAGATTCTGAAAGGTCTTTCAAGCACTACAAATTATAACCACAGTATCTTAATAGAATATTTATCGATTCTGAGGTATATAAGGCCGAAGAAAAAAAAAAGATCATTGAAATATGACCTTGAAATTTACAATATTCCAGGAAAGGAAAGTGGCATTGCTCCATACGATCTAATGCTGCACCTTCAGTAAAAATTTCATGCAAATAAAACAAAAAATAAGGCCTACAGACATTAAAAAAAGTTTAATTTCAATAAAAAAGTGTTTTTTTTGCCTTATGACGTTTATCTTCTCAAAATGTAAAGTAAACTTGGAGACTTATATTCAGTCTAAATATCAGCTTTCTAACTCGTCTGGAAGCGATGTTATAAGTATTTGAAATTTGACGTTAATGGTTCGAATCTTGAATTCACCATAGAACCTTTGCCTTTTGGATTTTGGAAAAACAGTCAGGGGATGCACAACTAGACCATAACATACACATTCTGTGAAATTTTGATAAAAATCGGCCCAGAAATAATGGCTGTAGACTGTATACAAACTTTTGTAGACAATGTCAAGTTTTGCGTCATATGACGTCATAGGCACATGAATATCATTGAAATTATTATCTGAAGTACATGCCATTAACCTTGCAACATATATTAATGCGTAGAAAAGAAGAAGAAGAAGAAAAAAAAAGAAAATAATAGTAGGAAGAAGAATGATAAAAACAGTACAGACCCAATAGGACTTTTTGGTTTAGGTAGAAAGTCCTAATTATCAGTGAAATAAAATCAGAAATAATTTTTATTTGTATCACAACACTCCACTTAAAGCATAAATAAAGTACAGAATGACATTGCTTAAATGGCCACAACACAGGGGTGTGAAATGTATAATGTACAACACAGTGCAGCTCCATTATAAAGCCTTATTCGTGGTCCATGTAAAGAAGCAATGATTCAAACTGTATTATACTGATCTAAATTATAAGTTTGTGAAAATGCATTTAAAGTCATCTGAACAAATCACAACATATGTATTTGGTGTCCAAAATGGGACTGCACTATATTGGTTTTCATGTTCTAATGGAACACATAACAATGAATCTCTACTGAATGAATGTCAGATGCTAGGGCAATATGAGGAATGTACCAAGAGATAACCAAGCTTGGAAGCGTTAAATACTGAATATAGCTTTATAGCCATAACAAAGCTTGTGAGATTGGCCATTAACCTATATGATTATAGCTTTATAGCCATAACCAAACTTGGTTGTGATTTTCCTATTTCTTTGTATACTGATTATAGCTTTATAGCCATAGCCAAGCTTGGTTGTGAGATTATAGCCATTAATCTATACTGAATATAGCTTTATAGCCATAACCAAGCTTGGTTGTGAGATTATGGCCATTAACCTATACTGATTACAGCTTTATAGACATAACCATGTTTGGTTGTGAGATGATGGACATTAACCTATACTGATTATAGCTTTATAGACATAACCAAGCTTGGTTGTGAGATTATGGCCATTAACCTATACTGATTATAGCTTTATAGCCATAACCAAGCTTGGTTGTGAGATTATGGCCATTAACCTATACTGATTATAGCTTTATAGCCATAACCAAGCTTGGTTGTGAGATTATGGCCATTAACCTATACTGATTATAGCTTTATAGCCATAACAAAGCTTGGTTGTGAGATTATGGCCATTAACCTATACTGATTATAGCTTTATAGCCATAACCAAGTTTGGTTGTGAGATTATGGCCATTAATCTATACTGATTATAGCTTTATAGCCATAACAAAGCTTGGTTGTGAGATTATGGCCATTAACCTATACTGATTATAGCTTTATAGACATAACCAAGTTTGGTTGTGAGATTATGGCCATTAACCTATACTGATTATAACTTTATAGCCATAACCAAGCTTGGTTGTGAGATTATGGCCATTAACCTATACTGAATATAGCTTTATAGCCATAACCAAGCTTGGTTGAAAGAATATGGCCATTGGTATTGTTATCAAATTTAATTAGGACTAAAAGTCCTATTGGGTTTGTACTGTTTTTTTTATTCTTCTTCTTATTCTTTTTTTCTTCCTCTTTTATTTGTGTTAATTTCGAGGTGTTGCCATTGACTCAGAACAATGAAAATTTTATGGCATATATTTCAAACCATGAGCTTTCGGATGCAATGGATTTTATATTCATACGACGTCATATAACGTCAGATTTGACGTCAGGTGAAAAAGTTTGTACACGGTCTACAGCCATTATTTCTGGACCAATTTTCATCAAAATTTCACAGAATGTGTATGTTAGGCTCTAGTTGTGCATCCCAGTGTCCGTTTTTCCAAATTCGAAAAGGCAAATGTTTTATGGCGAATCCAAGTTCGAACTAATGACGTCAAATTTCAAATGCATATAAAATTGCTTCCAGAAAAGCTAGAAAGCAGATATTTGGAATGAATATTAGTCTCTATGTCTTCTTTACATTCTGAAAAGATGAATGCCATATGACGTCACATGACGTCATAATGCTATTAAAACTTTCGTATTAAAACTGAACGGTTTTTAAGCCCTGTAGGCTTTATTTTTTGTATGATTTGCTTGAAATTTTATCAGTATTAGATTCTATGGAACCATGTCACTTCTGTTTCCGGAAAATCCCAATGGTCAAGGTCATACATGTATATCAATTATCGGGTTTTTCTTCGGCCTTAAATATCTCAAAAACGGTAAATATTCTATCGAGACACTATGCGTATAATTTGTAGTGCTTATAAAGACCTTCCAGATGATATTTAGTTTTTGATGATCGGGGTTGAATCGGTTGAGTTATGGCGGAAAAATGAAAATTTGGTAACCCCCAGTGTGTTTAACTGTTTATATCTTGAAAACCTTTGATTTTGAAAATATAATGATGAATATTATTTGTAAAGCAATGTTTGGCCGTTCTTTTGATGCTTAAAGTTAAATGATTGGCTTAAGATTCATGGAGTAATGGGGGAAAAAACGAAATTCATGCATATAGCTTTGGTGTTTTTTTCATTTTTCAGGTTTAAGAGCTTGTATCTCAAAAAATATCAAAAATATTCCTATAGATAAAGTGTGTGAAATGTAGAGAATTTTAAGATGATTATTTTGGTACCTAAAGTTTTGAAATTGATCCAAGTATAAGGAAGTTACATCAAAAATAAGAATTTAAACATGTAGAATTTCAGCGATTTTGCCGTTATGTAAGAGTTTCACGGCTTATATCTTAAAACTCATATGAAATAAGTCAACACATTAAGTGAGTGAGATGTAGAGAATTTAATTGTCAAAGTATAATCAAAAATAAGAATTTAAACATGTATAATTTCAGCGATTTTGCCGTCATGTCAGAGTTTTACGGCTTATATCTTAAGAATCATTAAAAATAAGTGCTTACATTAAGCAATTGAGATGTAGAGAATTTTGGCACCTAGAATTTTGAAATTGATAAAAAAATAAGGAAGTTACATTAAAAAATACGAATTTAAAGCCAATTGTAAGAATTTTCATAAAATATCCTACTTTCGCTTTCACGTTAATTGAAGCATTTTCGGAAATTGTAAGTTTACAGATATATATTAGTCATATAAATTGCAAAAAAAACAAAACTTTTTACTTATATCATATTGATATTACTAGCTAAACAAGTGTACCGTTTTATGGTGGCCAAGTGGTTTGAGCATCCTCCTCAGGAGCAGGAGGTCGTATCCAAAGTTGTAAAAATTGGTACTGTTATAGCTCCCTTGCTTGACGCTCAGTATATAAGGGTAGTTGCAGGACTGGTTGGCTCGGTATCAGGATAATGTGACTGGGTGTGGTATCATGCCATATGTCTATGGCGTGATACTGCAGTGTGGCAGCACTATAACTGCATTAAGTAGGCATCGTCTCCAAATGACTAAAATACTGTCGGTGGGACGTTAAACCAAACAAACAAACAAACAAACTAAACAAGTGTTGACAATGATTTAATGTTTTGTCAAATCATTTTATTTACGTAACTTATACATATCAGTTGCAGCATTGCGTTACCCATAATCCTTTGAGCGTTTTGACACGTCATTTAGACCGTTGTTGAAACGTTGCAATTTCCCTACTTTATTGTTGCATCTATCGATAAATGTTGTACAAGCTATATTCCAAATTTATGATAAATGATAACCTATGTGAAAATATATGTTATAGTACAATGTAACTTAATTGCCAGCTTGAGATACCATCAGCCTGTATAAGTGTAGACGTTTGAAACAAAATGATCAACACATGACATCTGTTCAAGACGCTGCAAGCTAATTTGTCCATTAGCTAAAAGCGCAAAATGGAGTTACTTTGTGTAATACAGTCATCTTGATCGTATGTACAAGCGTTATTGGAATTTAACTCACGAGGCTACACGCGTCGACGATTCTATTGCATGGTAGCATTTACTATTTTATTCCCGCGACTGTACACGAAAATAAAAAAAAAGAATTTTGATATGCAGAATTAAGAGGTTTAAGTTAAATTGCTTTTGAATACCTATAAAACTAGACCCAAATAAACCACAATGGAATTGTCTGGATTTTCAGGCCTTTTATTTTGGTACCTAGAATACTAAAATTGGTCAAGTTATAAGAAAGCGATATCAAAATAAAGATTTATTTATTTTTGCCATATGGCTTATTTCACAAAGTTCATGCATGAGAAGTCCATACGAAAAAAAAGTAAAAGGAAGGGAATTTAATATATATTCTTTCTAACGATATTAATCTTTATATTTTTCAATATTAGCAGAAAGTCCTATCATTCGTATCAACGAATGAAATCTAGTTATAAATATTGCTTGTGAAATGAAGATTTTGGAGTGTCAACATATGACTTTTTCTTTCTGATAATTCAAGGGCCATAACTCCAGACATTCTGGTCCAATATCAGCCATTAACGAACATGGCTGAAAAAAATTGGTCATAAACATTTGATAAAGTTTGAGAATGATTGCTTGAGAAATTGAGATGTTCAACTATAAACAACTTGACTGTGGACAATGGACAAAGGTAGAATAGTCACACCTCAGATATCCAGTAACAATAATACAACCTAGTAAAGTAAAATAAAATGTAGAAAAGGAGTGCCACAACACTGTGACAATCAGATATAAAATTAGATAAAGAAGGATTCCATTAAAGGATAAAGAGATGAGTGACATGGTTTTACATTTTGCACAAATTTAAGGAAGTTTAATCCTTCACTAAAAGGTCAAGGTTAATTGTTGATATAAAAAGTAAATCTCGCAAGGCGCCGTGTGTTTGGAGGGATGAGACTGTTATGGCCAATGTTAAAAGTTTTTTGCATGCAGACACAAGAGATGTAGATTTCTACACGCAGCATAATAATATTTTTTCCCAGTAAACCAGACATGCAAGCAAGAAAAGTTAAATTCAGGATTGCCCTTCTGTCTGGTGTGTTTATTTAAAGCTATTTAAACACCACTATTAAACATCGAAGTTAAGCGCTTATTTGTAAGATGTTAGGGCAATATGAGTAATGTACCAAGAGATAATTAACCACTGGTATTCTTAGAATCTTTTCATGTTAACTGGATGGTAATTCAATGTTCAAGACAAATAAATTATAGAATACTACTGAATAATACTAAAATAGACCCAAATCTATCTTTTTTATATTGACAACAATAGAACAAATGAGGGATGTCTAGAACTGCCTCACGGTTTTAGCATTTAATGATTCACTGTCAGGCATTCTATTTATAGATACAGACAGTGAACCTGGAGCAAGGGAACTGAAAATAACACAGCGAATCACATAATTAGAATCAAGTTCCCACAATTTTTCGTGCAATTATTCCTCCTTCCAACAGTATTGATTGGTAATTAAAACTCTCATACATGAGAAAATTAAGACCTGATTGCAGAGAAGTGTTAAGAGCTCTAATGATTTAACACACCAAGGTCCTCAAGTCAGGCTTCCAATGCTTAATTGCTACAAAAAATAAATAAACAATTCTGAATGACTTGAATGAGTTGAATTTCAGTCTTAAAGTACACCCTTAAAAACTTAAAGTCAAAGAAAATCAAAGAGTGAATAGTGAAAATATCTAAGACTGAAACAGAAAATGATTCTTTGAAAGCACAGCATTTTTTTAATTGCATTGCAGTGCAAAGACCTGTGTCCCAGAACAAGCCAAGGATTGTAAAAATATCTAGGTCTTCTTTTGAATTCATGGTTATGACTTCAGGCCTGTATGTTAAAACTTTATATGTTTAATATGAATGAGTAGTATTTGGGCCTATTCACTTAAATATCTTAGTTTTGATGACTGGTATTGTTCTGTACTGATGTCGTGATAGACACATTTAAAACAATAAAACCGTAATTGAATTTGTTTATTGCAGCTTGCAAAATTATCATGAGAAATAAAACAAGAACCTGGGTGCCCACTTCTGGATATTCTCCAAAAGTCAAGGGCCATAACTATATTCCAACTTATTCAATTTTAATTTGTAATGTAAGTCAGGGTGTCAAACTTAACATGTATTTGCAAAAAAATCTTTATTTAGGACAAACAACTTCGCATGAGTAATGCAAACCAAGAATACCATCTTGCAGTATCAGTAAGGGGGGATAACTTTGCCATGACAATGAATTTCAAAGGAAAATCCCAGGTGCACAAATGCACACCATGGTGTTATTATCTGTGATTAGGGAAGTTCAATAAAAAACAAAAACTTATTTTGGAATTACACATGCTTCAAGATTCTAGACAGACAAAGGGACAGACTGAACCAACAGATGGATATGACACCAATGCCCCCATATACATGTACTTTGTATCTTGAATTTCAACAAACAGGAAAGTAGTTGTAACACAAAACCAACTAAGCCACAGCAATATCTTATTCTAAAGAAATCCAGGAGTTTTGTTTTTGTCAGTCATTTTGTAGATTTTTGAAGGAAAAAATGTTTCTGAAATTATCTTGGATAATTTATTACTGAATATCATAATTCAGATTAGTATTTTTTCTTTTAATGAAACATAAAAAATGATTCATCCAAAATTAAGAATTTCTTGGGAACTCCTTTGGTAATTTCATTAGTCTCTTGTTATTTAATAATCTTTGAAATTGGAAAGAGAAAAAATCTACACCCAAGGGGTTTTAAATTTTTTTATTTAAAATAAAATATAATGAAGGGTGTATCAATTTACATGCAACATGGAAATAATATGCAAAGGCACATTAGGGAAAATTTTGTTTTTGTTTTAAATTGCTTAAGAATAATTTAATGAAATTTAAACCAGTATCTAAAAACATTAGGTAAAGGTGATTAAACCCCAACACTGCTTCTTGTCAAAACTTGCTCTCCAAAAAAAAAAAAAGGCTAGTGAAACTTCCTATGTAGTTTGATTAAAATCCACTCAGTAGTTATTGAGAAATAGCTGGGAAAAGAAGGCTCAAGAAAATTAATTAAAGGGCCATAACTCAGAGAAAAATAACTCAGAGAAAAATCATTCAACCATAAAAAAGGTACAATATTCACATCTCTGCTTACTAGTGAAACTTCCTATGTAGTATGATTAAAATCCATCCTGTAGTTATTGAGAAGTAGCACAGACATAGAAAGCTCCAGAAAATCATCAAAGAGGGGGTATAAAAACTTCACAATATTGAACTTAACTTTAAGCAAGTTGCACTTAGTGTTAGCGGATGACAAAGTAGGGCAATGCGGGTACAACTAATACAATGTCATGTGTCTGTTATGTAGCTTTTCTTTCCTTGTTTCATACGTTATGTAAGTGGATATAGGGCATACCCCTTTAACTTTGGCAGCATATGCCCCCTGAACTTTGACAGCAAAGTCTTTTTTTGTTATAAATTTTCATAGGGTTTGAATGTTGAAGTTCAGTAGTCGTAAGTCTAAAAGTTTTGAGCTATGGATTGGATAATCATTTCCCATGGCCTTCAAAGTTTCAAAATACTGGTCAATCTCATAGACTGTTAAAAGGATGAAAGTTATTATTTACTGGTAAATCAAAATGAAACTAGCAGGTAGAGGACTACAGATCTCAGGGATATTGGAGAGAACCCTAAAGGAAAAGGATCAGATTCTGTTGTTTTTGAACTGGTTACAGATAATCATGACAGAATATATGGGTCATTTTAAAAGTCTACATTATATTGTGAGTCTATTAGATTTTAGTTTAATCCTTGAAAACAACCCCCTTTGTCTCATTTTCATGGCTTTGTGAAAAAATTATTTTAACTTCTTCTTTAATAAAATATGTACTGGAAGTAACAACAGTTTTGCACCAATACCTCTATTTACATTTATCCAGTTATCCAATTCAGGATTTGAACAAAGCAGACTAGTCTGTCTTACGTCTTAAATTACTGTCATTTCCTTTTTTTTTTTGGACGACTATTTGCACCCTGCTAACATCTTTTTCAAACACTTTGAAGATCAGTGGAGTAACTCAGATGTTTAAATTTTAACCCACTTTCTAGGATATATTTAAACTAAGGTACCTTTGTAGACAACAGCAGGAGCACTGTTACAGTTTATATGGAGGATTTGGATTTACATGTAGTTCTTGGTTGATATTTTTACTCTGTTGTTACTCTACTTTAAGCTTTTTTTCTATTAAAGTTTCTCTTGGCTGATTTGCCTGATAGAGAAGAAATTTGTAAAACGATAACTTTAATATTGTAGAAAATGGAAAATTATATCTTTTTATCAATATGGCTCTTTTTACAATTGTACTTTACAGCCACAGCCACCGCCTATATTATCAAGACAATAATGTGACTCAGAAAAGTACATACAGGTCTCATCTCCAGTAAAGTACATACAGGTTTCACTTCCAGTTAAATAAAATACATGCAGGTTTCATCTCCAGTAAAGTACATACTGGTCTCATCTCCAGTAAAATAAAGTACATGCAGGTCTTATCTCCAGTAAAGTAAAGTACATGCAGGTCTTATCTCCAGTAAAGTACATACAGGTTTCACTTCCAGTTAAATAAAGTACATACAGGTCTCATCTCCAGTAAAATAACAGGTCTTATCTCCAGTAAAGTACATACAGGTTTCACTTCCAGTTAAATAAAGTACATACAGGTCTCATCTCCAGTAAAATAAAGTACATGCAGGTCTCATCTCCAGTAAAGTACATGTAGGTCTCATCTCCAGTAAAGTACATGTAGGTCTCATCTCCAGTAAAATACATGCAGGTCTTATCTCCAGTAAAGTACATACAGGTTTCACTTCCAGTTAAATAAAGTACATACAGGTCTCATCTCCAGTAAAATAAAGTACATGCAGGTCTCATCTCCAGTAAAGTACATACAGGTCTCATCTCCAGTAAAATACATGCAGGTCTTATTTCAGTAAAGTACATAAGGTCTCATCTCCAGTAAAATAAAGTACATGCAGGTCTTATCTCAAGTAAAGTACATACAGGTCTCATTTCCAGTAAAGTACATAATGGTCTCATCTCCAGTAAAATAAAGTACATGCAGGTCTTATCTCCAGTAAAATAAAGTACATGCAGGTCTCATCTCCAGTAAAATAAAGTACATGCAGGTCTTATCTCCAGTAAAATAAAGTACATGCAGGTCTCACTTCCAGTAAAGTACATGCAGGTCTCATCTCCAGTAAAGTACATACAGGTCTCATCTCCAGTAAAGTACATACAGGTCTCATCTCCAGTAAAATAAAGTACATGCAGGTCTCATCTCCAGTAAAGTACATGTAGGTCTCATCACCAGTAAAGTACATACAGGTCTCATCTCCAGTAAAATACATGCAGGTCTCATCTCCAGTAAAGTACATGTAGGTCTCATCACCAGTAAAGTACATACAGGTCTCATCTCCAGTAAAGTACATACAGGTCTCATCTCCAGTAAAGTACATGTAGGTCTCATCTCCAGTAAAATGAAATTTTTGAAGTAAAATTAATTTTAATTAGTAAATACTTACCTGTTATTACTTCAGGTATGTGTCTATTTGTGCACAGCTTCCAAAACAGAGTCCGCAAAATAAACCATTCCCTAAACCCCCTAGTTACCGGAAGTGTAACCCCCGTTCTCCAATTGTATATGAAGCCATCGAGGGATACAACCACCAGCAAGCGGGGAGGGAGGTGGGACTCTGTAATAACAGGTAAGTATTTACTAATTAAAATTAATTTTACTTCAAAAATTTCATTTTAATAGCATAAATACGTTACCTGTTATTACTTCAGGTATGACTTCGTCGCTAAGGTGGGAGGTTGCTAACGAAGAACCTTGATTGTAGCGACACCCGAAGTAGAAAACGACCAAAGCCGCCGATGCTAAACGCTCTCGAAAGAGCGAAAAACGTCAGACAAGATGACTAAACTACTGTCTGAGCTACTACAAGCGGACCCAAATCCGCAAGGTTTTGTGATTGGTTAGCCAGTGAGCGGAGATAAAAGGAAGAAAACGTAGTAGAGGACTTCCAAGAGGCCGCTTTAAGAATATCATCCATGGGGATTTATTCAAGAAAGCCCAAGAAGCAGACAAAGCACGGAGCTCATGTGGTCTAATTCTTAAAAAGGATAGATCCCTGTCCGAAAGATCCGAATAGGCAAACTTGATAGTTGAGGCTACCCAACGAGATATTGATGCTGCCGAAACTTCGCCCCCCCCTTTTATCGGGAGGAAAAGACGAAGACGACGACCCCGTAAAGATTTAACCTTCTGACGGTAAAACTTCAAGGCTCTAACCGGACAAAGAAGCCGATCAGGATCACCCCTAGCGCAAGACCTAGCAAGGCTCGGAATAACTACCGGAGGGGAACAGACCGAAGGGAGTTGGGTTTTCGCAAGGAAACCAGGTTGAAAACTCAAGGATACAGAGCCATCAGATTTGTTAAAGCGTAAATAGCCTTCCTCGGTAGAAAAGGCATGAATTTCACAACGACGCTTAGAAGACGCCATTGCTATGAGAAAGACCGTCTTCCATGTTACGTGCAGGAGTGAAGCCTCAGAAAGAGGTTCAAAAGGTGCCTTAGTAAGAGCCAGTAAAACACAAGAAAGATCCCACTTGGGAGTTAACGAACGAGAGACTGGCCTAGACAGTTCAAACGAACGAATAATTTCCGAAAGATAAGGATCCGAACCAAGGGAAGAGGATCTGTGAAACTTTAGAGTGTTCGATAACATGGACCTATAACCCTTGATAGAACTGACCGCAAGTTTTTTCTCGTTAAAAAGAAAAACTAGAAAGTTAGCGATTTCTCTGACAGGAGCCTTGACCGGATTAATCTGCCGTGCGATACACCAATCACGGAAGACCTTCCACTTTGCCTGGTAGACAGATCGAGTAGATTGTCTCCTGGCCTTAGAGATAATAGAGGCAACTGTTGCCGAAAATTTCTTCTGTCTAACTCGCTGTTGGATAACATCCAAGCGTGAAGACGAAGAGCGTAGGGATTCTCGTGTAGGACCCTGTTCCGACCTTGTGACAGAAGGTCCGGAACCTGGGGAAGTTCTACAGGATGGTCTATCAGAAGATCCACGAACCAAGATCTCGTTGGCCAAAGTGGAGCTACAAGGAGGATCCTGCACTGAGATCGCAGGATTTTCCTTAGAACTAAGGGAATCAGAGAAAACGGTGGAAACACATAAGCAAATAGATGATCCCAGTTCACAGACAGAGCATCTATCGCCCAAGCCCTGTGATCCGATACCGGTGACACAAACAGTGGAAGTTGGTTGTTCAGCCTGGTTGCAAATAGATCGACAGACGGAGACCCGAAAATCGCAAACAGAGCTGTTGCGACCCGAGGAAGTAACTTCCATTCCGAGGGAGAAGAGAATGCCTGCGTGATAGTTGGTCCGCTAAGACATTTAGACGACCCGGAAGATGTCTGACTTGAATGAGTACCGAAGACACCTGACACCAATGAAGAAGGTGCCATGTTTCCATGCACAGAGAAGGCGAGTGCGTCCCCCCTTGTCTGTGGATGTAAGAGACAACAGTCGTGTTGTCCGTAGATACTAGAACAGACTTGCCTCGAATGAGAGGAGAAAACTGTCGTAAGGCTAGTAGAACCGCCTTGAGTTCCAGGTTGTTGATATGTAGAGAACCGTCCCGAGGGGACCAAAGACCCGAGGTTGTGAGACCCAGAGGTTCCAGATGAGCACCCCAGCCTGACAGACTGGCATCCGAGAAGAGGAACAGTTCCGGTTGAGGAGGAGAAAGAGGAACACCCTCTCGGAGAAACGAGGGGAATTCCACCAACTGAGATGATGAACCAATTCCGGGGAAACCGGAAGAATGGTCTGTAAATGGTCTCGACTGGGACGCCAGATCGAGAGTAGGATAAACTGAAGAGGTCGCATGTGAAGGCGGCCCAGCGGAACAAGATCCGCTGCTGCATTGAGTACACCGAGAAGTGATAGAAATTCGCGAGCTGAGATCGATTGCCGACGCGAAAACCCCCGAACCAGAGTTAGAAGAGCCAGAATTCTGGGTTCTGGAATTCTGATCCTGTTTAGGTCGGTCAGAAACCGCATCCCGACAAACGTGAAGTTCTGGGATGGGATCAACTCCGATTTCTCGGAGTTGAGGATGAAGCCTAGCCGGAGAGCTAGGTCTGTCACCCATCGAAGTTCGTCGAGAAGAGCGACTGGGTCCATGTGAAGAAGAAGCCAGTCGTCGAAATACGCCAGAAGGCGTGAGCCGCGAAAATGAACCCTGGCGACCAGAACCGAAACTATTTTGGTGAAGATTCTGGGGGCCGAAGACAGGCCGAACGGAAGAGCCCTGAACTGGTAGACAGTTTGACCATCCGTAAAGCGAAGGTACTTCCTGGAATGGGGATGGATAGATACATGGAAGTAGGCATCCGATAAATCCAGGGAAACAGCCCAGTGACCGGGGAGGACGGCTGCCCTGATCGACGAAGTTGTTTCTATTTTGAAGTGTTCCTTCGGAATGAAGGAGTTTAGATGAGATAGGTCTATGACCGGTCGAAAACCGCCGTCCTTCTTGGGAACCAGAAAGAGACGGCTGTAAAACCCCGGAGAGGTTAGAATCGAGACCCTTTCTACCGCTCCTTTTTTCGGAAGATCTGAAATAGCGAGTCCCAGACGAGGATGATTGGAGGAGAGATGAATGGGGGAGCGTGACAGTGGAGGGGGACGACTGAACGGAATCCGATAACCGTGTCTCATAGAGACAGGACCCACTGGTCGTCTGTGATTGTCTCCCATTGCTGAATGAAATGAGTGAGTCTGCCGCCTACTGGAAGGGGCAGAAACACTCTTCCTCCTAATTGAACGTCTGGAAGAGGAAGCGGAAGAAAGGACGCACCCCTAGGGCTTACTCCTACCCCTTTGACTGGTAGAGGTAGAAGAAGGGGTGGGGGCGATGAAGGAGGAAATCGTGGTCGTTGAGGACCAGATTGGCGGGCACCCCTGGAAGAAGGATTACCTCTGAAAGAAGATTGAGGTTTACCCTTTTCCGAGTCCTTCGGGGATTTACCGGTAGAAGCCGAAGGCTTCTTCGGTATCCGGAATTTAGGGGGAGCCGAAGTAGGAGTGCGGGGTTGGAAGGCCACCGCTCCGTGCATTTGCTCCTCCCTGGAGGCATCTGCTACTTCCTTGATTCGGCCCCCAAACAGGGACGAAGAAGAAAGAGGGGCCGACCTAAGCTTTTCTCGAGAAGAGGAGAGAAGCAGCTTGTTGGGGCCGTCCAGGATGGCATCCCGCCTGCAGCGAGTCATCTCTGAAGAGAGAGAGAGAGATAGCAAAATAGAATGTTTTGCAGTCGCTGCTAAGGCCTCTAAAAGAAGCCTGACGGAAGAAGATAAGGCATCTTTTTGCTGTAGTTTGACCGAAAGTGCGGCCACGAAGGAGTCAGCGTGAGACAAGATGCCGGAAAGAAAGCGGGAGTGTTGCTCCCAGCGATCCAAGACCTTCTGCTGAAGTGGTAAAGAAGAGGGGACCTTGAGCCGGAGCCGACTCGCATCTAAGTCCAGTTTCGGAGGGTGGATAGAAAATTCACCCTCCGAGAACTTGTAGGTCTTGGGGTTAAAGCCCAAAGGCCGAAGGTCTGAAGTGGGAATAAACCAGCCCGGTCCTGGCTTGGAGGAGGAGGAAGATTCGAAATCCTCCAGGGCCGAACGGACGACCGGAGAGAAAGGAAGCAACTCCGGTTCGACTGATTTGGCTTCCTTAGGCTTACCGACGAGGTCGAGGTAACCCTCGCACCTCTTACGGGAGGGAGGAGGGGCCGGTTTGCACACCGATTCAGGTAGGGTAGCAAAGACCTCCTGAACAGCCCTGTCCATGGAAAAACGACTGTTGTCTGACTCGTCCTCCTCGTCAGAGAGAGGATTGTCAGTACAAGGTTCAGAAGGGGCACTGGATCGGCGCGAGGTGGCCGAAAGAGGCACATCCTCGGCAAATAAGGAATCCTCCTCAGGAGCATGAAGAGAGATTTCGTCCTCCAAGTGTCCGCTCAGAGTAGCCCCACTGGTAGGAGGGTTGCGAGCGGAGGGAGGAGGCCCAGTCTCAGTAGAAGGACGAGATGGGGGAGCATCCTGAGGGGGAAAGCCCATAAAGGGAAATGGAGGAAAGAAGGGCCACATAGGGGGCTGTGCAGAAGAAGCGCCCTGTGGCCCCGAGGAGGGAGAAGACTGAAGGAACAGTCGGTGATCTAAGGTCTCTGGTGGAAGAGAAACCCCATCCCTCCTAGAAGGAGCAGGCTCGCCCGGTATGACAGGAGGGGAGGCAGAACTGAAGTGCCTCGCATAATCCCCCATCATGCGGGACCACCACGTGGAAGGATCGAAGGTATGAGGCTGGGATGAAAAATCCGCACCCTGATCCTTCGAAGAGCGAGACGTGGCCGAGCGTAAAGGGGACCGGTCCCTAGGAGCAGAGCTAGGGGACCGGTGACCGGAAATGCCCGGGGAACGTTTGGGGGGCCGTTTCTTGGGCACCCTAGAACACGAGGAAGCAGGTGGCCGACGCGGAGAGACCGCAGGGCTGCCTGAGGAAGAACTCGAGTCCGAACTTTTTTCAGTTAGGAACGGCAAGATCGGTGACCCGCACGCCTAGAGTGGTGAGCCGACCTGACCGGTGATCGGTGACGATCTTTTACCGATGACCGGTGAACCGGTTTGGGGGGCCAAAAGTTCGATAATGACCGGTGAATGATGACCGGTGGGCCGGTGATGGGGCGGGCGCTGGAGGTAACCGGGGGTTGCTATGCCCAATGTCAAGCAAATGACCGGTCATGCCCGGTGACCGGTCGGAGTAGTCTCCTTGTCTGCCACCCTGGGGCTAACGCAAGGAGAGCCGTACAGGGAGCAAGGAGACGAAGGCGGCCTCTCCGGAGAGGGGCGGGAAGCCTTCTTCCTGGGAGGGGGAGAGGGACTCCGACCCCCAGCAGCACTAAACCCAGAGAAGGAGGAGGAAGATGAGGCCTTCCTTTTCCGGGATGAATACGATCGTCGGGAAGAGGCTTTCTTCCAAACCTCTTCGGACCAAGAAACACAAACAGTGCAGGTGTTATCCCTGGAGCACCCCGAGCATGAAAGGCAGGACTGGTGGGAGTCCCAGGACGCCTTGACATGTCCGCAGGAACCCCTAGACTGCGACATTGAAAATTCAATACAAAGAAATAACAATGTAAGCAAAATAAAACGGGAAGACCGAAAGAAAACCCGTACAAGAAGGGTCTCGAAACGAGACAACAGCATATATACAAAATCAAAATAATACCAGTGTCACGGGAGCCGAAGCACGGAAACCCGTGACACAAGGCAAAAAATCCCGATACGGGACAAGGAATGAAAATTCTACACGCGATAGAATAAACAAACTAAATAAAAACACAGCCGAAGTGATGAAAAGAAGTATGGAGAGCTATAGAGCACAGAAGCTATCAAGAAAGGTGACACGAGGTTACCCACAAAAACTCGATGGCTTCCAAAACACAATTGGAGAACGGGGGTTACACTTCCGGTAACTAGGGGGTTTAGGGAATGGTTTATTTTGCGGACTCTGTTTTGGAAGCTGTGCACAAATAGACACATACCTGAAGTAATAACAGGTAACGTATTTATGCTATTAAAATAAAGTATATGCAGGTCTCATCTCCAGTAAAGTACATGTAGGTCTCATCACCAGTAAAGTACATACAGGTCTCATCTCCAGTAAAGTACATGAGGTCTCATCTCCAGTAAAAGTACATACAGGTCTCATCTCCAGTAAAGTACATGCAGGTCTCATCTCCAGTAAAGTACATGTAGGTCTCATCACCAGTAAAGTACATACAGGTCTCATCTCCAGTAAAATACATACAGGTCTCATCTCCAGTAAAGTACATACAGGTCTCATCTCCAGTAAAATAAAGTACATGCAGGTCTTATCTCCAGTAAAGTACATGCAGGTCTCATCTCCAGTAAAGTACATACAGGTCTCATCTCCAGTAAAGTACATGCAGGTCTTATCTCCAGTAAAGTACATATAGGTCTCATCTCCAGTAAAATAAAGTACATGCAGGTCTCATCTCCAGTAAAGTACATACAGGTCTCATCTCCAGTAGAGTACATACAGGTCTCATTTCCAGTAAAATAAAGTACATGTAGGTCTCATCTCCAGTAAAGTACATGTAGGTCTCATCACCAGTAAAGTACATACAGGTCTCATCTCCAGTAAAAGTACATGCAGGTCTCATCTCCAGTAAAAGTACATGCAGGTCTGATCTTCAGTAAAATACATGCAGGTCTCATCTCCAGTAAAGTACATGCAGGTCTCATCATCAGTAAAGTACATGCAGGTCTGATCTTCAGTAAAATACATGCAGGTCTCATCTCCAGTAAAGTACATACAGGTTTCATCTCCAGTAAAGTACATACAGGTCTCATCTTCAGTAAAGTACATGCAGGTCTCATCTCCAGTAAAGTACATGTAGGTCTCATCACCAGTAAAGTACATGCAGGTCTGATCTTCAGTAAAGTACATGCAGGTCTCATCTCCAGTAAAGTACATGCAGGTCTCATCTCCAGTAAAGTACATACAGGTCTCATCTCCAGTAAAGTACATGTAGGTCTCATCTCCAGTAAAGTACATGCAGGTCTCATCTCCAGTAAAGTACATGCAGGTCTCATCTCCAGTAAAGTACATGCAGGTCTCATCTCCAGTAAAGTACATGCAGGTCTCATCTCCAGTAAAGTACATACTGGTCTCATCTCCAGTAAAATAAAGTACATGCAGGTCTCATCTCAAGTAAAACTAGAACTGTCGCCTAAGGGCTTACTAATACCCCCCCGCAAGTGTTTTTGTCAAACATGGCTTTGGAGCATGAAATCAGATTCTTGCATACAACACTCCATCTTAATACGTATATAGAGGACATATGTGCCAACTACATGAAATCTAGTGATCCTTTGTAACACATACCTATGGATATACCTATGTCTATGGATAAATATCATTAAGATTCACTGAAATCTATCAATGGAAGAAATTGTAAAACAAATACCATCAAAGGGACATATCTTTAAAACGGGGGGAGGGGGGGGGGGGGGGGGGGGTAACCCAATGTTATATAGAAAAAGCGCTACTACAATGTCTAAGGTTGAATGACAGCAAGTTTCATTGAAATCCCTCCAGTAGTTTAGGAGGAGTAGTCTGCAGAAAATTGTAAAGCAAAAATCATCAAAGGGGCATAACTATAAAAAAGGGAGGTAATCCAATGGGAGGAGTAGTCTGCAGAAAATTGTAAAGCAAAAATCATCAAAGGGGCATAACTATAATAAAGGGAGGTAATCCAATGTTATATAACTAACACATGCTTCTACAATGTCTAAGGATGAATGGCAGCAAGTTTCATCAAAATCCTTCCAGTAGTTTAGGCGAAGTAGTCCGCAGAAGTTTGTAATGCAAAAATCATCAAAGGGGCATAACTTGGTAAATAGGGGAGGTAACTCAATGCTATATAGACAATGTCTAAGGATCATTGACAGCAAGTATCATTAAAATCCTTCCAGTAGTTTAGGCGGAGTAGTCCGCAGAAGTTTGTAATGCAAAAATCATCAAAGGGGCATAACTTGGTGAATAGGGGAGGTAACTCAATGCTATATAGATAACGCGCTGCTACAATGTCTAAGGATCATTGACAGCAAGTATCATTAAAATCCTTCCAGTAGTTTAGGCGGAGTAGTCCGCAGAAGTTTGTAATGCAAAAATCATCAAAGGGGCAAAATTGGTAAATAGGGGAGGTAACTCAATGCTATATAGATAACGCGCTTATACAATGTCTAAGGATCATTGCAGCAAGTTTCATCAAAATCCTTCCAGTAGTTTAGAGGAGTAGTCCGCAGAAGTTTGTAATGCAAAAATCATCAAAGGGGCAAATTGGTAAATAGGGGAGGTAACCAATGAATATAC
>CM037789.1:10436002-10455457 GCA_021229015.1 Solen grandis
TATATATATATATATATATATTATATATATATATACAAAAATGTATATATATTATAAAACGGCCTCTGTATGTAAAAATAATAAGAGGTCAATTTTTTAAAAAATATAATTCCTAGTTTTGAAAAAAATAAAAAAGTTGAAAAATGAATGACCCGCCAATCATTTTTTTTTACCCAAGCACTTTTCATCTTAGATGTAATGTTTTCGCTGTCATGTTTCAGTGCATCCACAAGATGCCATAAAATATATGGAAAATGTTACTTAATTGGGAGTCTATAGAGACTCGGACTCGTGCAGAAAAAATTATAAAGTAATATTAAGGTCATTATTATTATCATTTATTTATTTATTTTTATTTTAAGTTAATATAAAGGTCCTGTGCATAGACAGGTTAGGTCATAAGGTCAACACAGTAGAAAAGAGAAATAGAGGGGGAAATATGCTTATAATAAGCTGTTCATTAAAACATTTTGTTTTAATTCTTTTCGTGTTTTATATTTATAAACTGCTTCACCTTCTTCTGTCTGTCCCTAATTTTCATTTGGTACGAATGTCGCTCATGGCATTCTACAATAATTGCTAGGAAAATGAAGCCCACATGCAGGGAGGGCCAGATAGTTTTCTTATTAACCCTTTCTAGAAAATTAAAGAAAATCTTTTTTGAAACAAATGAGCGTCCGTACTGGTATGGTACTTGTATTGTTCTCTTCATGGCGTTCAGCATATAAACGTAACCCCAGGACTGGTTGGCCCTGTGTCAGGATAATGTAGGTATGTATTACGCAACTTGTCAACGGAAGGCGGCACTCTATCTGTCTCATGTAGACAAAAATCCCCAAATGACTGACATAGTGTCGGTGGTAATTTGAACTTTATCAAACAAACAAATAGAAACTTTAGAACTCTTTGTAACTGAAATTTGAATATAGTTGATGTTGAAAGTAACCAAGTAAATGACCTGATTTTTTTGGTTAGGCTTACGATACCAGGATGATCGTGTCATCTTGTTACCGATGAATAAGCATTTATGGGTAAGATTTAGATTATAAAGCGCTTCAGCTTCCAAAAAAGATTAATTGATTAAATTGAATTTATTTTTATGCGATATTTTCAGAATGAAAACGAGGAGTCAAACAAACCCTGATCCTTGCGTTGCCCTTGTAACAGGAGGGGCGGGGTTCTTGGGGCAGCATGTGGTTGGTTTGTTGCAAAGCAAGGCAGATCACGTGACAGAAATACGTGTCCTTGACACGGTTCAATATCAAAACAAACTTGGTAAGCTGATAATAAAATATACTCAAGTGTAAAATTTACTTGAATAATAGTCTAAGACTTACAAGCATAAAGTTTTTTTTCATTTTAAAGTGGCCATACCACATTTTATGTGATGTCATAGCGACATCTTTTGCATGAGACGGAGAAGAAAACTGCGGTATTTCATTTTCGCATCAATTCTAATTGGATATATTGTATGCGAAGCAGAAAGTTGTTGCTACACATAGGCTTTAACGATTATCGTCAGATGTACAGTATTTCATAATATTCGGGACATTATTAGTGATGTGTTGGGTGTCCCGGATGTTTGGAAATACTGTACATCTGACATAAGAAACAGTAGGGCATAGGTATTTGGCAGGTTTTTTTCAGTTTCGCAAGCGTTTTATCACAATAGAAGCGATGAAGAAATAAAATGCGTACAGCAGTTTACCCCTCTGAATCGAGGCAAAAGCAACAGCTTAAATTACGTCACATACCATGTTGTATAACCACATTTATTTTATGTCAATTACAAATAATATAATAGGGCCTTTTCTCACGAAAGTCATTTATCTTAAGATATAATAACATTTAATGTTTTGAAAATCAAGCAATGATTGCTACAAGTCATTCAGAAATAGCCGAATTGACTTTCTTAATCTCCAGATTATGAGCATACGAAGACGCTGAAAGTCTTCACCGGAAGTGTGACAGACCATGCCTTGTTGACAACCGCGTTACGCGGTGTGCATTGCGTATTCCACATAGCGGCGATTGCAGACTCGAGCATGTTCCCAAATGAGAAGAGACTCAACGAAGTCAACGTCAATGGTATGCAATTAATTGATTCTAATTAAGCTTGCTCATAAATTATAATATTTAATAGGAAAAGGATCCAGCGATCTTGTGAAATTAAAAAGTTTAAACTTTTATTTATTTTAAATCGATTACGAAAGAAATTTTCACAACACTCTCGATGGATCTGGTGGCGGCGTAGGTGGTCTTTATTGTGGGAGGACACCGAAGATCCCAGAGAAAATCCACGTGTCTGGACGGGCGACTCTGTACCTCTCACGTACGTGGTCAGGAATCGAACCCGGTACGCATTGGGTACCGTAGAAACGAGGTGCGTTACCACTACGTTATCCAGACACCCAAATCTTGTGATATTACAAATACCTGAATACCAGATATAATCAAAGTTTACACATATTTTTTCGCTGATCACTTTTAAAGCTTAATAATAACCGCCCCTTAAAGCTTTTTTTTTCATTGAATGTTAAAAAACTCCATTGTTCGTGTATGCATTCATAAGACATTCGGATAACACCGTTAGAGATTTAGTTTGTTACTCTTTACTTCAAAAAACTCTTTCTGTACATATATTATTAACGCCAACTTAACATAAACGATAGACTGGTAGTTCGATCCCTGCTTTGCGCTCAGCATTTATAAATACAAGGTAGTTTCTAGGAATGATTGGACTTGTGTCAGGATAATAAACAAACGATCGAAACTTTTCGGAACTCTACCCGGAAGTAAAAAGATCCTGAAGTAAATTTTCAGAGAGTTAACACTTCTTCAAAACGCAGTTAATATCTCAGACCCAGATATGCATTTAAAATGTACCTCAACATATCTTATATTAAGGAATAATGGATCTTTAAGATAAAAGATTGGCATTTCAATATATATTTATTTGTAAATATTCGATGTAGCACAAATTCAGAAAGAGATATGAAATGCGAGGCGCACGCGCTAACCAATAAATTGGAAATAACATTTTCTACGACGACAGCGAATGTTTGCAATTGAAGCTTTACTTGTGAATAAAAGTGCCATATTTTTATATAATTTCTTATATCCGTTTTTTGAAATCAAATTTGTGAAAATCTGTATTTTATCGAACTTGCATTTCACTCTTTTCTCACCACAGCAGGCTCGAGCTCGTTCGAATTTTTAATGTCTGGTCAATTGTCTACCCGAGTTACAATTGTTTTTTAACTGGATGTCGTTTAATGACTGAAAAACTGTTGCAGCGACGGTTAACACATGGAATTACAAAATCAGTACAGTTGTATGTATGAAGATAAAACAAAGCGTGTAATCGTACGTCGCAGTCTTGTCATTTATATATGATCTAAGACAGGCTAGTCTTACGTGGCGGTAAGTCAAAAGCAGGCAGTGATAATTTACATATTAATCGCAGCCGTTTTCACTGCACTGTATCACTCCGCGCCCCTTAGCGTATCAGAACAAAACGATTGTACACATCAGGTTCACTTATATTAAAGTAAGGCCCTGAACTCCTTTTGTAAGGAATTAAGGAATGGATCCTCACTCCTGATCATTATGAAAGAAATCAAAGCGCTCAAGGCACTGACAGACTGCAAACACACACACACACACACACACACACACACACACACACACCACCACCACCACCACAACAACAAAGTGCGAGTTCAGCGGACATACTACTAGTAACTAGAATTGTAAGAAAGCGTGTGGAGTCTCTCAGCGCATTGACGTGAAGATATGGAACGCCTCATGACCTTCTTTGTTATGTTATGTACATTTTTCCTTATGTCATGTACATTCTTTATAATGTGTGTACCATCATTATTATAACGTGGTTCTTATTGTGTTGCGTTATCTTTCTGTTTTGTTATGTACACTGTTCGTACTTTATTTCGTTATGTGGGAAGTTTTTGCAAATTATGTTGTGTGAGGTATGTAGTTCTTTTAATCAACCGTGTGTGTTTTGTTGGCCGCGCTGCAGAGCTCCACTGTACAGAGGTTCATATACTGCAGTTCAATGAGCGTGGCAATGGATTATGATTACAATCAACAGCAAACTGATATTTCGGATACTTACTCGTCTGATAAACCGTTGTTTGCATTATATGCATCGTCCAAACTTGCCGGGGAACAAATTGCTCGTGCAGCCAACGGTAAATACGGATTTTTTTTAATGATTAGCACGTAAATTATTAAATCCCAAATTTAACCGTATTTTTTCTAGAATGATATTTATTTCTACCTGTCAAAATAAATATATTGAACTGTTTGGAAAAGTAACGCACAAAGCATGTGTGTTTTTTACGGTGGCATAAAGGGGACATGGAAGATATTTTTTATATTACGTGCGCACGTAGTAGCTATTACGTGCGCACGTAGTAGCTTTACGTGCAAACGTAGAAGCTATTACGTGCACACGTAGTAGCTTTTACGTGCGCACGTAATAGTTATCACGTTCGCACGTTGTAGTTTTTTCGTGCGCACGTAATTAGTAGCTTTTTCGTGCGCACGTAATAGTTATCACGTTCGCACGTAGTAGCTTTTTCGTGTGCACGTAATAGTTATCACGTTCGCACACAGTAGTTATCGCGCCCCACCACTTGGTTTTAATTCATTACCATCAATCACATTCTTGCATGGGGAGATATATCCCAAAGCAAATACCTGCGGATATGAACAGTTCAAATCCCATATGGTGTTAGGGATTTCAAATTCACCGGGATTTGGATAAGCATGATTATTTAAAAAGATGATAAGTAATTTAACATAATATTTCTGAAACAAATTTCTGGATATCAAACGGAAACATCACCTGTGTTTGAAGCAATCAAACCCATCGTGAACACTTTATTTTTTTTCACCCTAAGATATTTATTACTTTAACAAATCTAGATTTAACTTCAAGACAATGTTAATGTCCATGAGATAAGATATTTGAAATCAGTGTTTATGGCTGTAATATTCAAATGAATATGGTATATTGATCTGTAAGTCTTTGAATTATTACTTTGGAATTATTGGAGCTAAGTTTTCACTTTATATTTTCTCCTCGGTCTCTCACATCATTTTAACGTCACTTAATTAGAAGCAATGTTTACGGCTACAAGGCCTCACCCAAATTTAATTTAATCAGTTTAATTTAACAAGCATAAGGGTAGTGAGGTCCAGTCGTAGGTAACCATTATATGACAATGGAACTGAATTTTGTGGGTTCAAACACCATTTGGGGCAAGAATCTGTCATAACCTTACACGGTTCAAGTAATGGCCAAATCCAAGAACCACTGACAAAGAACTTTTTTAATTAAATAGATGCTTAAACTAATAAGCATCCTTTTTTTAACTTTAAACTTTGGTGGCATAAAATGAATATATATATATATATATATATATATATATATCGGGCGCGCGCATGATAACCATTGTGTGCAAACTTTGTACAAGTGATAACCATGTCTAAGCATACGATAACCTTATTTACCACATGCAAACGCAATAACTGCTGCATATGAACATTGTAGCTACTGTATGCGAACACAGTGGTTATTGCAAGGGACGTGATATAAAAATGATCTTCCATGTCTCCTTGATTCCATTATTTTATATTACTTAAATGGTGCAAGGTATATCAGGAAAATATATGATATGCATAAAAAAGAGGGGGGGGGGGGTATTTTTACTACTTCACCAGCCCAAAACATATACTTATTTTTGCTAACAACAGTGTAATAGTCACCCATTTCATTTTATAAGTTGATTGTAGGTTATGTAATATCTAGTTTACAAACGCTGCTATTTACTATTTCTCTTCTTCGAGCATTTGTGAAAAGTGCTTTAACATGTATAGTTGGATAGTTTTTCATGCAGCTTGTTGCTTATGAAGATGTATCAATACGCAAACTATGACTGTAAACATAATGTCTGTTGTATTAAAATCCTCATATAATTTTATTGTTCTGATTACAACAATATGCAAGTCATTTCCTTTTGTAAATTTTATTAAAAGTTTCATTTTACTAGTATTTACTTCATCAGATGTTAGTATTGTTATAATCCTACAACCTTTAATATCCCTAGTGACATACAGAGTCGAATCCAGGAGTTCGGGTTAGGGGGGCGTAATTTTTAAGTGTAGACAGTAACAATGCAATCGGCTTGCCGCTTTGCCAGGGCCGTGATAAAGGTGTAGTTCCGGTTGGACTAGGCATCTTGGGGAATTCCTGTGCGATTTTTTTTTTCAATTCAACGCTGCAAATTAGTGCAAAACTAGTGTAAAACTACTACGTGCGCACGTAATAACTACTACGCGCGCTCGTGATGCAAAAAATATCTTCCTTGTCACCTTTATGCCACCGTAGTTTTTCGTGTGTATATGAAACATGTTTTTGATGATAAGCCTTTTTCAAAAGGAAAAATATTTTTGGCTAAACTGATGAAATAGATTAACCACCCGCTCTTGCATGAACCATTATTGGAGGAGCGCACGTGCTAGCTATTTATATTATTCTCTTTAAAATAAAGGGGGAGCGATCTTAAAAAAAACCCCTGCCGAACCCCAGCCTCCCCAAAAATAAATTACCGAATTTTGTTCATCAGATACAACACAAAAATACTTATACATAATATGAAATTGATTTTATCGTATTTTTGTTCATTAATGATAAATTGTTTGAAATAATTTAATAATTCCAGGTGCATCTTTCAAGACCGTCTGTTTACGTCCGTTATTAATGTATGGAGAACTTGACAGCACATACATTTCATATGCTATAAAACTTGCGGCCAAATGCGGTGGAACATTCTATCAAGTCAACTGCGGAAGCACGAAACATCAATCTGCTTACGTAGGCAACGTCGCATGGGCTTTCGTGTGTGCCGAAAAGACGCTTTTCGAGGAATGGAAAACGTCATCTTTGGTGCAAAAACCTGACGACCAAAACACTGCAGTAGAAGACAACAGACGACAAGATATTATAAGAGAGATTACAGAAAATCTACCTGGATACAGACAATATACAGAAGGAGAAAGATATTCTGAGTTCCTGGTCCAGCTTGAAGCCGACACCGTGTGCTACATCTGTTTCCGGTAGAGCATTTTTCGCGGCAGACGACACTCCTAAGCAAAACATGTTTTCTTTTCAAAAACCCTACGTTGTTGCGGCTGGTTTTCGGCAGTCAGGTTTTGATGTACCTCATTGTCTTGTGATGGCTTTTATATATGCTATTTACTTTGTGCTGACGTTCCTGAATTCGTGCTTTGGCCTCAACCTTAACTGTTCAACGGGCATAGCAAATATACGATATATACCACGGACATATCATTTCAATGATCAGTCAACACGCAAGTTGCTAAATTATAAGCCCTTGTATAGTTCTACAGAATCAATGAGACGGTCCATTGAGTATTATCGTTCCCTAGGAAAATAGTGAAGTTAGTGTTATTAATTGTAGTATGATGTTTAATGGGAAAATATGTTGATAATTGATTTTGTGACTTTTTTTTCAGAAAAGATCGATCAGTTTTGTTTTACATGTGTACACAACTGAACATGTATTTTTTACAATATCCATACATATCCTATACACACATATATATATATATGCGGGTATACATGTGTCAGAAGATAGTTATTAACTAACGAGTGCTATTACTTGGAACTTATGTAAATACTTGGGTGACATTCAACTTAACTATTCGGAAGAAGATAGATGTGCCTAGTAGACAAAGATATTGAAAGCAATATATAGTTATTAGGAGAAGATATGATTAGGAATGAAGATATAGGTAGGCTTTCAAGAGTTACTGCCCTTGTTGTTCGAAAGATACTGACATATAAGGAATATAGTATAGTACTTGAGGATAATCTTGTTTATTACAGCTATCGATAGAACATTGGTAGCAGGGCGAGGTTTAATTTTGGTTATCACAGCGGAAGCATTATTTTATGATGACGACGATTGGTAAAGAGGAAACCGACGTGAAATCGCGTGCAGAACATAAAAAAGAAAACAAAACTCTTGGAAAACGGCGTTCACAAAGGCAAAAAATAAACTGTTAAATGCATTGGACAGTGATAAATGATATGTAGAAAAAAGGAATATATGTGTTTTACAGACGAACTTTGATATTATACAAGATGAACTAGCGAGAATTTTGTTATGTTTTGTTTTACTATCAAGTTGTGGATTATGATGGAGTATGGAGGATTTCCGAGGAAATGGATATCATGGATAGCGAATATAGTGATTTTCATAAACGTGTACAGAATATGTCCAAAGATGCTGCGGCTTATTCGCCAAAAAAAGTAAGTGTTGGTAGGGGCCTTTGGAAACAAACGAAACATGTAACAATACCAACATTTACGGGGGATAAACAAAATATGAGTCAAGGAAGGAAGGATGCATTCATGTTATGTATAGATTGTGCCCCGGTCACCCCGGAGTATAAACTTTTGCAGTTAAGACAGAATCTTAAAGGTGAAGCTCTAAAATGCATTGAAAATTTGGGACATTCCAAGGGAGCTTATAAGGCAGCAAAATCTGGGTTTGAGAGGAAGTATGGGGTAAGAAAAGACAATTGTAATTGTTCATTGAAGAACTTAAGACATTTCCAGTGATTAAAGAGGAGAAAGTACGAAATCTGGAAAAGTTTGTTGATATTCTTGACATTGCAGTTATTAACTTGGCTGAAGCAGGTCGTGATGCTGAGGTTGGAGATGTAGCAGTGTATCTACGATTGCAGAAAACAATGCCTGTTGAAATGTTAATTAGATACCATAGGTTGATAAATGAAAATTAAGAAAATGAATCTGTAAATAAGCTAAGAGACTGGATAATAAAAGAATCACAGTATAAAACAAATGCAATGGAAACTGTACAAGGAATCCATGGATATCAAAGTTCAAATAAAAGGAAAGAAAATACATGTTTCAAACAATATGCCAAAAAGACTGATAGAGCATGTAAAATGTGTAAGGGGCCACATGGCATCTGTCAATGTGTATGAGCATACCTGTACATGAAAGATGAAAAAAGCAGATATTTTGTCGCTGTGCTTTAGATTTTTAAGGGAACAACATATTGGTGGTAATTGCCGGGTTTGCTGCATATGTAGAATAAATAACTGCACTTAAATGCATCATAGGTTGTTTATAAAAATGAGTATCAGCATGAGATTCCTAAACGGACAGTAAAGCGTGATGATCCCAGACAAGAGCAGAGGCATACTTACAAGTTCAGACAAAACTTACACAGTACCTGTTATAACCTCTCATGGTGCTAAAAGTGCCCTGGTTGTTAATGCACTCTTGGATGATTGAAGTATTCAGACGAACAGAAGTGAAATAGCAGAACTTGGATATCCATTATGTAAAACACTATTGTAATGATTTCAGACTGATTTGAAAACAGGTATAAGAATAAACTATCATGGATTATGAAACAAATCAGAGTACGAAAATTTTGGCAAAATACGATTGTTGATATTTTCTCTCTCATTCTTACAATATGTACCTACTTTTAAACTGTCGCTCAGAGCGTCAACATGTCGTCCTTTTTGCTTAAAGTTTAATTGTTGACATTTTTACACATAAAATACGTGCTGGCTGAAGCAGTTTATACATTGACACTGTCCTAAGTACAAAACGAACTTGTACGTTATTCTTTTACGCATGTATATACTCTTCATTTATAACTAAATTTTAAGGACTTGCAATATTTCAGGAAACGGACTTGAAAGGCAATTAAAACGACAATGTGATATTTATTAGTAATGTCAGTATTAAATACCATGTTATTTAACTTTATTTGCTGGAGGAATTGTATTCACATGTAATTTCTGCAATCAATACAATGACATTGAGCTGTCATTTTTCATCAATATATTATTTTACAAACAAGAACTCTGGAAAAGACTCGTGATCTTTTTTTATAATTGTTTGTTTATATGATATAACGTTAGGATCGTTAGGATCAAAAGTAGCTGCAATACAACTTATATGTTTTGATCTAACATGAATTACAGCTAAGTTTTTGTGCCGGCAGTATTAGGGGCATAAGTACAAACAAAAGAAGTAATGATCTGGAATAAGTATTTCATTTATTTCCAATAGAAAGAAAATGTAATGTATCCGAATGTCTATTTCTAGTAAATATAGATATACAATTTCTTTATATTTTTGTAGCTTAAGTCAGAGCTGCAACTGTAATACAGATGCCAAGTAACATTGGCGTCCATCCTGTTATGGCGTGGTCGTAGGTTCCATCACTTGCGCGACATTCGAAAGTCATTTAAATGACATAAGAATGTATCACTCGTGCATAGCGATAAGCTCAAAAAGAGTTCGAGGACTGACCTGCTTTAGCTTATTAAAGTTATATATTCATATGGAAAGTCAAGACGATGTACAAATTATAAAACAAAAATGTTCTTTTGAACACCTGTGTCACCTGCTGAAGCGTGACGGGAAAAGTGTGACGGACAGACAGACGACGGAAAAGTAATCCCTTTATGTCACCTCTGCTTACAGTAGGTGACAAAAATATTCTTTTGTATTCAACTGATTCTGAATGCTAACCATTAAACTGTTTATCTTATTTATCTAAATATCATGTTTTACACAACTACAGTTGAAAAATCAGACTCATAATCAACACTACCTGTCAGATCTGAAACACATTGTGAAAAACTCTTAGATTATTTATAGTGTCAAAGGACATGCGCAGCTTTCGTTCAAAGTACGGAAGAAGTGATACCCCTTAAACACGATGCAAGTCGACCCGATGGCATATGTTAACATGCAGTAGAAACTCATATAAGAGCATCTTACTTATTCCTAGAATCTCACCATTATGGCTAACATTACAACTCGTTATTACAATCCATTTGAACAATGTACAAGCCCGCCAATCGACCATCCCGACGGTACCAATTGTTTGAGCAATTGTTCTCTGCTCCATTCAGTTGTCAAGATGAATCACCTTGACGACGCATCGTCACAATAGTATATATAGGAAAACAGTAAAATATATGAATTTTCATCAGTTTCAACAGTACAAAAACACCATTATTTTCAATAGTATCAAATTTTACAAGATATTGAAGTAAACCTCAGACTTTCAGCTTTCTAAAGGTTTTATATTTAAAATATTTTGAAATCTTCTTGCTTCTATTTCTATTTTAAAACATACATAAAACAGTTTTTACTCGTATTCGGCCGGCAAACTCATCCAGTGCGTCTCAAGGCGGCAAATGGAGGTATTCCTCTATTTAATTTAATGTCCTGTTTCCGTGTTTTTTATTATTTCTATTTATTTATTGAACAAGTTTTACTCCACTTCTGTTTTTATTATTATTATTCATTTTATATATTATTATTTTTTTTTGTTTTAGGATTGTTAAAATTTATTATCTCGTCTCTATGCTTGAATCGTAAAATAAAATAATTAATAGCCTTAGTAATGACTAATCATTTTGTGTAAAAATATCTCTACACCCCAGTTTCAATGCTTTAAAAACAACGTGAGTGCTGGTATTATTTGCAAATATGTGTTATAAACCTTATAAAATATGTAGTAGAAAACTTGCTAATTTATATATCAATTGTTAATGATTGAAAAGTAACGATTTCCACAAGGTTTTTTCGTTGATTTTTTTTTCAAAATGTATTATTGACATTTCATAGGTAATTGGTCATTATTGTCGGTATCAATTTTCTTTATTAGTTTGAATGTTTGCTAAACTGATTGAATCAGATATTCTATAAATAATATAAGGGTCATTATTGAAATAATTACGTTCATGTGACAAAATTTCTGGGCTTATAGAATGAATTTGCCAAATAAATCATATCTTATTTCTTACCCAATATACATAAGGTGGCGTTTTGATAATGTATAATTTACTTTCATTACTATAGATATATTTGGTAGCTTCTTGGCAACACGTTGTTTGATCTGGGTCTGATCTGTTTGCAAACACGTTCCCTCCCAAATCCTATTTGAGGTGAAGGGTTAATCCCACCCCAGCGGTTTATGACGGGAAGTTACGTAATCTCATCTAAAGTTTGGCAACTGCAGGCGAGACAATATAACACCCAGAATGCCACATGATCAAATACTCTGCATTATTAAAAAAATATGTAGGATGTATATTTATTGTAAATTCATTATCATTATAACAACAATAATAATAAAAAGAACTGGAATTAATTGTTGAAGGTGCATTGATAAGGATAAGCGTTGAAGATATCCTTCTTATCACTAAATGATAATGAAAACCACAAACCATAAACAAAAACAACTCCGGCCATATACAATTATTTAACTTGGGACTAAATAAAGTATATCTGTCTATATATATATTGAAACACAGGAGTATAAAATAAAATAATAAAGAAGAAACGAGTCACTTTCATGATGATTTCAGAAGCTTTGTTTTCTGATAAAAATGTCGAATGCAATATGAAAATATAAACTATGACTTAAAACTAAACGAAACTCCGTAGTCATTAGAACTAGAATGACTTATATTTCCAAATAAAATATGATATTACATCCACAGCTTTTTTTAAATAGAAAATACAATAAATGCACACGGAGATATTCAAAGTGGAAAAATAATATATAGCCGGTGATGACCGTTTTCCAACACATCAAGATTATGCAAATACAATTTTTAGCAAAGATCTAATGATCAACATACATCTGTTTTGTAATGTTTAAAAATGACCTTCATAGGTGACCCACCCCAACCAGTGTTAGATAAGAGAAGAATGTCACCCCCGCTGAGAGGTCACAGTGGGGACCCTAATAAAAAAAAGGTGCTCATTGTCACATTGCCAATATGTAGATAGATTAGTCTTAGGTACATTTGAATCAGGGTCTCTTTAATACTAAATACAGAGACCCTGTTTGAATGCACCGATGAAAAAAATATTTATCACACACAATAGGGATGTTGATAATAGGAAATCTCTTTTATTATTTGTTGTCTTAGTAAAACCTTTCAATTGATGTCATGCATCCTAATAAAACACAATAATAGTAAGTTCAAAATTATGGTGACTCAATGTCTCATCTTTACATTGTCCCAAATCGTTTTAATCAGCTGAACTTTATTACGCTAATTTCACATAATTTTGTTGTTTTCTTTTAAATACAAGTTTATTTATTTCCAAATCTCACGTCACATATGACAGAATGAGAATACAAAATACAATAGCACTATGTATTAATAAAAACATATGAAATATACTGATTATGTTATTTTGTCCATTACGCAGCGAACAATTATAGATACCGCCTACTTTTTAATATACGAAATGAAGTTAAAGACAACTAAAATAATCTTCGAAAAATAACTAACATCGATATTAGGGCCGGATCCAGAAATTTTCAACTAGGGGGTGGGGGCACACATGTCAACATTGGGGGATCCGGGGCTATGCTCCCCCGGGAAAAAAATGTTTCTAGTGTAGAAGAGATGCATTATGAAGAGTATCTGGGGAGGAAAATTGAGATTTTTTCAAAGTAGTCACACACATCCATAGATAGGCAAAATTACTATCAAATGCCATGTAACTGGGGGTTGTGGGTTCGAATTCCTGTAGTTGACAAACTTTTTCTCTCTATTCTACTCGTTGGTCATTATATCTACATGGGTAAAAGTTTGAAGTTTGAAAAAAAAAACATGAAATTTTAGCATTTTTACATGTAGTTTTATAGAATAAGAAGTCATTTGGCAATCTGAAAATCCTGAATTCAGGAAAATTCCTGAAAACTTTTACCCGTTTATCTGTATCACTCAGATCAGATTTAGAAAGAAAAAAATGTTTTATTTTGTAATTTGTATAGGTATTTACGGGATAAATTATGCTAAATTTAATAACAAAAATTGTGCCTGGTATATTGAACTAAATAAACCAAAACCACTCGGTAAAAGTCTTTTTAATTTGGCAAGATCAACCAAAATAGGTCTACTTCATAGAAAATTCGGGTAAACTTTAAAATATGTGTCTCAATTGTGTAGATTTTAGCGATAGGGCCTATTTTGAATATCAAAAACAAAATAAAAATAAAATAAAAAATTAGACCAGTGTGTAAAATGTGTTTGGTATGGTCAGAATTTATTACATATTTCAAGCATTTTTAGTTGAAACCATCAGAGTTTGTTTGCCGAATGCTATTATTTGTTTATAACCAATAGCAAAATGTGTCTGGTAAAGAGGATATGACATAATATTTATTATTTTTATTTCTAAAAGTGATACCTTTGGATTAAAAAAAAAGAAAAAAAGAAATGAAAAGGGACGGTAAAATACTGTTAAGATTTTGCATAGAGGTGTGCGTATAGGCATACAACACAATAATATTGCTTGTAATATTGCTTGGGTATTTTTCTTACTTTAGCCTATATCTGTGCCAAGTCGTGTTATTTACCACACATCCGTGTTTTATATGCGGTGTTACCTACAATCTTTTATGCTGCACGCTACAAGGCTAGCCTGGGAGTTCGAATCTAGCTAGAGAACTTAGTAATATCAGAATTTCATTTCAATATACATATAAAATGAAAAAAAAACTGAAAAAGGAAAGAAAATATCATAATTGATAAGGCTATTATTTTCTTGACACAACGCAGTATGAAGTATTACATTTATAATTGTGTGTCCTATTTAAAATCAACAACAACAACAACTTTATTGGTTTATATTCTTATTAGATTTAAAATGCATTGATTTAACTACACTTTTCATTTGTTATTTCAAAATTGCTTTTTTTTCCATTTAAACAGATACTCAAGTAAATCTTTTAAAAAATGAAGGAAAGAGAGTACGACAATGTGCTTATTGTACTTTTATTAAAGAAAATGTGTCAAGATTTGTCTTTAATACAAAATAATACATACCCGTTAATTAAACATTAAAACAACCTGTTGGGCTTTAATCTACATATGTGGCATTCAGGCGCTTGTTATATACACAGTATAAAGCTGAAAGCGTCTGACTAATTTGGATTAAAGGCAGACACAGTCACTTGTCCTCTGTGCCCCCCCCCCCCCCCGGTGAATCCGGACCTGGATATGCTTGACTACGTTCGGTCAATCCCGCTGAGACCAACAGCAATTAGATACCCGTCCACTAATAAAGATTTTTTTGCTGACATGGTGTCAAGGGAAGAAACTCTAATTTTTCACAGAGAGAGTTTCAGGAAGGGAAGTAACACGCGTGTTTGATAGTAATTTTTGCGCTTGGTCTAGAGAGATAATAAAGTAAGATATTACAAACATCATTCGGTCGAAAGAGACACCTAAATACAATACAGGAGGAAACGTTCAAAATGAATAGTCGATTATAATCGAATGCTGCCATTTTCTTTAAGTAAGCATATATTATTGGTTGTCTAGTCCTACTAGCAATTGTTGTCGAGGAAGCTGATATCAATATAAATAGTTTCATTCGTATATATTTCATAGTTTTATATAACATTTTAATCGCATCACTCTATTTTTTTAATCTTTTTTTAGCGTATTTATTTATCAGAAAACAACAACAACAACAACAAAATAACAACAACGGCAACACACACACGCATAATCAACAAAAATATGATAACGTTGATTTGTATTTGTATAAAATTTGATAGATAAAGGAGTACTATCATATTTATTCAAAAAGATATGAAACTAGACTGTGTCTCTAGGCCTATTAACAGTTTAGTATTCAATTTCCTAATTTCTTATTAAAGAGGAAGTTGTTTGCTTCAAAATGAGTAATCGAATATATATTCAAATACAACCATTATTCTAATTTATTACAAAATGTATAGATCTGAGTGATAGACATGGTAGTATTATGAGAACATTATCCCTTGTTACATCCCTTATTCTTTTAGTATGGTAAAGGAGCATGTAATTTTTAATATTTCAATGATGTACATTTTTATTTTGTTTTGTATATTGTTGAACATCATAAATAATTTCCTTTTTTAACTTAGTCAATCAAAGTGTTCAAAGAGAATTTAAAACGACCGTTCTAGTTCCCAAATATCTGGCTTTTTAGACAACCAAACCTTACCTACTGAAACCTTGGAGCATAAGAGTTTTAGGATAAATTTATGACCTTTGATTAATAAATTATCTAGGTTTAACCAATTTAGTGTTGCTGTTTTACTGAATGATATCTATCTTGGTAAATTACCGCGTACTATAGACCTTTCTTAAGAAACCAGAATTTTTTGCTAAACATATATGCATTTGAAATAATACAGTCATATTCAAAACAATACATAAGATATTAGAACTATATGAAGATGTGGATGCAAGTAAAGGAGTGTGGCTTATGTATATGTACATTGTAATCCAGAAAAATAAATTACAATTGTAATTGACCAAACATCAACACCAAATACGATACATTATACAAAATATATTTAAAAAAGGAGACGTATAGGTTAAGCGATAGATTATTATTTCTGACGAATATTTCTCAAGATTTTTTTCAGTATGATGCCGTATTCAATCATATCTTTTCTAAAATCCTCTTCCTCGTCGGAATTCTTCGGGGTCGTCCTTAATTTCACACTTGAAATAACCTGCAACAGATTTTAACACTTGCCGCGTGACTACTTGACAGATAGCGTAATAGTATGATGCTTTTTTTTGTTGTTGTTGCTTTTTTACGCCCCTATATGGGTATCCCCGTTTATTATTCCCGTAACAGGTCAACAGGAGTCGGGGGACCATCTCCAGTTGACCTTAAAACATACAGAGTGTTTCATGTTCAAGATTCTTTACATTTTCATTTTACTTTTATTTTAAATACATCAAAAAATCATATAAGAATTTAACAGAAATATCCATTTATTATTTACTTTGTTCCTAATTATTAAGTCACTGAATAATAAAAATTCATAATTTTGATAAACCAAGAATATCAAAATGTTTTCTCAAAATTTTTACTTAAAAGGGTAAGCTTTATATATGCAAAATGTAAACATCGAAATATAACGTTGAAATAGAAGTACTGTTCAATGAAAACTGATATCCAGACACTACATATTTCATTGAACGAAGAATAACATTAATACATGTACCACTTCTATTACAAAATGTTAAAAAATAATCTCAAACAGCATTTGTAGCTGGACACTCGATAAAAATCTGAGAATAAGCTTAGTTCTTTGGACGGAAATATTTTATCAATTTTTATCAATTTATATTTGAATTCTTAAAATTATTTTCATGCAGCTTGTTTGTAACTATTTTTTTAAAACCCAAAATTGGTATTTTGTTTGCTTTAATGATAGATATCTTTGTTAGAAATTTCAGATATATTTTTATTTCTATAAAGGTTTTTAAGGCCGTTTTTCCTGTGAATTGATGAGGAATTTCCCACAGCCAACTTTTCGGTATCGATCGTTTTAATAACTTGCACTCCGAAATCCAATTTCTTTTATCAATCAACTCCTTATAAATTTTACTACCACTCATTTTCCCATTCTACAATGTCATCAACTTTCTTTATATGTAATGAATCTGTTACCCCATAAAATTTGATTTCGTATGTCTGCAAAAAAGCGTGATGTATGTTTTTTACTATTCTTTATCTATAACCATTTACATAAAATATCTTTGTAGAAAGCTGGTAAAAAGAAAGTTTCAACATTTTTCCAGCATGCAATATCCATGTATAATAGAGAAAGTTTTGTCCAAATTTATCAAAGAAATATGGAGGTATTATTTTCCAACTTTGATTGTCTTTACTCAAAAGGCGTTTTACCCATTTGTATTTTAATGATATGATGTAAGATACAAGGTCGATCATGTTTAAACTGCGGGCAATTATATCGGAAATTAGTGTAGTTCTCTTTAGTTTCTCTCTTTTACCACTCCAATGAACTATTCTATATGACATTTTTCGAAACTATTGAGGAATGAAATAATTAAGTAAATTTAGGGATTAAAAGTGCCTTAATTATTTGAATGTTCCCCCAAAAAGTTAATTTCCGTTTTGACCAGTTTTGTATTAAACGCTTACATTTTGGCATTCTCTCATCCCAATTTAACTGTTCGCATTAAGATTTAGTAAGATGTTAACACTTGCCGCAAGACTACATGACAGGTAACGCTATAGCAAGAACGTAAGTTTCTGTTAAACCTCGTTTGGGGCAATTTCTTTAAAACATCCATACATCTTAAAAATAACACATTTGATTAGTAGCTTTTTAAATTAAAATGGTGCTAAAGAGAAAAACTAAATATAAAGGAAACACAGAAAAAGGAAAGAGATGTGATAAGTGAAACAGATATTTGTAGATATATGGAAGTTAAAAGAAATTAGAATGACAAGAAGAAGAAGAAACTGTCTAGAAAGAAGTTAACACACGGTTAGAAGGGTACGCACCTTTCCCTGTGTGGACACATAAACGTTACCAAAGGTAATGGCGCCTCCATACACAAAGCCGCAAGAGTGAAGGTCACCAATAGCAACAGCCAACTGCCAAATCACAACTAAGACCTCCTGGACAAGTCATTAAAGTAGACAATAAAACGCTTCAATATTTTTTTTTAAAACCTATCTTTGCTTATGAATTTGCTATTCAATAAAAACAATCACCTTTTCACTTCATACATTACTTCATTTTCAGATAAGAACAGAAAAAAACGACATACATTTTAAAAAGTGTTAGATATGAAGGCTTACAATGTACTATTTAAATATTCCCTTTTCGTAATGTACAATGTACATAGCTCTCAAATGGCACACTACCTTGATGGAGAATGGTCGTTTGGAGCCAACAAGTACCTCTAACGACGTCAACTCCGAACCGGGAGGGTCGTAATTACTGAACAGAAGTACTCGACTATTGAACATGCCCGAGGTTGTGCCAGTCTTCACTAATATAAAAATAAATTTTATGAAATGGTGATATTTCGAAAATAAAGTTTAAAGAAGAGGTTATTAATTTCAATAAATCTCTTACATGTGGAGGTTTTGAAATATTCTCTCCCTAGCGGGAATTAAAATATAAATCGTCGTGTTCTTAGTAAAAGGAACACTGCCATTTGTCACTTATTCAGTAGAAAATTTGGCAATATAGCTTTGTACACACATTCTATGTCTATTTATTTATTCAAAATACAAAAACAACAATTTAGATATTATGACTTGAAAAAAGAAGTATGAAAGTAATGGCATTGATAAAAAATAAAACATCGAGAGATTGACAAACATATATACAGTTTCGTATGTTTAACATTCAGATCAAAAGCATACATACGACTGGTGCTTCGAATTGATTTCCTTGATTTTTGCCGAGACTGAAATAATCCATAAATAATCGATTTATTATTTTTATAGGAATTATTTCTAGGATGCAACAATAATGGATGCAGATT
>CM037789.1:10465272-10498761 GCA_021229015.1 Solen grandis
AACTTACAGTTGTCGATAACCACTGCCACCACAAGTAGATTCATCTGATAAAGGCCGGATTTACTTTTTTCAATTTTGATTTTAGTTTTGAATATATCATATCAGTTTTGTTATATTTCACGAAAATATCATTCATGATTATGAAAAAAGTAAACAATAAAATCAAATGATAATAATTTATAAAATTATGAATGTATTTTTACTGCTACACTGGTAAGTAGACAACATTGCAGATGGCTTGTGAAAGTGAACTGCAACTGATTTTTTATTGTGCGAGAGAATTTAATCCAATAATTATTTTTAAAACAAAGCAGATAGTGTGTTCAACATATTTTGGAAGGAAAAGATGTTGAGGTTAATTTACCAGTAGGTTATGGCCATGTTTTGGTCACATGCCTTCAACTATCATCACATGACTTGTGTGGTGGCAGTGGTTAAGTAGCCAGTGCGGAGTTTGATCTTTATTATGTTATACCCATTTTAAATCAAGATATTTGAGGGAAACTAATTTGGAAAACTATAAACAACAATCAAAAAACAAAACAAACAAGAGGGCCAAGACGGCCCTGTGCCGCTCACCTGGGTAAAATTGCTGTGTTAGGCATGATTACCAAAAATGTGGCATCTAAAGTAATTGCAATGATTTTCAAACATTTGACTAAGTGACCTACATTTTGACCCTACCTAAATTTGCACTCATCTGGGACTTCATGCAGACAACATTCTTATCAAGTGTTATGAAGACTTGGACAAAAATGTGGCCTCTACAGTGTTCATAAGCTTTTTCTAACATATAATTTTGTCCTGGTGACCTACTTTTTGACCCCAAGTGACCAATTTTGAAACTAATTCTATGAAGGTTGGGCCAAAAATATGGCCTCTAGTGTGTTCACAAGGTTTTCCCTTTAACCAAGATATCATTAAGACAAACATCCTGAACAAGTTTCATGAAGATTAGGCAAAAAAATGTGGACTCTAGCATGATCATTAAAATTTTCTAAGATTAGAGCTGATGACCTAGATTTTGACCCCATACGTCTCAATTTCAAGCTCATTAGAGATATGATGTAAGTAGATAAACATTCTGATTAAATTCCATTAAGGTTGGGCCAAAAATGTGGCCTCTAATGTGTTCACAAGGTTTTTCTAAGATTTGAACAGGTGACCTAGTTTTTGACCCCACGTGACCGAATTTCAAACTCATCCAAGATATCATGTAGTAAAACATTCTGACCAAATTTTTCGAAGATTTGGCTTAATCTGTGGCCTCTAGATTGTTCACAAGGTTATTTCTAAAATTTTCTAAGATTTGATATGGTGACCTTGTTTTTGATCCAACATGACCCAATTTCAAAGATTGCTATCTTAATACAAGCAATTGTTGACGACTGAACGACGTACGACAGACAAAAGTAGGTCAAAAAATCTCATCCTGAGCACAAGTGCTCAGGTGCGCTAAAAATCTATATACCCTGCAACGCAGTTGGCAGGGCATAACATTAAATATTTTCTGGAAAATAAAATATCCCTGACAACATGTTTTTTTTATCATCCAGTATATTACAATCAGTATATAATTTTATTGGATAAGATTTTTTGTGTTTATTTGGACCTGCTCAACCATAACGAGGGTTGACTTCAAAACTGTTCCATCTCCTTCTATTTCTATATGGACTTAAAAGAGTTTCATGGTCAGCCTTCCATAATTATAATAAATGAGTGTCCAGTTCACAGTATGAAGAGAGAGCAGAAAGACACAGGCAGGGTACAAACATCATATGCCAGGTGTTAATCTTAAGTGCAAGTCACACTGACCAGTACTTAGCATTGTGACATTGAGTTACCTGAATCTGCTCATAAGCCGCTTTACCAATTTTCATATATATTTGACAAAGATCTGTATTTCATTAGAAAGACTTTAAACATGCTCTAGCTTTGTTTTTCATATATACAATCAAATTCATATAAAGTTAATAGCCAGTCATGGAAACAAGAGAAAGTGGCTGCTTAGACCAGCTGGCTCTTAAATGGAGGTTAAATGTAAAACAAATTACTGTTTAAAGCAGGTGGTTGCTACATGGAGGTCACAATATAAAATTATTTGGACTCTTTAAAGCAGGTGCTTGTTAAATGGAAGTTAGATACAAAATAAATTAGACTGTTTAATGCAGGTGGTTCCTAACATAGGTTTAACTGTGAATTATATTATTCTTAGTTTTGAAGATCGTCATAAATTTATTTACTATTTTGATTTTAATAAAATGCAATGATTTATTATCAAACTGTTTATTCAACAGACTGAGTATCTTTTACTAACCACATAATCATGATCAATATTTTCCAAATCCAAACAGGTCATGTCAGACAGTTCTGTACATTCCAAATAAAGTGGGACAGCTTTTCAAGGAGGAGGAGTTACAGCAAGCAAGGGCGGGGCTAGACAGAGTGAGGGACAGGCTTACAGAGGGAGGGAGGCTGAGGGACAGACAGGCAGAAATATTGCAGACAGAGAGGGAGAAACAGTTGGCAGCTGTAGACTCATATGTAGAGACACTGATGGTCATTATTAAAAATCTGGGGGATGCAGAAAAGAAAATATTGGTAAATAAATTTAAGGAAGAGGAGGAAAAACTTCAACAGAACACCAGCAACTGTCAGGAGGTGATGACAGATGTCCAGAAATATCGCAGTCAACTTGATAGCCATGATGAAAATACAGCCCAGTTATTTGTCAACATTAAAAAAAGCCAGAAAATCATAACTGTTGCTGATCAACTTGTTCAAGAAGTACAAGAAATCACACAGCACCAGTCTCCTCAGTTTCAATCTGACAGACAGATTGAACAGTACTTAGCAGGTCTTCAAACACTTGGGTCACCATTACCAGGGGAGGAAAAGCAAAACATAAAACATCCGTCTGTGGTTCCCTCAACTCAGTCACCAACACTGTACAAGGCTGGACAGAAACAAGACATCAATATCAGGATCAAGAAGGACAGTTATAAATGTAGTATTGTGAGTTCCTGTCTCCTGCCTGATGGCTCCCTTCTACTGTCAGATAACATCAACAAGAACCTGAAGCGCCTGAACACCACCACCTTCACAGTCACAGACCACTGTGATCTACCTACCTACCCTCTTGGTGTGTGTTGTATCAGTCAGCAGGAGGCAGCAGTATGTCTGTACAATACAATACAGTTTGTATCCCTTGGTCCTCACAAAATGACCCTCACTAGATCCATCCAGCTGAATCATTATTGCTATGGTATCTCCTACTGGGATAACAAGCTCTGTGTGTCCAACTATACAGATGATGTACTGTTCTACACACTGTCAGGTTCACTGATTAAATCAGGAAATCTTGGACTGTCAGCCACACTTAACATCACATTCAGTCAGTCAGGAGATGCTCTCTATATTGCTGATGGGAAGCTTGGTCTGGTAGGTGTAGACATGTCAGGTCAGGAGATATTCAGGTACAAAGGTCTGGGTCTGGATGATTGTAGGTCAGTATGTGTTGACAGCTGTGGCAGTGTGTTTGTAGGGGGGTATAAATCTGGAAATGTGGTCCAGGTGACAGAGAGGGGACAGCCCCTGGGGGAGGTGGTACCACAGTCTACTGGTGTACAGAATATTAGGACCCTGAGTTTTGACTGCAGCAACAGGAGGCTGTTTGTGGCAGGGTGGACAGATACAGTAACAGTGTTTGAGATGAAATAGAGACAAAATGGTCTTTATATAGGTGGTCCTAGTACTTTGGGCGTCCTTTTATTGTCTATTGAGGTTATCTTAATATTTGCATAGTCATTATCAAATTGAATGCAATTTTTATCATTCCAGAGTAAAATGATTAATGATTTGCTTGGAGTCAAGACATTGTTATTCTACTTCCAATTTATTTAAAATACTGATTCTTTATTCATAATTAACAATTATTTGTCTTCGTAAGTAGTTTTTTTAAAGTTAATCAATATCTCTTACTCATATACTATCTTTTTTTTTTCTAGGTAGAAATATCTTATACAAGTATTTCTCTTAAATATGTTTTCATTTTAGAATACTTTTAAATAATTACTAAAGATAATTTATCATTTTCAGCTATGATAAATATCTATTCTATGGAATCCTACTAGAGAATTCCACTTAAATTTCATAGATTAACTGCATATTCTGCAGCTTTTGACAGACTTTAGAATTTTGTATTTCTTTACATATATTGTTTATCCACATGGTATTTCATTTACTTAAATACCCTGTGAAACAAGCAGGGTAAAATGTGTTTCAAGCTTAACATTTTAAACTATTACTTAATGCTTTAAATTCAAAATAACTTAGAAGCTGTAAACAAAACTGAGTGATGAATGTAGTTAGAATGGTTTGGTAGGGTTATGGGTCATTTGATTCTTTGTATATTGTGATATGTTTTGTAAGTAGCTTGTGAAGAATATTATAGACAGCCAGGTTCTCTATAGGGAATCACAGAACAGCCCTAAATATAGATAGCATTGATTTAAGGTAATCCATCCATCATTAAATTGTGATCATGGTCCATTAAGTGATAATGGGAAATTTATAATAAATACAAGTACCACTGTGGAATTTAGTAGCATCCCCAGCTGAGCAGCATAGCCAGTTAAGAATTCTGCAAAATCGGTATACCTAGTGTACAAAAAGTCTGTTTTCAAAGGGAAAAAAAAATCAGAACAATATCAAACTTACATATCTTAAGTGTAAATAAAATTATCTTTCCAATGATGTATATGTTTTTGTTGTTTTGTTCTTATTTTTGTCGTAGTTGTGTGTAAAATCCGCCAGGTAAGTAAATTTTGTGTAATTTCGGGATACCGTGTAACTGAGGCAGAATTGATTACACGTATGTTTAATGATCGCGGTTGCGGATTATTAAACACCGTTTTTTAGATTTAAAAATTATATCACTATTTACAGAAAAGAATGAACTTTCTCGAGGTTTTTGAACTTAACGTTTATGTCAATTAATTTCCGAGTAATAAGGTAGTGAAGTCTGGCGCGTTTTTTAGGAAGATTAAAAAGTAAGTAAAATAGATCTTTATACTTCTAAAAGTATAAAGTCTGCTCTTTAATTTGATATATTTTTCAAGACAATTCATGCATATTAAAGCATCCGCATCGTCCGATGAAAATCAAACTTTTACAAAAAAACCGTCCGCTCGGCGAATCGAGTGCGGCCGCCATTTTGAATTTTACCGATAATGAAAACAAAACTTCAGAACGAGAATGTAAAGGTGTATATGGATGTTTTTCTTGTTGATACAACATCTTTCGCGTATAAATCCTTTAATTAACATATTTTTTTAACTTTAGTATCATTGTAATACACATTTTACTTAGTTAAATTACTTTGTTTACCGAGTGAAATTTCGTACCATACGACGATCGTAATTGTCATAACTAACTTCTAACTGCACTTTGGTTGACATGTATACGCATTTATTTTCACAATGAATGAATGGTGCTGCATATACATATTAGTAAAATTTTCTTTATTTCTGAAAAAAAAAAATGGGATGAAATGCAATCCTCATTAATATTGCATTCCTTACCCACCTTCTTTGGTGATGAAAAAAAATAACTATACTGTATATCATTTCTTCATTAGATTAAAATCATGCATGCAACCTATAATTTTTCGTGATCAAAATCTCAAACTTACATCTGACTTTGAAATGAAGGGGAAATCAATCAATCGGATTAAAACCTTAAGTAAATGTGGAGGAACATAGGACAATACTCACTCATTAAAAGTATAAATAAATTAGATGAACTGCATAAAACAACTGCTGTCTTAGATGGAAAAGCCTGTATTTTTTTTATTTTTTTTTTTAATACAATTAACCTAAATGAATAAACATATAATTAGTGATTCTGTACTCTTCCTACAAGATACAAAATTTTATTTAAAGTTGGTAGCATATAACCAACAATTTTTACACTCTTAACTGACAAAAACCTCTTGTTTTAATTGGTGTGTGTGTGTATGGGAGGGTCTTCCATATTGCATCATAAATTACAAAGCTAGGCCCCATGCTGTATAATCAACTGATTGGGAGACACTTTCCAGCTGATAGTTTATGACCTTATTTAATTTATAACAAACTTAGTAACCCTTTGAGATTGCATCCCCTTTTATAGGGTTACAGTTGATGGCTGGCCCCATGTGGTGCAATCACTAGGGAAGTAGTCTATTGTTCAGGTGCAGCCACCAGTGCGATTTATGACATTATTGAGCAATATTATGTAACCTTATAATCAGCCAGTCAAGATTTGGATACTTGATTATACAATGTTGTTTTGGAAAAGTGTTAGGCTTAATTTTAGATTTTCAATTTTGAGAAAAATAAAAGCATATAGTTTATTGCTATATTTAAATTCTAAGTATAACTTCTTTCTCTCTTTTTTTTTAAGGAATAAGTATCAAGATATCATTTTTTTTCTTTTATCTCCCAAAATTACTGTTTCTGCAGTGAATGCTTAATATTGATGTGATTGATATCACATCTTTTTGAAAACCTTAATTCCCCCATAACCATTATAGTATTTTTTTTCTTATTCATAATATCAATATCACGTACTGAATATTGCAAATTAAGTATTGGAAATAAAATTTTGACATTAAAAACATTTTTTTTAAAATTAATTTTCCATTAAATTTTTAAAAAATAAATTCTTAATATTTTGAAATAAGTACTTATTGTGCAAAACTTTGGGAAAAGTGTCATAACATTTAAAATAAGCTGTGATTTGGTTTATTAAAGAATCAGGAACTGTGGAACTTTAATTTTCAATTATATCTTAAAACATGACATACTTTCAGTTTTCACATACAATAACCTTAGTGATTTAATTTCAAAATATCTTAGAAAAAAAAAAAGTTATAGCAACTTTTGTTGTGAATATACGAAATTCCACGATGCATCAGAAAATCTTAAATATATCATGCTTTTCTTTTTCTTTTACAATAACCAAAATGAACAATGAGTATATTTAACAATAGAATCTGGCCCAGTCAACAATAAAGTATTTGTGTTCCAAGTTTCATCAAAATAACTTAAAAAATAAAAAAGTTAGAGCAATTTTAGTTGTGAATGTAGTGAATTCCACGACGCGATGGTTCCGTCGAGGTTTCGAAACATACTATGTATTGTATATGTCCATTTTTCTGAACTTCAGCTGTTTTTTCGACAATTTAAAATGCAATAACTTTTTTGATTTTCAAGATATTTTAAAAATAAAAACAGTTTTGGAAAGCTTATCAATAGCACTTTCCATCTATACCACTCTTTAAAAGTTTAAAGAACAATAAAAAAATGACCTGGGGATGCTAAATTTAGTACAGTCTTTCCAGGTTTTGTTTAATCAACTGAACTCTACCAGAGTTGACACCTTTTACTTTGATGTATAAACAATAATATACTCTGGTCTCAGAGACCACTTGTCACTGATTGATCTTATCACTTGAGAGAGACATAACTTCTAGCACCTGATGACAAAGCTATTGTTGAAGCAAGCCAAATGTTGCATGTGTTAATTAGCTGTGAAGCCACATTGATAAGTTTACTTAACTCCCATATGCTATTTTATAATTTATAATAATGGATATCATTGGTTATCTACTTGATCATTTGTTTAATTTTATTGGTTAATTATTGTAAACCCTTCAATTTGATATAATAAGTTATTCTTGCAGAATTTAAGACAGTCTTGAAAAAGTCTTGAGAACAGTCTTGAGAACAGTCTTGAGAGTAGTCTAGTAAATGCAATCTTGGATAGTTAGTCTCATAGAGAGTCATATACAGAAGTCTGAAGGAGTTGAATAATCTTGTGGAGTTTATCTTGAATTGTTTTAATTCATCTTGTGAAATCTTGGACATTGTGAATTTGAATTTATGGTAGGAAAATATTATACTGGACAATAAAAGGAATCAACTACAAGTTGGCTTGTTGCCTTCAATTCTGCCACCCTCTGTGTCATATAGAGTGGACCCCCGTGACTGTGGTGGTGTAACTTGACTGTAAGTTTGAGAGTGAGCCATGGAGTCTGTTTTACACAACATCTCATTAAAAGTGAATTTCCCATACGACAACAACAACCGCCCACCCCCAAAGTGTCACTGTGGCACAAGCCTTTATAAACTTTGAGAAAAAGGTCCTATAACTCCATGTCAGTGGAAGCTTGAATCTGCACTTAAGTCTTTTCCAGCATTTGAAGGACCATGATTATAATCCAATGATGGATTACCTTAAATCTATGTTGCTGTACAGGGACTGCCGTAAAGTCTATCATTTCTGTATAACGTATAACCCTTACCATGTTGGACTTGTCCTTTCTTCATTATGGACAGTACCATTAGTTGTTTATAGGGGTGCTTGTTGAAGATTCATTGCTTGAATAGTGAGCAGTGCAAACCAAGATCAGACTGCATGGATGTGCAGGCTGATCTTGGTCTACACTGGTAGCAAAGGCAGTTACAAGTGCCCACAGCACTGTAAGGGTTAAAATTCTTCTATATTTCATAGGTTGAAAATAAAAGTAGAGTATGTTACTGTTAATGCCTACATGCATGTTTCACTTTAATTCTTTGAAAGGTTTAACAGTTTGTATATTTGTTTGTGAACAATGATTTGATCTTTTTTTAATTGTGTACAAGATCATGAAATTTAACCCCTGACCTCATGTATATTCATGTGCAAATTCATAACTTGATTAATTAAATGATCTATAAATTGTACTGGTATATGAAACATTGATTTTCTTTGCCAAGGCCAGACAGTATAGATATTAAGTTTCATTATTATATAAGGAGATAGGGGAGAACACTGATGATAGCACTTGTTCCATGTCTGCTCAGGTTGCCAAGGTATCAAAATACGTCTATTTGTGATGAAGGGTTAAAATCATTACAAGAATAATTCAAAGATTTAATAAAAATCAATTTTTCATCCATGAGTTACCTTTTTTTATTTCCATTATATTTCAATATCAAAGTGATTAAAAGAAACAGGCCATACATGAACAAAGACACAGCCCATGACCTTGACCTTTAGCAAATGACCCTTGGTCAAGGTAATGTCACATCCTGTCCTCACAAGCACCCTTTGTACAAATATCATGAGCCATACATGGAATTACTGTGAAATAATTCATTTTTGAAGGACAGTAATTTTTGTCAATTTTGTAAAGGGTTTAGTGGGTTTTATCAACAAATATTAATCCCCTACAAAAAATGCCTCTTATTAAGAACTCATGTTTTCTAGAACATAGATCCACAAATAAATGTACCCACAAAATTCCCTTACATACATAATAAAAAAAATTAATGTCAATGAAAATTAATGACTTTACAGTGGTACTTAACAAGTGACCTTTACCAAATGACCTTTGGTCAATGTCATGACCTGATTTAATGTGAGAATGATAGAGAAATGAAATGACAATCTCCCTGGTTATAAGCAACAATTGGGCCGAGAATAAGCACCTAGAGTCATAGGGTTACAGCGTTACAGTCAAATGGATTTTAAAGCTGAACGGCACACAACATACATGGTGTGTTAATAAACAAGAGGGCCATGATGGCCCAAGAACACTCACGAGAATACCATAAACCTAATCAAAACAATTCAGGTCACGTCATTATACCTGGCTACCTTTAGCATCAACCATATTCAAATTTCAGATACAAAGATTTCTAAAGTTTCTGTAGAAATCATATGAGCAAACTAGCTAACCCCTTTGATGCCTAATTTTTCAAGGGATCAACATTATTTAAGTAATTATGGTAGAGGGCTGAGATGACCCTTTGTGCCCAAATAAATTAAATTCTGACAATTGGGTTCATAGAAGATTTTTTTAAATGGTCTAAACAGAGTAAACATTGTATAAGGAAACTAGCAGATAACTTAGGGATTAACTTAATCTTGGCATTAGGACCATAAGGTGAACATTTTTGTTTTAAATGAAATTAAATTTTGACCTCTGGTTTCAGAGGAGAAGATTTTTAAAAAAAAATCTGTTGATTGCCAGGACAACCATAGTTCTGCATGGATCAAGTTTATTTTAGTAATTTTTGTGGAGGGCCACCCAAGGATCATTCATTCAAGGTTTCGTCAAATTCTACCAAGTGATTTAAAAAAAGATGTCTTTTAGAAGTTATTGTTGATAACACAAGACAGATGACTGATGAAGACAGACACAGGGTGATCAAAATATAATATGATACAAACTGTATTAGCATTGAGTGAAAATGATAAATCATTAGAAAAAAATATAGACAATTTATTTCTCAAAAAGTCTAAATTATTTGTTATACTACTCTCTTACAGTAATAATAAGGGGAGGTCACTGTGTAGGAGATTGACTGAAAATAAACAACATTCACTTCCCTTTATTTTTGGAAAATGAAACGGGAAGATACAAAGACCATTATCTAGAACGTATTGAAATTTTGTAGTGACTTTGAAGTAAAGGACAAACATGGCTTCATCTTTCTACAAGAAAGCTTCAGAAGAAGTAATGGAATATAAATGTTCAACTTGTTACAAGAAGAAAAAGGAGAGAACATCAGAGAAATTTTGCAAAGAATGTCAAAAACATTTCTGCACTAATTGTCTGGAGGCTCACAATGTTATCAATGATGACCATGTCCTTCAGGAGCCATCCATGGCCAGTGGTCAAGTGTTCTTGCCAACTGACAGGTGTCCAAAACACCCAACCATGTTGGTGGACACATATTGCCAGGACCATGATGATGTGGGTTGTAACACCTGTGCTTCTGATGAACACAGGTAAGATTAATAACATTAAAATGTCTACTTTGCATAAATGTAACATATCACAGATCACACTATTCTTTTTAAGATCATATCAAGTAGCTATTTAAAATCTTTATCCAAACTCCAAAGCAGTAGTTAACTTACAGTTGTCCATAACCACTGCCACCACAAGTAGATTCGGCTGATAAAGGCCGGATTTACTTTTATCAATTTTGATCTTAGTTTTGAATATATCATATCAGTTTTGTTATATTTCACGAAAATAACATTCATGATTATGAAAAAAGTAAACAATAAAATCAAATGATAATAATTTATAAAATTATGAATGTATTTTTACTGCTACACCGATAACTGGACAACATTGCAGATGACTTGTGCAAGTGAACTGCAACTGATTTTCTATTGTGCGAGAGAATTTAACAATTATTTTTAAAACAAAGCAGATAGTGTGTTCAACATATTTTGGAAGGGAAAGATGTTGTGGTTAATTTACCAGTAGGTTATGGTCATATTTTGGTCACATGGCTTCAACTATCATCACATGACTTGTGTGGTGGCAGTGGTTAAGTAGCCAGTGCGGAGTTTGATCTTTATCATGTTATACCCATTTTAAATCAAGATATTTGAGGGAAACTAATTTGGAAAACAATAAACAACAATCAAAAAACAAAACAAACAAGAGGGCCAAGACGGCCCTGTGCCGCTCACCTGGGTAAGATTGCTGTGTTAGGCATGATTACCAAAAATGTGGCATCTAAAGTATTTGCAATGATTTTCAAACATTTGACTAAGTGACCTACATTTTGACCCTACCTAAATTTGCACTCATCTGGGACTTCATGCAGACAACATTCTTATCAAGTGTTATGAAGACATGGACAAAAATGTAGCCTCTACAGTGTTCTCAATGTTTGTTTTTTTCTATGATTTGACATGGTGCCCTACCTTTTGACCCCATGTGACTCAGTTTTGAACTCATCCAATATTTCAAGTAGATAAACATTCTGACAGAATTCCATGAAGATTCACCCAAAAATGTGGCCTCTACAGTGTTCATAAGGTTTTTCAAACATATAATTTTGTCCTGGTGACCTACTTTTTGACCCCAAGTGACCCATTTTGAAACTAATGCAAGATTTCACGTAGATAAACATTCTGAACAAGTTCTATGAAGATTAGGCCAAAAATGTGGACTCTAGCATGATCATTAAAATTTTCTAAGATTTGATATGGTGACCTTGTTTTTGATCCAACATGACCCAATTTCAAACTCATTCAATGTAGACATACATCCTGACCAAATTTTTTGGGAAGGTTATAGTGTTCATAATGTTTTTCTTAAGATTTGACCTGGTGACCTAGTTTTCGATCCCATGGGACCCAATTTCAAACTCATCCAAGATATCAAATAGACAAACACCCTGACCAATTTCATGAAGATTGGGCCAAAACTGTGGCCTCTAGAGTGTTCACAAGCAATTGTTGACGACTGAACGACGTACGACAGACAAAAGTAGGTCAAAAAATCTCATTCTGAGCACAAGTGCTAAGGTGCGCTAAAAATCTATATACCCTGCAACGCAGTTGGCAGGGCATAACATTAAATATTTTCTGGAAAATAAAATATCCCTGACAACATGTTTTTTTTATCATCCAGTATATTACAATCAGTATATAATTTTATTGGATAAGATTTTTTGTGTTTATTTGGACCTGCTCAACCATAACGAGGGTTGACTTCAAAACTGTTCCATCTCCTTCTATTTCTAAATGGACTTAAAAGAGTTTCATGGTCAGCCTTCCATAATTATAATAAATGAGTGTCCAGTTCACAGTATGAAGAGAGAGCAGAAAGACACAGGCAGGGTACACACATCATATGCCAGGTGCTAATCTTAAGTGCAAGTCACACTGACCAGTACTTAGCATTGTGACACTGAGTTACCTGAATCTGTCCATAAGCCACTTTACCAATTTTCATATATATTTGACAAAAATCTGTATTTCATTAGAAAGACTTTAAACATGCTCTAGCTTTGTTTTTCATATATACAATCAAATTCATCTAAAGTTACTAGTCAGTCATGGAAACAAGAGAAAGTGGCTGCTTAGACCAGCTGGCTCTTAAATGGAGGTTAAATGTAAAACAAATTACTGTTTAAAGCATGGAGGTCGCAATGTAAAATTATTTGGAATCTTTAAAGCAGGTGCTTGCTAAATGGAAGTTAGATACAAAATAAATTAGACTGTTTAATGCAGGTGGTTCCTAACATAGGTTTAATTGTGAATGATATTATTCTTAGTTTTGAAGATTGTCATAAATATATTTACTATTTTGATTTTAATAAAATGCAATTATTTATTATCAAACTGTTTATTCAACAGACTGAGTATATTTTACTAACCACATAATCATGATCAATATTTTCCAAATCCAAACAGGCCATGTCAGACAGTTCTGTACATTCCAAATAAAGTGGGACAGCTTTTCAAGGAGGAGGAGTTACAGCAAGCAAGGGCGGGGCTAGACAGAGTGAGGGACAGGCTTACAGAGGGAGGGAGGCTGAGGGACAGACAGGCAGAAATATTGCAGACAGAGAGGGAGAAACAGTTGGCAGCTGTAGACGCACATGTAGAGACACTGATGGTCATAATTAAAAATCTGGGGGAGGCAGAAAAGAAAATATTGGTAAATAAATTTAAGGAAGAGGAGGACAAACTTCAACAGAACACCAACAACTGTCAGGAGGTGATGACAGATGTCCAGAAATATTGCGGTCAACTTGACAGACATGATGAAAATACAGCCCAGTTATTTGTCAACATTAAAAAAAGCCAGAAAATCATAACTGTTGCTGATCAACTTGTTCAAGAAGTACAAGAAATCACACAGCACCAGTCTCCTCAGTTTCAACCTGACAGACAGATTGAACAGTGCTTAACAGGTCTTCAAACACTTGGGTCACCATTACCAGGGGAGGAAAAGCAAAACATAAAACATCCTTATGTGATTACTTCAAATCAGTCACCAACACTGTACAAGACTGGACAGAAACAAGACATCAATATCAAGATCAAGGAGGACAGAAGGAAATGTTGTATTATGAGTTCCTGTCTCCTGCCTGATGGTTCCCTCCTACTGTCAGATTTCAACAACAAGAAGCTGAAGCTCCTGAACACCACCACCTACACAGTCACAGACCACTGTGATCTACCTGCCTACCCTTATGGTGTGTGCTGTATCAGTCAGCAGGAGGCAGCAGTATGTCTGTACAGAACAATACAGTTTGTATCCCTTGGTCCTCACAAAATGTCTGTCACTAGATCCATCCAGCTGAATGATGGCTGCTATGGTATCTCCTACTGGGATAACAAGCTCTGTGTGTCCAACTATACAGATGATGTACTGTTCTACACACTGTCAGGTTCACTGATTAAATCAGGAAATCTTGGACTGTCAGACACACATAACATCACATTCAGTCAGTCAGGAGATGCTCTCTATATTGCTGATGAGACACTTGGTCTGGTAGGTGTAGACATGTCAGGTCAGGAGATATTCAGGTACAAAGGTCTGGGTCTGGATGACTGTATGTCAGTATGTGTGGACAGCTGTGGCAGTGTGTTTGTAGGGGGGTATACATCAAGAAATGTGGTCCAGGTGACAGAGAGGGGACAGCCCCTGGGGGAAGTGGTACCACTGTCTGCTGGTGTACAGGATATTAGGGCCCTGAGTTTTGACTGCAGCAACAGGAGGCTGTTTGTGGCAGGGAAATCAGATACAGTAACAGTGTTTGAGATGAAATAGAGACAAAATGATCTTTATATAGGTGGTCCTAGTACTAAGGGCGTCCTTTTATTAATATTTAGATAGTCATTATCAAATTGAATGCAATTTTTATCATTCCAGAGTAAAATGATTAATGATTTGCTTAGAGTTTTTTAAATACTGATTCTTATTCATATTAAACAATTATTTATCTTTTTTTTTAAATTTTTTATATTTGAATACTTTTAAATAATTACTAAAGATAATTTATCATTTTCAGCTATGATAAATATCTATTCTATGGAATCCTACTAGAAAATTCCACAAAAATTTCATCGATTAACTGCATATTCTGCAGTTAAACTGCAGCTTTTGACAGACTTAAGAATTTTGTATTTCTTTACATATATTGTTTACCCACATGGTATTTCATTTACTTAACCCTTTCCCTCATATAGACTCATTTTGACGCACTCAGTAGGTACCACATAAAGCCTGATCTGCAGAAAACCAGTTAAACCTTACCAAATTTAATTACAAAATCCTCATTTCCAGACCACTGAGGAGCAGCGAACAGCATAAAACCTGACCAGCTGCGAGTTACTCGCAGGCTGATCTGGTTTTATGCTGTTCGCATAGGTCTTTTCATGGTGTCCTCTATGAGGGAAAGGGTTAAATACCCTGTGAAACAAGAAGGGTAAAATGTGTTTCAAGCTTAAGATTTTAAACTATTACTTAATGCTTTAAATTCAAAATAACTAAGAAGCTGTAAACAAAACAGTGAGGAATGAAGTTAGAATGGTTTGGTAAGGTTATGGGTCATGTGATGTGATTCTTTGTATATTGTGATATGTTTTGTAAGTAGCTTGTGTAGAATATTATAGACAGCCAGGTTCTCTATAGGGAATCACAGAACAGCCCTAAATATAGATAGCATTGATTTAAGGTAATCAATCCATCATTAAATTGTGATCATGGTCCATTAAGTGATAATGGGAAATTTATAATAAATACAAGTGCCACTGTGGAATTTAGGACAGTCTTTTCAGGTTTTATTTAATCAACTGAATTCTACCAGAGTTGACACATTTTACTTTGATGTATAAACAATAATATACTTTGAGATAGACATAACTTCTAGCACCTGATGACAAAGCTATTGTTGCAGCAAGCCAAATGTTGCATGTGTTAATTAGCTGTGAAGCTTTCCTTAACTCCCATATGCTATTTGATAATTTGTAATAATGGATATCATTGGTTATCTACTTGATTATTTGTTTAATTTTATTGGTTAATTATTGTAAACCCTTCAGTTTAATATAAAGTTATTCTTGCAGAATTTAAGACAGTCTTGAAAAAGTCTTGAGAGTAGTCTAGTAAATGCAATCTTGGATAGTTAGTCTTATAGAGAGACATATACACAAGTCTGAAGAAGTTGAATAATCTTGTAGAGTTTATCTTGAATTGTTTTAATTCATCTTGTGAAATCTTGGACATTGTGAATTTGAATTTATGGTAGGAAAATATAAGGAATAAAAGGAATCAACTACAAGTTGGCTTGTTGCCTTCAATTCTGCCACCCTCTGTGTCATATAGAGTGGACCCCGTGACTGTGGTGGTGTAAGGGTGAGAGTGAGCCACAGAGTCTGTTTTACACAACATCTCACTAAAAGTGAATTTCCCATACGACAACAACCACCACCCACCCCCAAAGTGTCACTGTGGCACAAGCCTTTATAGACTTTGAGAAAAAGGTCCTATAACTCCATGTCAGTGGAAGCTTGAATCTGCACTGAAGTCTTTTCCAGCATTTGAAGGACCATGATTATAATCCAATGATGGATTACCTTAAATCTATGTTGCTGTACAGGGACTGCCATAAAGTCTATCATTTCTGTATAACCCTTACCATGTTGGACTTGTCCTTTCTTCATTATGGACAGTACCATTAGTTATTTATAGGGGTGCTTGTTGAAAATTCATTGCCTGAATAGTGAGCAGTGCAAACCAAGATCAGACTACATGGATGTGCAAGCTGATCTTGGTCTACACTGGTAGCAAAGGCAGTGACAAGTGCCCACAGCATTGTAAGGGTTAAAATTCTTCTATATTTCATAGGTTGAAAATAAAAGTAGAGTATGTTACTGTTAATGCCTACATGACTGTTTCACTTTTATTCTTTGAAAGGTTTATCAGTTTGTATATTTGTTTGTGAACAATGATTTGATCTTTTTTTAATTGTGTACATTCATGTGCAAATTCATAACTTGATTAATTAATTAAATGATCTATAAATTGTACTGGTATATGAAACATTGATTTTCTTTGCCAAAGCAGACAGTATAGAAAATGAGTTTCAATATTATATAAGGAGACAAGGGAGACACTGATAAAAGTACTTGTTCCATGTCTGCTCAGGTTGCCAAGGTATCAAAATACGTCTATTTGTGATGAAGGGTTAAAATCAATACCAGAATTATTAAAAGACTGAATAAAAATCAATTTTCCATCCATGAGTTACCTCTTTTTATTTCCTTTATATTTCAAATATTAAAGGGTTTAAAAGAAATAGGCCATACATGAATAAAGACACCTTTGGTCAAGGTAATGACACATCCTGTCCTCACAAGCACCCTTTGTACAGATGTCATGGGCCATACATGGAATTACTGTGAAATCATTATTTTTTGTAGGACACTAATTTTTGTCAATTTTGTAGTGGGTTTTATCAACAAATATTAATCCCCCACAAAAAATGCTTCTTATTAAGAACTCATGTTTTCTAGAACATAGATCCACAAATAAATGTACCCACAAAATTCGATTACATACATAATAAAAAAAAAATTAATGTCAATGAAAATTAATGACTTTACAGTAGTACTAAACAAGTGACCTTCACCAAATGACCTTTGGTCAATGTCATGACCTAATGTAATGTGAGAATGACAGAGAAATGAAATGACAATCTCCTTGATTATAAGCAACAACTGAGCCTAGAATAAGCACCTAGAGTCATATGGTTACAGAGTTACAGTCAAATGGATTTTAAAATTGAATGGAACACAACATACATGGTGTGTTAATAAACTGGAGGGCCAGGATGGCCCAAGAACACTCACAAGAATACCATAAGCCTAATCAAAACATTTCAGGTCACATGATTATACCTGGCTATCTTCAGCATCAACCATATTCAAATTTCAGATACAAAGATTTCTAAAGTTTCTGTAGAAATCATATGAGCAAACTAGCTAACCCCTTTGATGCCTAATTTTTAAAGGGATCAACCTTATTTAAGTAATTATGGTAGAGGGCTGGGATGACCCTTTGTACCCAAATAAATTAAATTCTGACAATTGGGTTCATAGAAGATTTTTTTTAAATAATCTAAACAGAGTATACATTGTATAAGGAAAGTAACAGATAACTTAGGGATTTACTTAACATTGTATAGGGAAACTAGCAGATAACTTAGGGATTAACTTAATCTTAGCATTTATGGTAGAGGACCATAAGGTGAAAATTTTTGTTTTAAATGAAATTAAATTCTGACCTCTGGTTTTAGAGGAGAATATTTAAAAAAAATCTGTTGATTGCCATGACAACCATAGTTCTGCATGGATCAAGTTTATTTTAGTAATTTTTGTGGAGGGCCACCCAGGTTCATGCAAGGTTCCATCAATTTCTACCAAGTGGTATCAAAAAAGATGTCTTTTGAAAGTAATTGTTGACAACACAAGACAGATGACTGATGAAGACAGACACAGGGTGATCAGAATATAATATGATACAAACTATATTAGCATTGAGTAAAAATGATAAATCATTAGAAAAAAATATAGACAATTTATTTCTCAAAAAGTCTAAATTATTTGTTATACTGATACAAAAGAGATACTCTCTTACAGTAATAATAAGGGGAGGTCACTGTGTAGGAGATTGACTGAAAATAAACAACATTCACTTCCCTTTATTTTTGGAAAAACGAAACAGGAAGTTACAAAGCCACTTATCTAGAACGTATTAAAATTTTGTAGTGACTTTGAAGTAAAGGACAAACATGGCTTCATCTTTCTACAAGAAAGCTTCAGAAGAAGTAATGGAATATAAATGTTCAACTTGTTACAAGAAGAAAAAGGAGAGGACATCAGAGAAATTTTGCAAGGAATGTCAAAAACATTTCTGCACTAACTGTCTGGAGGCTCACAATGTTATCCATGATGACCATGTCCTTCAGGAGCCATCCATGGCCAGTGGTCAAGTGTTCTTGCCAACTGACAGGTGTCCAAAACACCCAACCATGTTGGTGGACACATATTGCCAGGACCACGATGATGTGGGTTGTAACACCTGCGTTTTTGATGAACACAGGTAAGATTTGCAACATTAGAATGTCTATTTTGCATAAATGTAACAAATCATAGATCACACTATTCTTTTTTAGATCATATCAAGTAGCTATTTAACATCTTTATCCAAACTCCAAAGTAGTAGTTAACTTATAGTTGTTGATAACCACTGCCACCACAAGTAGATTCGTCTGATAAAGGCCGGATTGACTTTTTTCAATTTTGATTTTAGTTTTGAATATATCATAATTTATCAGTTTTGTTATATTTCACGAAAATAACATTCATGATTATGAAATAGTAAACAATAAAATCAAATGATAATAATTTATAAAATTATGAATGTATTTATACTGCTACACCGGTAACTAGACAACATTGCAGATGGCTTGTGAAAGTGAACTGCAACTGATTTTTTATTGTGCAAGAGAATTTAATCCAACAATTATTTTTAAAACAAAGCAGATAGTGTGTTCAACATATTTTGGAAGGAAAAGATGTTGTGGTTAATTTACCAGTAGGTTATGGCCATGTTTTAGTCACATGGCTTCAACTATCATCACATGACTTGTGTGGTGGCAGTGGTTAAGTCGCCAGTGCGGAGTTTGATCTTTATCATGTTATACCCATTTTAAATCAAGATATTTGAGGGAAACTAATTTGGAAAACTATAAACAACAATCAAACAAGAGGCCCATGATGGCCCTAAATCGCTCACCTGAGATAAATAGGTTGACCCAAGGAACATCTGTTCCAATTTATTTTAAAATCTGGCCAGTAGTTTTGAAGAAGATGATTTTTAAAGTTTTCATATTATTTTTCTTTTTGTAGCCATGGCAACCAGAGTTCTATATGGATCAAGTTTATTTTAGGAACTTTTGTGAAGGTTGACCCAAGGATCATTCCTGTCAAGTTTAATCAAATTCTGTCCAGTGGTTTCAGAGGAAATGTTGATTAAAGTTTTCCCTATATACATATAAGGCAAATAAGCCCCGCCCCTAGCGGCCATGTTTTTTACGGATCGGAATTTCTATTTAGCAACTTTGGTAGAGGTTGACCCAAGGAACATCTGTACCAATTTATTTTTAAATCTGGCCAGTAGTTTTGAAGGAGATGATTTTTAAAGTTTTCATTTTTTTTCTTCTTTTTGTTGCCATGGCAACCAGAGTTCTACATGGATCAACTTTATTTTAGCAACTTTTGTGAAGGTTGACCCAAGGATCATCCCTGCCAAGGTTAATCAAATTCTGTCCAGTGGTTTCAGAGGAGATGTTGTTTGAAGGTTTCTCTATATACATATAAGGCAAATAAGCCCCGCCCCTGGCGGCCATGTTTTTTTACGGATCGGAATAATTTTAGCAACTTTGATAGAGGTTGACCCAAGGAACATATGTACCAAATTATTTTGAAATCTGGCCAGTAGTTTTGAAGGAGATGATTTTTAAAGTTTTCAAATTATTTTTCTTTTTGTTGCCATGGCAACCAGAGTTCTTCATGGATCAACTTTATTTTAGCAACTTTTGTAGAGCCTCACCCAAGGAACATTCCTGCCAAGTTTCATTAAATTCTGTCCAGCGGTTTCAGAGGAGATGTCGTTTAAAGCAAATTGTTGAATACGGACGACGGACGATCACAAAAGCTCACCTTGAGCACTTTGTGCTCAGGTGAGCTAAAAACAAAACAAACAAGAGGGCCAAGACAGCCCTGTGCCGCTTACCTGGGTAAGATTGCTGTGTTAGGCATGATTACCAAACTAGATGTGGGTGTTCCTCGGAACACTTGTGTCGCCTGCATTTAAGCATGTTTGATGAAAGAATTGACTAGAAAATCGATCTTTTGACAAATTATTGATAAAGCATAATCTATTTTGTGAGGTACAAAATAACACCAAATCACACACACACACACACACATATATATATATATATATTTTTTTTTTTTTTGGGGGGGGGGGGGAATAAAATATTCAAACAGTGCAATATGTAATAATTTTCCCGAGCACTTTCGACTATACAGTCTTCATCAGAGGAGTGTCAGAATGACTATGAATTCAAAACATTAACTGTAAGAAAAATTATGACGTCATTAAGCACTTATGACGTTAATTATATATATGTTGCAAGTTTGTAGTCATCATTATCATTATTGAGTTATCATTCTTGTGTACTGCACTCAGACCAATGAGATCTATCTACTATAAATGTTTAAGGCAACACTTCAAATACTTTACAAGTTATGCACCACACAAGAATTAAATCCAAAAAAATAAACAAAGGGAAATAACTCCAAAAATACAACAGTTATCATTCTTGCACAATGCACTCCATGAGATCTTTCCACCTGTGAGGTTTCAAAGTAATACCTCAAATACGGCAATAACTCAAGGAAAAAGAGAAACATAGTTATCATTCATGTGCACTGCACTCAGACCATTGAGATCTATGAAGTTTCAAGTCAACACCTCAAATACGTTTCGAGTTATGCCCCAGACAAAAATTAAGTCTGAAAATCAACAAAGGGAAATAACTCAGAAAATAAAACAGAGTTATCATTCTTATGCACTGCACTACAAATCCATGAGATCTTTCCATCTATGAAGTTTCAAAGCAATATCTCAAATACTTTTTATGTTATGCTCCTGACAAAAATAAAGACTGAGAATCAACAAAGGACAATAACTCAGGAGAAAAGAAAGTGAGAGTTATCATTTATGTGAACTGCACTCCTCTTCAATGAGATCTATCTATCTATAAAGTTTTAAGTCAGCACCTCAAATACTTTTTGAGTTATGCCCTGGACAAAAATTAAGACTGAAAATCAACAAAGGGCAATAACTCAGAAAATATGAAAGTCATGGTTATCATTCTTGTGCACTGCACTCTGCCTCAATGTGATCCATCTTTTAAGTTTCAAGGTGATACCTCAAATACTTTTTGAGTTATGGTCCGGACAAAAATAAAACTCAGAATCAACAAAGGGAATAACTCAGAAAATACGAAAGTCAGGTTATCATTCTTGTGCACTGCACTCCACCTCAATGTGATCTATCCATGTTTTAAGTTTTAAGGTGATACCTCAAATACTTTTCGAGTTATGCTCCGGACAAGAAAGTGTGACGCCGACGACGACGACGCCAACGACGACGACGACGGACAAAGTGATCCCTATGTGTCTGCCATGCTATGCAGGCGACACAAAAATGTGGCATCTAAAGTATTTGCAATGATTTTCAAACATTTGACTAAGTGACCTACATTTTGACCCTACCTAAATTTGCACTCATCTAGGACTTCATGTAGACAACATTCTTATCAAGTGTTATGAAGACTTGGACAAAAATGTAGCCTCTACAGTGTTCTCAATATTTTTTTTCTATGATTTGACATGGTGCCCTACCTTTTGACCCCATGTGACTCAGTTTTGAACTCATCCAATATTTCAAGTAGATAATCATTCTGACCGAATTCCATGAAGATTGACCTAAAAATGAGGCCTCTACAGTGTTCATAAGCTTTTTCTAACATATAATTTTGTCCTGGTGACCTACTTTTTGACCCCAAGTGACCCATTTTGAAACTAATGCAAGATTTCACATAGATAAACATTCTGCGGAGTTCTGTGAAGGTTGGGCCAAGAATATGGCCTCTAGTGTGTTCACAAGGGTTTTGTAAGACTTTTTAAAAATTGATTTAGTGACCTAGTTTTTGACTACACATGACCCAATTCGAAATACCCCGAGATATTATTAAGACGAACATCCTGACCCAGTTTCATGAAGATTCGGCCAAAAATGTAGACTCTAGCATGATCATTAAAATTTTCTAAGATTTGCACTGAGCCTGATGACCTTTTTGACCACATGTCTCAATTTCAAATTCATTTGAGATATCAAAAAGATTGGGCCAAAAATGTAGCCTCTAATGTGTTCACAAGGTTTTTCTAAGATTTGACCAGGTGACCTAGTTTTTGACCCCATGTGACCGAATTTCAAACTCATCCAAGATATCAAGTAAACAAACACCTTGACCAATTTTCATGAAGATTGGGCCAAAACTGTGGCTTCTAGAGTGTTCACAAGCAATTGTTGACGACTGAAGTTGCACGTCATATGACGGACAAAAGTAGGTCACAAAATCTCATCCTGAGCACAAGTGCTCACAGTCGGTAGGGCATAACAATAGATATTTTCTGGAGAATAAAATATCCCTGACAACAGTCATGATTTTTTTATCATCCAGTATATTACAATCAGTATATAATTTTATTGGATAAGATTTTTTGTGTTTATTTGGACCTGCTCAACCATAACGAGGGTAGACTGCAAAACTGTTCCATCTCCTTCTATTTCTATATGGACTTAAAAGAGTTTCATGGTCAGTCTTCCATAATTATAATAAATGAGTGTCCAGTTCACAGTATGAAGAGAGAGCAGAAAGACACAGGCAGGGTACAAACATCATATGCCAGGTGCTAATCTTAAGTGCAAGTCACACTGACCAGTACTTAGCATTGTGACACTGAGTTACCTGAATCTGTCCATAAGCCACTTTACCAATTTTCATATATATTTGACAAAAATCTGTATTTCATTAGAAAGACTTTAAACATGCTCTAGCTTTGTTTTTCATATATACAATCAAATTCATCTAAAGTTACTAGCCAGTCATGGAAACAAGAGAAAGTGGCTGCTTAGACCAGCTGGCTCCTAAATGGAGGTTAACTGTAAAACAAATTACTGTTTAAAGCAGGTGGTTGCTACATGGAGGTTGCAATGTAAAATTATTTGGACTCTTTAAAGCAGGTGCTTGCTAAATGGAAGTTAGATACAAAATAAATTAGTCTGTTTAATGCAGGTGGTTCCTAACATAGGTTTAACTGTAATTTTTAAATTTGAATTTTACTAACAATATTATGATAATATTTTCCAAATCCAAACAGGCCATGTCAGACAGTTCTGTACATTCCAAATAAAGTGGGACAGCTTTTCAAGGAGGAGGAGTTACAGCAAGCAAGGGCGGGGCTAGACAGAGTGAGGGACAGGCTTACAGAGGGAGGGAGGCTGAAGGACAGACAGGCGGAAATATTGCAGACAGAGAGGGAGAAACAGTTGGCAGCTGTAGACGCACATGTAGAGACACTGATGGTCATTATTAAAAATCTGGGGGAGGCAGAAAAGAAAATATTGGTAAATAAATTTAAGGAAGAGGAGGACAAACTTCAACAGAACACCAACAACTGTCAGAAGGTGATGACAGATGTCAAGAAATGCTGCAGTAAACTTGACAGACATGATGAAAACACAACCCAGCTGTTCATCGACATTAAAAAAAGCCAGAAAATCATAAATGCTGCTAATCAACTTGTTCAAGAAGTACAAGAAATCACACAGCACCAGTCTCCTCAGTTTCAATCTGACAGACAGATTGAACAGTACTTAGCAGGTCTTCAAACACTTGGGTCACCATTACCAGGGGAGGAAAAGCAAAACATAAAACATTCGTCTGTGGTTACCTCAACTCAGTCACCAACACTGTACAAGGCTGGACAGAAACAGGACATCAATATCAGGATCAAGGAGGACAGAAGGAAATGTAGTATTGTGAGTTCCTGTCTCCTGCCTGATGGCTCCCTCCTACTGTCAGATAATAACAACAAGAACCTGAAGCGCCTGAACACCACCACCTTCACAGTCACAGACCACTGTAATCTACCTACTCACCCTAATGGTGTGTGTTGTATCAGTCAGCAGGAGGCAGCAGTATGTCTGAACAATACAATACAGTTTGTATCCCTTGGTCCTCACAAAATGTCCGTCACTAGATCCATCCAGCTGAATGATGGCTGCTATGGTATCTCCTACTGGGAAAACAAGCTCTGTGTGTCCAACAAGAGAGATGATGTACTGTTCTACACACTGTCAGGCTCACTGATAAAATCAGGAAATCTTGGACTGTCAACCACACATAACATCACATTCAGTCAGTCAGGAGATGTTCTCTATATTGCTGATGGGAAGCTTGGTCTGGTAGGTGTAGACAGGTCAGGTCAGGAGATATTCAGGTACAAAGGTCTGGGTTTGGATAATTGTATGTCAGTATGTGTGGACAGCTGTGGCAGTGTGTTTATAGGGGGGTATAAATCTGGAAATGTGGTCCAGGTGACAGAGAGGGGACAGCCCCTGGGGGAAGTGGTACCACTGTCTGCTGGTGTACAGGATATTAGGGCCCTGAGTTTTGACTGCAGCAACAGGAGGCTGTTTGTGGCAGGGTATTCAGATACAGTAACAGTGTTTGAGATGAAATAGAGACAAAATGATCTTTATATAGGTGGTCCTAGTACTAAGGGCGTCCTTTTATTAATATTTAGATAGTCATTATCAAATTGAATGCAATTTTTATCATTCCAGAGTAAAATGATTAATGATTTGCTTAGAGTCAAGACATTGTTATTCTACTTCCAATTTATTTAAATACTGATTCTTATTCATATTAAACAATTATTTATCTTCATAAGTAGTTTTTTTCATGTTAATCAATATCTTTTACTCATATACTATCTTTTTTTTTTCTAGGTAGAAATATCTTATACAAGTATTTCTCTTAAATATGTTTTCATTTTAGAATATTTAAAAAATATTATTCTAATAGAAAATTCCACAAAAATTTCATCGATTAACTGCATATTCTGCAGTTAAACTGCAGCTTTTGACAGACTTAAGAATTTTGTATTTCTTTACATATATTGTTTATCCACATGGTATTTCATTTACTTAACCCTTTCCCTCATATAGACTCATTTTGACGCACTCAGTAGGTACCACATAAAGCCTGATCTGCAGAAAACCACAGTTAAACCTTACCAAATTTAATTACAAAATCCTCATTTCCAGACCACTGAGGAGCAGCGAACAGCATAAAACCTGACCAGCTGCGAGTTACTCGCAGGCTGATCTGGTTTTATGCTGTTCGCATAGGTCTTTTCATGGTGTCCTCTATGAGGGAAAGGGTTAAATACCCTGTGAAACAAGAAGGGTAAAATGTGTTTCAAGCTTAAGATTTTAAACTATTACTTAATGCTTTAAATTCAAAATAACTAAGAAGCTGTAAACAAAACAGTGAGGAATGAAGTTAGAATGGTTTGGTAAGGTTATGGGTCATGTGATGTGATTCTTTGTATATTGTGATATGTTTTGTAAGTAGCTTGTGTAGATTATTATAGACAGCCAGGTTCTCTATAGGGAATCACAGAACAGCCCTAAATATAGATAGCATTGATTTAAGGTAATCAATCCATCATTAAATTGTGATCATGATCCATTAAGTGATAATGGGAAATTTATAATAAATACAAGTGCCACTGTGGAATTTAGGACAGTCTTTTCAGGTTTTATTTAATCAACTGAATTCTACCAGAGTTGACACATTTTACTTTGATGTATAAACAATAATATACTTTGAGATAGACATAACTTCTAGCACCTGATGACAAAGCTATTGTTGCAGCAAGCCAAATGTTGCATGTGTTAATTAGCTGTGAAGCTTTACTTAACTCCCATATGCTATTTGATAATTTGTAATAATGGATATCATTGGTTATCTACTTGATTATTTGTTTAATTTTATTGGTTAATTATTGTAAACCCTTCAGTTTAATATAAAGTTATTCTTGCAGAATTTAAGACAGTCTTGAAAAAGTCTTGAGAGTAGTCTAGTAAATGCAATCTTGGATAGTTAGTCTTATAGAGAGTCATATACACAAGTCTGAAGGAGTTGAATAATCTTGTGGAGTTTATCTTGAATTGTTTTAATTCATCTTGTGAAATCTTGGACATTGTGAATTTGAATTTATGGTAGGAAAATATAATAATGGACAATAAAAGGAATCAACTACAAGTTGGCTTGTTGCCTTCAGTTCTGCCACCCTCTGTGTCATATAGAGTGGACCCCGTGACTGTGGTGGTGTAAGGGTGAGAGTGAGCCACTAAGTCTGTTTTACACATCTCACTAAAAGTGAATTTCCCATACGACAACAACCACCACCCACCCCCAAAGTGTCACTGTGGCACAAGCCTTTATAGACTTTGAGCAAAAGGTCCTATAACTCCATGTCAGTGGATGCTTGAATCTGCACTGAAGTCTTTTCCAGTATTTGAAGGACCATGATTATAATCCAATAATGGATTACCTTAAATCTATGTTGCTGTACAGGGACTGCCATAAATTCTATCATTTCTGTATAACCCTTACCATGCTGGACTTGTCCTTTCTTCATTATGGACAGTACCATTAGTTGTTTATAGGGGTGCTAGCTGAAAATTCATTGCCTGAGTAGTGAGTAGTGCAAACCAAGATCAGACTACATGGATGTGCAAGCTGATCTTGGTCTACACTGGTAGCAAAGGCAGTGACAAGTGCCCACAGCATTGTAAGGGTTAAAATTCTTCTATATTTCATAGGTTGAAAATAAAAGTAGAGTATGTTACTGTTAATGCCTACATGACTGTTTCACTTTTATTCTTTGAAAGGTTTATCAGTTTGTATATTTGTTTGTGAACAATGATTTGATCTTTTTTTAATTGTGTACAACCAAAAAATTTTAACGACGTATAATACATAAACTCCGCTATATCGCGTTTCTTGGGGTCCAAGCCCAAATACCGCGATATAGTGGACCGCGTAGTAGGTTTGAGAATGCTATATGTGTCTTTGTGATAGTCGTAAAATTCTTGAAAAACCCTAATATAAAGCAATAAACATTATTTTATTTATAGACTTATTTTAAATAATTCCATAATCATTGATTCTTTTCTCTTTTTTGCACTATAATTGCCGATGATTCAGATTCAGAGAGCAGTGTGTACGGTATGGTGATGTGAAGCGGTTATGAAACTCTTCAGCATATCTTATTATAATAAATTATACGCCGTTCATTGTTTGTCAAAACAATGTCGGTGTGAAAATTGCCATTCCACTACATTTCATCGCTATTTCTAATTAAGCTGAGGTGAACTTATTATGATGTATCGATATGAGGAGCCCTGTTAATGTTTAAATGAAACAAATTACCAGGTAACGCTGATCTAACTATCATTTATTGTTTACTTCCGGTGAAAAAGACTGGCTATTTTCCGGGACTTTTTAATCCATGGTAAAATTATGTACGCTAGCATAATAAACAAAAATACCATTACTAAGGTTTATGCAGTGGATTTTAGACAATGTTTGTGTATTTTATCGAGTATCTGCTTGGTATTGAATGTCCATACCAATTAAATGCTGATTACTGTGGTTGGATAATTATACCTACAAACCTGCATTGTTGCCGATCATTAACACTCGATTGCGTAATCATCAACTGCCCCCAAACACAATAGCTTACCACCTGGGGTGTTTAATTGTTATCACTTCCGCGTGTCAGTGCACTAGCATGTTAAATACTGACCGCAAAACTCTTTTAAATACACATAGATAAAGAAGGAGAAAGATTAGTTTCGCGGTAAGCCTATGCAAATAACGCGATATATATTTTGGGGTCCATAGATCAACCGCGATATATTGGTCAACGCGAAATAGCAGTCCGCAATATAGCGGAGCTGTACTGTATTAGAGAACACTGATAAAAGCACTTGTTCCATGTCTGCTCAGGTTGCCAAGGTATCAAAATACGTCTATTTGTGATGAAGGGTTAAAATCATTACAAGAATAATTCAAAGATTTAATAAAAATCAATTTTTCATCCATGAGCTACCTCTTTTTATTTCCATTATATTTCAATATCAAAGTGATTAAAAGAAATAGGCCATACATGAACAAAGACACAGCCCATGAACTTGACCTTTAGCAAATGACCCTTGGTCAAGGTAATGTCACATCCTGTCCTCACAATGATGTACTGTTCTACACACTGTCAGGTTCACTGATTAAATCAGGAAATCTTGGACTGTCAGACACACATAACATCACATTCAGTCAGTCAGGAGATGCTCTCTATATTGCTGATGAGACACTTGGTCTGGTAGGTGTAGACAGGTCAGGTCAGGAGATATTCAGGTACAAAGGTCTGGGTCTGGATGATTGTATTGTCAGTATGTGTGGACAGCTGTGGCAGTGTGTTTGTAGGGGGGTATACATCAAGAAATGTGGTCCAGGTGACAGAGAGGGGACAGCCCCTGGGGGAAGTGGTACCACTGTCTGCTGGTGTACAGGATATTAGGGCCCTGAGTTTTGACTGCAGCAACAGGAGGCTGTTTGTGGCAGGGAAATCAGATACAGTAACAGTGTTTGAGATGAAATAGAGACAAAATGATCTTTATATAGGTGGTCCTAGTACTAAGGGCGTCCTTTTATTAATATTTAGATAGTCATTATCAAATTGAATGCAATTTTTATCATTCCAGAGTAAAATGATTAATGATTTGCTTAGAGTCAAGACATTGTTATTCTACTTCCAATTTATTTAAATACTGATTCTTATTCATATTAAACAATTATTTTTAATTAAATATGTTTTCATTTTAGAATACTTTTAAATAATTACTAAAGATAATTTATCATTTTCAGCTATGATAAATATCTATTCTATGGAATCCTACTAGAAAATTCCACAAAAATTTCATCGATTAACTGCATATTCTGCAGTTAAACTGCAGCTTTTGACAGACTTAAGAATTTTGTATTTCTTTACATATATTGTTTATCCACATGGTATTTCATTTACTTAACCCTTTCCCTCATATAGACTCATTTTGACGCACTCAGTAGGTACCACATAAAGCCTGATCTGCAGAAAACCACAGTTAAACCATACCAAATTTAATTACAAAATCCTCATTTCCAGACCACTGAGGAGCAGCGAACAGCATAAAACCTGACCAGCTGCGAGTTACTTGCAGGCTGATCTGGTTTTATGCTGTTCGCATAGGTCTTTTCATGGTGTCCTCTATGAGGGAAAGGGTTAAATACCCTGTGAAACAAGAAGGGTAAAATGTGTTTCAAGCTTAAGATTTTAAACTATTACTTAATGCTTTAAATTCAAAATAACTAAGAAGCTGTAAACAAAACAGTGAGGAATGAAGTTAGAATGGTTTGGTAAGGTTATGGGTCATGTGATGTGATTCTTTGTATATTGTGATATGTTTTGTAAGTAGCTTGTGTAGAATATTATAGACAGCCAGGTTCTCTATAGGGAATCACAGAACAGCCCTAAATATAGATAGCATTGATTTAAGGTAATCAATCCATCATTAAATTGTGATCATGATCCATTAAGTGATAATGGGAAATTTATAATAAATACAAGTGCCACTGTGGAATTTAGGACAGTCTTTTCAGGTTTTATTTAATCAACTGAATTCTACCAGAGTTGACACATTTTACTTTGATGTATAAACAATAATATACTTTGAGATAGACATAACTTCTAGCACCTGATGACAAAGCTATTGTTGCAGCAAGCCAAATGTTGCATGTGTTAATTAGCTGTGAAGCTTTACTTAATTCCCATATGCTATTTGATAATTTGTAATAATGGATATCATTGGTTATCTACTTGATTATTTGTTTAATTTTATTGGTTAATTATTGTAAACCCTTCAGTTTAATATAAAGTTATTCTTGCAGAATTTAAGGCAGTCTTGAAAAAGTCTTGAGAGTAGTCTAGTAAATGCAATCTTGGATAGTTAGTCTTATAGAGAGTCATATACACAAGTCTGAAGGAGTTGAATAATCTTGTGGAGTTTATCTTGAATTGTTTTAATTCATCTTGTGAAATCTTGGACATTGTGAATTTGAATTTATGATAGGAAAATATAATACTGGACAATAAAAGGAATCAACTACAAGTTGGCTTGTTGCCTTCAATTCTGCCACCCTCTGTGTCATATAGAGTGGACCCCGTGACTGTGGTGGTGTAAGGGTGAGAGTGAGCCACGGAGTCTGTTTTACACATCTCACTAAAAGTGAATTTCCCATACGACAACAACCACCACCCACCCCCAAAGTGTCACTGTGGCACAAGCCTTTATAGACTTTGAGCAAAAGGTCCTATAACTCCATGTCAGTGGATGCTTGAATCTGCACTGAAGTCTTTTCCAGCATTTGAAGGACCATGATTATAATCCAATAATGGATTACCTTAAATCTATGTTGCTGTACAGGGACTGCCATAAATTCTATCATTTCTGTATAACCCTTACCATGCTGGACTTGTCCTTTCTTCATTATGGACAGTACCATTAGTTGTTTATAGGGGTGCTTGTTGAAAATTCATTGCCTGAGTAGTGAGTAGTGCAAACCAAGATCAGACTACATGGATGTGCAAGCTGATCTTGGTCTACACTGGTAGCAAAGGCAGTGACAAGTGCCCACAGCATTGTAAGGGTTAAAATTCTTCTATATTTCATAGGTTGAAAATAAAAGTAGAGTATGTTACTGTTAATGCCTACATGACTGTTTCACTTTTATTCTTTGAAAGGTTTATCAGTTTGTATATTTGTTTGTGAACAATGATTTGATCTTTTTTTAATTGTGTACAAGATCATGAAATTTAACCCCTGACCTCATGTATATTCATGTGCAAATTCATAACTTGATTAATTAAATGATCTATAAATTGTACTGGTATATGAAACATTGATTTTCTTTGCCAAGGCAGACAGTATAGATACAGTACAACTCCGCTATATCGCGTTTCTTGGGGTCCAAGCCCAAATACCGCGATATAGTGGACCGCGTAGTAGGTTTGAGAATGCTATATGTGTCTTTGTGATAGTCGTAAATTCTTGAAAAACCCTAATATAAAGCAATAAACATTATTTTATTTTTAGACTTATTTTAAATAATTCCATAATCTTTTATTGATTCTTTTCTCTTTTTGCACTATAATTGCCGATGATTCAGATTCAGAGAGCAGTGTGTACGGTATGGTGATGTGAAGCGGTTATGAAACTCTTCAGCATATCTTATTATAATAAATTATACGCCGTTCATTGTTTGTCAAAACAATGTCGGTGTGAAAATTGCCATTCCACTACATTTCATCGCTATTTCTAATTAAGCTGAGGTGAACTTATTATGATGTATCGATATGAGGAGCCCTGTTAATGTTTAAATGAAACAAATTACCAGGTAACGCTGATCTAACTATCATTTATTGTTTACTTCCGGTGAAAAAGATTGGCTATTTTCCGGGACTTTTTAATCCATGGTAAAATTATGTACGCTAGCATAAAAAACAAAAATACCATTACTAAGGTTTATGCAGTGGATTTTAGACAATGTTTGTGTATTTTATCGAGTATCTGCTTGGTATTGAATGTCCATACCAATTAAATGCTGATTACTGTGGTTGGATAATTATACCTACAAACCTGCATTGTTGCCGATCATTAACACTCGATTGCGTAATCATCAACTGCCCCCAAACACAATAGCTTACCACCTGGGGTGTTTAATTGTTATCACTTCCGCGTGTCAGTGCACTAGCATGTTAAATACTGACCGCAAAACTCTTTTAAATACACATAGATAAAGAAGGAGAAAGATTAGTTTCGCGTAAGCCTATGCAAATAACGCGATATATATTTTGGGGTCCATAGATCAACCGCGATATATTGGTCAACGCGAAATAGCAGTCCGCAATATAGCGGAGCTGTACTGTATTAAGTTTTATTATTATATAAGGAGACAGGGGAGAACACTGATAAAAGCACTTGTTCCATGTCTGCTCAGGTTGCCAAGGTATCAAAATACGTCTATTTGTGATGAAGGGTTAAAATCATTACAAGAATAATTCAAAGATTTAATAAAAATCAATTTTTCATCCATGAGCTACCTCTTTTTATTTCCATTATATTTCAATATCAAAGTGATTAAAAGAAATAGGCCATACATGAACAAAGACACAGCCCATGAACTTGACCTTTAGCAAATGACCCTTGGTCAAGGTAATGTCACATCCTGTCCTCACAATGATGTACTGTTCTACACACTGTCAGGTTCACTGATTAAATCAGGAAATCTTGGACTGTCAGACACACATACAGCGATAATTTTACAAATTGAAAATATGGGTTTTTAGGATGCACATATTTGAAAACAATGGGTTTTTTTCAAAATCAATGAGTCAAAATCATAAATTGAAGCATTTTGAGGTAAACTTTAATAGAATGGCATGAGACATTGATCAACCACTTTGTTTTGATTTCAGTTTATAAACTATTAACCAAACTACTCTCTTAAAAAACAAGATATGTCCACTTCTACATTTATCTTAAATTAATCTTCCTATCTTTGCTACTTCTCCACAATTGAATGACATTCAGGAAGTCACATTTTGCAGCCATTTTTACAGTCATTAGTTTATGTTGTGTCTCAACAAACATTCATAGCATTTTGCAGGGCGGGGGCTTGTATTGCAGACTGATGATCGTTCAAAGATGCATGCCGTACTAATGTTGAATGTTGGAAATTCATGTTCTGATTTTTTTTAATCATACCATTTGTTTCCCCGATGTGGTGTTCCTTCCACTACATATATTTTTATTAGTTTATGTTGTGT
>CM037789.1:10507737-10557737 GCA_021229015.1 Solen grandis
GAATACTAAAGTTTATTATATCCGGATCCTATATCCTCCTTTGCACAACACATCAAAACCTTTATTTGTAATCTTACATTAACGCTGGCGTTAATTTGTTTATTAAGGGTAGCTTAAAATTACATTCATTTTATACTTAGCTAAATCAATTTACATATTGAGTATTTAGCGAGTAAAGACAATTTCTCTGTGTATGTTCTTTCATAACGTTTTTGATGAAAAAAAGATCAAAGTATGTTTGTTTACTTCTTCCTTTGTTTCTTTTCAACGATCAATTTGCTAATGGCCAAACAAATAATTTCTCGTGAAATACCTACCATTAATAATGTCAATGTGTGAAACAGTGTAAATTAATTATTTTGAATACATTATTTAATTACAAATAATGTGAAAGGTTTTATGTAGACGGTCTCGGCCGGTTTCCTTTCTGTTCCCCCCCCCCATATACTACATACTAAACGACGGTCTCCGAGACCTCGGAGACCGGCGGAGACCGTCGATAATTTGGAGACCGGCTTTTAGTAGGCCCCAACTTATGTTTATCTTCAAAGTATATTTCAGTCATTTACGGAAATTGCCGACAACAAATGCGTAGCGCCACCTGTTAGCATAATTTGGTCGTCCCGTCATTATTACACCAGGTGTCGCATCGTATTATGCCTTGTGTATTGTGCTGTTTACATTCGGCTTTCCACATTCGGCTATTCGTCATTGTTACTGCTATGCTCTCTGACATTTGTCATTCGTTAAGAGGAAGGTGTTATTTTAAATTAGAATATTAAACATGACTTCATCTCATCAAATTAATGTTAATTGATGGTGTTAAATAACGAGAATAACAGACACTATTTATAGCAAGATGTTCATATCACAAAGTAAGATGTACAAAGCAAGATGTGCAAGTCACAAAGTAAGATGTGCAAGTCACAAAGCAAGATGTAAATGTACGAATGCAAGATGTAAATGTACGAATGAAAGTTGTAATGTACGAATGCAGGATGTAAATGTACGAATGCAAGTTGTAATGTACGAATGCAAGATGCAATTTATGCGTTAATACCCTTCCATACTATATGTCGTATTGAACAATTCACAGTTACTGTAACTAATTTTAAGCTAAATACAAGATGACAATGATCGATTAAGGGTGTAAATGTATATATCAGTTAATTAATTTACTCTCGTATAAAAAATTTAAGATATATTCCTCAGAATTTATAAAACTAAATGGTAGCTAAATGTACCGAATACTGATGGGGGTGGGGGCATTTAATGGGGAAAATGTCATATTAGGATGTATTCTAAAGACAATATTCGATAATATTGATATACACGGTTTTTTTTGTTGTTGTTTTTTGTGGGGGGGAGGTAAATTTATTGTTTATTGCCTGTCCCCAATTGATCAGTTAAGAGTGCGTCCTTTTCGAAATGTGCACTATATGTTCGGGTAGGAGAGAATTAAATGACTGTAATACTAACTGTACAGGCCCGGATCCAGAATTTTAACGCTGTGGGGGGGGGGGGGTATCTGAATGTGACGTGAGTGCTTGCTAGAGGGGTTTGGGGTCATGCTCCCCCGGAAAAAAAATGTTTTCAGTGTTTCGGAAATGCATTCTGAAGGGTATCTAGGGATAAAAAGGAAATTTTTTTTTTTTTTTTTTGAACACCATATATCTAAGGCCTAAAAAAAATAGCTTGTTTCCGCTACCCCGACCGACCCTATTTTTTTGCCGCCAACCCTAATCTTTTTTTGGCAAAAATTTTGATAAAAGATTAAAATCTCTTCGACAGTCGCCATTTCATTTCGGGCATTTTCGGTCCTTTCCGTATCTTAGCTGTAATTGTTCGACATGAATGCATTTCCGCGATCCAGATAACACCAAAACTTGGCAAGGGATTACTTCCATCGGGACTCTTGATTTTTCAAGAGAAAACATAATTATTAAATGAAATCAATTGTTGTGTGACGTATAATTTGTCAATACACATTGTAATCTTTCAGAAATTGAAACCGGAAATAAAAACTTTTTTCTTTTCTTTTTTTTTTTTTTTTTTTTTTTGCCAACGACCGTATTTTTTTTCTTCAACATGAAATTCACCTGGATCAATAACATTACTCTAAACAAATAATTGGGGGAAAAAACAACAACAGCCAGCACCATTGTCATTGCTGATTACTGAAGAGGAAATGTGTGAATGCAAGCCTACAAATAATGTTCACGGCTCAAGTTAATTTCAAAGTGAAAGTAAAAGTTGATTTTGCGGGTCTGTTTATGAATATGAAATGAATAGCCTAATCGGCACAAATCTTTGTAATACTTCAAATCTGGCATTCAACCTTGACACAATATCATTCTTTCATAATATTTACAATTAAAATTCAATTTAAATGCCATTGGTGGTTTTAATAGCATGTGAAAAGCTATTTAAATATAACTTTGTTTACTTCCAAAAAAGTATCAACTGATAAATATTGTTTACAACAATAATATGATCAAATTAAATAATTAAATGTTATTACAATAATATGATCGTAGTGAAGTGGGTGGGGTAATGCATTGAGACAAACTTGCATTAAAATTAAAAAATATATATTATTTTCACATTTGTATATCATATTTAATTTTTTAAAAAAACTTTAATGGCAAATAAAATGATTCACCAAACTCATACATAATACAATGTTTGCGCATAACACCACACAGACAATACATATACAACATGTATAACGAATCAGTAAAAAAAATACAAATTTTTTTAAAATTTTTTATAACTTACTTGACATAATATTGATAAAACATTGGACTGTTGGGAAAGATCTGCTTCTAGCTAAAAATGAATTTCTTATATTCTTATATTTAGGACAGACTAATAAAAAATGATATTCTGTATCTAACTGTCTTTGATTACATAATAAACAAATTCTATCTTCCCTATTCGTATTGGTAAATCTACCAGACTCAATAGCTAAATTATGGGAACTTAATCGAAAACGTGTAAGTGATATTCTCAACAAATCATTCTTAATGTTATATAAATATGGTTCAAATTCAAAATCTCTTTTAAATCTAACATAATATTCTAGTTTTCTACAAGTAAATACTTGCGTTCTCCACGATTGAATAAATTGGTCTCTAACACGCTCAAAAAGTTTTGAATAGAATTTAACATTAAGATTTTCACTTAACCAAAGATTTGAAAAACCAAAGTTATCTAATGTACTTTTGATTTTACTCATCCAGCAACTATCATTTATTGGAAAATAATTATTCAAATGGCTGTTAAATGCTGCATGGATTAGGTTGTTATTGGAAGTAGAAATTTTTTACCAGTACCTTAATGATCTTAGTAAAGCTATAGTATATAATGGTAGCCTACCCAGTTCCCCATACACAGCGTTATTAACAGTTTGTTTGCGTACCCTTAATATACGTTTCAAAAATTTAAGATGTAGTCTGTCAACATCAGCATAATTATAAACACCCCATACCTCAGAACCATATAATAAAATGGGCGTAATTAGTTTGTCAAATAATGATAATTTCATCTTTAAATCACATGATACTTTTTTGAATAACAGACATAAATTATTCAAGGCTCTTGATGCTTGATCCGACAATGCCCTTACAGCAAATCTAAGATTTCCGGACGTAACAAATTTGATGCCAAGATAACAAAAATTATCAACTAAATCAATTTTTTCATGATTTATATACCATACAAAATTATAGTTAGATTTCTTTTTTTCAAAAATACATATTTTTGTCTTATCCACATTTATTGTGAGACCCCATTTTTGAGAGTATAAATATATGGTATCTATTTGTAGTTGCAGACTTACTTTATCCGTAGTAAATAACACTATATCATCAGCAAACAACATTAAATATGACGTTAGAAGCTGGAGATCTGTATCTGTGAGATTATCAAAATCTAAACATTCATTTATGTCATTCACGAAAAGGAGAAATAATATCGGAGAGAGGGGCTCCCCTTGCTTCAAACCGATCATGATATTAAAGCAATCTGAAAGTTTACTTTGAGACGATCTAACACATGCAGACACCTTAGAATATAAAGATTTTAACATGTTCAAGAACTTACAGCTAATACCACACTGTACCAACTTTATCCATAAGTTATCAATAGATATTGTATCGAAGCATGATTTATAGTCTATGAAAACACAATATAGTTTCTTACTTTTAGATAATATATTTTGAATTAGTGTGTGTAAAATAAAAATGCAGTCAATTGTACTACGGTCATCTCTAAAACCAAACTGATTTTCTATGAAAACATTTTCATCTTCACACCATTTATTTAATCTATTTCAAAAAAAGTTATAATTAGCAGGGTTTGATTTATCACCTTTTTTTAAAACATGGTATTATAATACCTTTGGTCCACAATTCAGGATATACACCTGTTTCGAAAATTTTATTGAATATTTTTACCAAGAAAGGTGTTATGAATATTTTAGAATAAATAAAAAAAGTCAGGCACAATATCATCACAACCACTACTTTTATTTCTATTTAAAGATGAAATTGTTTCAATGATTTCTTTCTCAGAAAATGGTTAATCTAGTTGATCAATATCAATATTACTCTTCGATGGTAAATCCCTATGAATAAAGGATAAATATCCCAACAATCTTTTACTCAATTTAACTTAAATTAAAAACAATTTAAGGGACTTCTTATTTAAGCGGAGACTTCTGATTTGTAAAGCAGATGCCCCGACAGGATTCCTGGCTGAAAAGTGTTGAACCCTGAAAAGTTTTATTTCAAAAACGATCTGACATCACAAAAATATATAATTCTATAGAAAGCAATTTAATTTTAATTTTGTTTTCTAGCTTCATAATGTCTATAGTTGAACTTGTTAACAACTAGAAGTTTCAACAATACATTAATCTGACAACAGAATATGGGGAAACACAAATGTATAAATTCTAAAATAAATTGTATTGGATGTCATCCTTTTAAATTTCAGATACCTATAATTTATATAACTATTTCGCATCAAAAATACTTGTTCAGCAAGCCAGACCTTAAATTGCTCTGATATTGCTGTCTTTCGTGACAGCCTATTGTCAAGTGTCTATTTAGCCGTCTACTCAATGTAGGACATCTACTGAAATAAAGTCATTTAAATTAATATCAAGATTTTATTACATTAAAGAAATTACATTAAATGTCGCTTATTGCATTCATACACATGGAAGGCTGTAAAAAAATTGATTGAAAATCATGTTTCTTAAAAAAAAATTAAAAAAAAATAAATCCCTACCTACCGACCCTATTTTTTTCAGAGCCGGTAGCGGAAACGGAATCGTTGTGTCGAACCATTCTAGGTGCCTCGGGGAAGATTATGGAGATTATGAGAATTCGGTGATGGAATTAAGGAACAAAACCAAGGGTGGACTTTTGGAGGTTTATGAGGATGCCCCCAGCAATTTCCCATGCATTTTTGACCCCCAAAAGTCTACCCTTAGTCTGAGGTTACCAAAAAAGCAACAAATTTTAGATTGCGTTTGTCGAATTTTTTGCGATTATTCTAAGATACTTATCACAATATCTGGAATGTGTCACAGAAAGGTCGCCGAACCCTTGAGACATCATTGAAGCCTAGGGGATTCCTTGGAGGAAAAAAATATTTCGCGGAAGCTCCGTGAATGCTTTCCAGGAGCTTCCGGGAAGCTATGTGTATGTTCCCCCGGCCTGTTTTCCCCGATAAAACTTCGAGAACATATAGGGGAAAATTTCAATGCAAGTAATGAAGTTCTCCCGATGACTCCACATGGCTCGCGACGCTTTCGAAACTTTCACGGGACACAGGGGAACCTGTTCCCGACGCCTCTCGAGACTGGGGACACTGATATTGCTGAAAGGGCATTTACTCCGCTATTGGGAGATGGGGTAAAAAATATAGGTTTCTCGTGCATTTTCAACCGCAAACTAGTATGAAAAATTATTATGTGATTTTTGAACCCCCCACCCCCCTCAAAAAAAAAATGTTTTTATAGTCATTTTTATTTTATTAAGTCCATAAAGGCCTCCGGCCTATAATACATAACATACATATCATGAGTGGATAATCCACCCAAACAATAACTTGTTGTGTACCTTGACATATACATCAATCATCCATATATATTAAATACAGATCGAAATGTAACTGAAATGTTTATAATCTACATTATATATATATCGTGCCGTAAATTCTTGTAAATTCAGACCCTTTTTAACTTTGACTTAAAAATGGTGCTTAGGTGAAAAGAATTCACTTATTATTACGTACATTTTCATACATCAACATGTTAACTGTATACAATATAAATGTATAAAAAATTAATTTACTGCTTATAAACCACATTTAACCCGTTACATTGATCCACGAAAAGACCTATGGCGAAACAAGACCAATTAAAACCGGAAGTCAGGTTTTTACACTGTTTCGATTGCATCCTCAGTCCAATTTCGAATGTGACTTATGTGTGTCGTTTTTGCATTTTTTTTTCTAAATGTTAAATCAGTGACAAAACAATTTTCAGTAAAAAAAGGTGTTGATATTTATAATAAAATCTTTTATATCCGTTTTATATCACACATAAATTGTGTTTTCTGTGCATTAGTATTTCGTATTCATCAACTTGTCAGTAACATTGCTCAATGACTGGTTACCTGGATTTACTTGAATTAGTGATTATGCATATGCATATTCCACATAAACATTGTCCTAAAATATGGATTGTCCCAAAATATAGCAGATTGAAATTTTGAAATACTTTCATTTCTTATTCATTTTTCATATAAATTTAAATAACCAGGATGTCTATATTAAGACACCATGAATACACATACGCGTACATGTAGATTATTACATTCGTAAATTTTAAAAAAGTGAACATGATGATTTATCGGCCTACTTTTTTATTTATTCCTTTCAGGAAAAATATTTAGAGGAGTTATTTTCATGAAATAATAGTTAAAAAGTTATGTAAAATAGTAAAGCTGATAACATTTAGAAGCACAACCCATTTCTGATTAAGTTTAATTTGCATGGCTAGCGATAGGTATTCATCTACACACAAAAAATCAACTTTATACATGTAGAGAAAAGTGAATTAAAATTTCGTTGAGTATATTTAATCATAATAACTTGTTGTTGGTGTTCTTGTTTGTTTTTTGTTGTTGCTTTTTTTGCTTTAATGTCCAGCTTAGTTGTTGTTTTTAGCGGCTTATTCTATGCGTAACTGTTTTTATGCTATTTCTTAATTTGCATTTATCTAGAATAGTTTATGGTTGTAACTGATAAAAAATTTTGGTAACTGCCTATTTTTCGCAATTGTTTGATTGCTCGGCAGACGACATGTAAATTTTTCTCAATCATTGAACGTGTCCGCAGTACCCTAAACCACACATTGCTTATCACAATCAGGGTTTCACTGGAATGACTGCAGATTCGGACTACCTACACATTAACATCAGGGGGCCACAAGACAATAGGAGTCTGACTGGTCTGGTGGTTATGCCGGTGCTTCAATATGGGGACCCACGATGGGGATTTCCTTTAGGCAACACTACTATGATGTAATCAAGGGATTTTATAGCCTAGAAAAATGTATGACCAGGGCAGCTGGGGGGCCAAGACCCCCTCGCCCCCCACCCCACGGCTGGATCCGGACCTGCTAACACCAAAGTATAGGAATACATCAAGTCGTAGTGGTGAAATCATATTCATATATGATTTTTTTTATTTCCATTCACTTGAAAACTTCTGTTTATCGCTTTAATATAACTTTTTTATTTCGAAGTCAATCTGATTTGCGTAATCACAAATATATCATTTATTTTTATCAAATTCGCTTATTAATTTCACAGAAACAAGTCGATAAAACCTTTAACGTTATACTAGACCAAAAACAAATATGAAGCGTTTGATTAAAACATTTTAAATATTATTTATTATTATATACATTTATATGAAATAAAGAAGGCAAATGACACTTGGTCTATTCATGACGTCATGTGGGTCACGTGACCTTAAAATGTAAAAATTGTCCAGCAGCTAACAAAATCGGCATTTAACGTTCTTTAAGATGTTTTTTTCGCCCAAAAAATATGTTTGTGGTTTATCTTATGAAAATGAACAAAATAAGAAAGGTTTTAGAAAAAGTAAAATTTTCTTTGTGGTTCACTTTTAATGTATATTTTTAAGAAACATTTATTCGACTCGGGGACTCACAATGTCGGGAGGTTGGGGTGGTTTTGGGGTCTCGAACTTGTGTACTACGTATGGTATGATATTCTCTAGATCTACTTGTAGCATGTCATATCTTATGTAATCACTCTCTATATAAATGTTTACATATGTCTTAAAATGTCAAAATTTATTTATATAGTTTACTCTACTGTCTAACTTTCCTAATTTCTATACCTACTCGAATAATTTAATGATAGGACCCCAAATGGCGTCAGTTCCATCGAAACCCCAGAACAGTCCTGTGTCGCCACATCCAAATGATTTATAAGAACAGTTTTCAACCGTCTCACGCTCGATCCTGTATAGGTGTTTCGGACCATAGGGCTGAGGTCATATAAGACATAGTTCTGATGGTACTGGAGATCAGGTTCCAGGTTAAGGGGTTTGCGGTTACCGCATAAGTTTTCGGTATAAAGGTCAAGTCTGTTCAGAGAAAGTAGAAACGACTCATGTTGATTTTGTACATAGGAGTTGATTTTATTAATTATATTCTGATTGTTTTAAGGCGCCATACGAATCATTAATACAAATCATAGTTACGACTTATACGAACAATCAATAGGCTTATAGTTGACCCTGAGAAAAACTACGTATACAGTTAAACCTCATTAGTCCGGACTCCATTGCTCCGGAAACCTCGCCATCCGGACACTTTTCTCTTGGAACGGATTTCCACATCGTAAAGATGCTTCGATATTACGGAAATTCGCGTTCCGGACTTCCATTTTGGGAACCAATCTCAATGACTCGATCATCTGGGTACCAGTTCAGACTGGATTTTCCTCCTACATATTTTCAGACATCATTCGGACTACTTTTGGCGCGTGACTATCATGGAATTGTTTACACATAACAACCGCGAGCGATTCACACTAATCAATCGGAAGAAGAGGGGGCAATTAAGGGCTGGTATAGCCACAAGTTACATATAATGTACTAAATAGCAAGTGAAGAAGGTAAAATTTATTCACAACTTCAGACGTATGCTATAAAAAGAGACATAAAAGCCAACCGTCCTTTAGATCGTTTTTTGTTCATGTTCTGTTTTCAGTGACCCTATTTATTATTTATTTGTTTGTGAATGTTTTGGCTAAATAATTAAATCCAATTAATTTTGCTCACGAATGCAGAACAAGAAATGGGTCATACTTATACTGTCACATACTTAAGGACTATGTTACTGGCTAAATTGCAAAAACACAAGCCTATGTACCTACCATAAAAACGATGGCAAGTAAGAAGCAGGAAAACTCAAAATGATAATATACCAGTTAATTTAACTTAAACTTTACTTTTGACAAAGCCATGTTGCCGTTGTTACTATGTTTACACAGGGAAATACATGCACTATTTTTGGTACAAGTTTTCAAACTCACCCATTCACTTGTGTTAAAAAGAGAAATTGATTTACATTAAGGTAATATCAGTACAGATGGGTCGAGCCTTAGTTTTTTTTAAATATTATCATATATCATTACAATGTTAAGCTGAATACAGATACCTTGAACAAATATGGTCGCCTCCATTTTGATTTGCACTTGGTTACAAACTCGTTCATTCTAGCAACTCTAAACAGAGCGTCATTTGCAAGGACTTATAGTTTATCAGTGTTCTGCCCAGCCTTCAATAACTTTGGGCCACAGGGTCCATTGAGCCAAGACAATGTGGGCCATTCTCAAATTTTATGGGTTGATATTCATATCAACCAAGGGCCTTTTTAAGCAACTTTTCTTTTTTTTTGGCTTGTTTACCAATTTCTACATGCATGTGTAGTCATGTTTCAGACGGTTCACATACCATAGTTTGATATTTCACAGTATCTTAACCATGTAAATTCATTTAACCACCTTTATTTAAAGGATCTGGTTTCCTTTTTCTTACTTTTATCACCGATAACTGGGACTGTCGCCGTTTTCATCTGTATCAGATGCAGTTGATGTGAGGTAAGTGGGGGACACATTTTGTAGGGGGGGGGGGGGGGAGAGAGAGAGAGAGAATTTACCTCGCTACTAACACTGGTTGTTCTGCGCTTACATCATGTGTAGACGATGCATTATTTTCATTAGAGTGGCTAGTTTTTTTTTGTACTTATGTAGTCAGCGATTAAAAGAAAACTAATAAGATTTCATTATTCTTTTGCCGCCTACCATTTTTGAAAGATGCACCGAAGCCAAGCGCCACGGGATACCGATTGGCTAAACACCAATTAGAACTCTCTAGAAAGGAGATTACGCTTTGGGATTGCTTAGACGCTTGGTTGGTATGAAAATAGACTCTTTGTACAAGTTTTAGCCTACCAAAATTTCCTTCCAGGGCATTTCTAAATTATGAAGTATGAAGTGAAAGCCGTTTTTCAGCATTTGCATATGGAAGGGATAACCTTAGAGTACGAAAAGGACAAACTGTAGGTGGTTGAACATTTCTCTCCAAGTCAAAACTTTCTTATGTTTTTTGTTTTTTTTCTTTAAGTCATGGTAGCACAGGAAATGAAGCAAGAAATTCAAGGACTTTAATAGGGCTAAGTTCAATTTAGGCTGATATCGTGTTTTCTTAATCGGGACAACACGAAGCCATAATTTAAACCTGAACGCACCTGCTAGACTGACTAAAAATGGTCGATAAAATGGCGTATAAATGGCGCACATCACGTGATATCACGTTTATAGTTAATATCACCTGATCCGCCACTGATTTGCTGATAACTTAACAGAAAACCAACACGTCATCAAAAACGTTAAAATGGCGGATAAATGGCGGTTTCTGCTATCACGTCACTTCCGATTGGATCCCGTCTCATCGTAGGTATCATGAGGCAAATCAGATACTAAGCGGGAAAACATCTCCGCAGGAAGCGAATCTGAAACTGTCAAGTTGAAATGTATGACTATAGATGTTCCTTCCCATGGGAAGGAACAATAACTAAAGGTAAAGAAAATGACGGGCAAGTTTCGGCGACGCAAATTTATGAATTCGTGATCGGATCAGCTCACAATTTTAGCGCGCCGAATGGCCCATCTGTGGGGATATTTATGCGCCATTTGCATTTATTTAGCGCCAATGCCGCAAGGGCGCGGCCTGGGCAGAACACTGGTTTATGAAATTCCATTTGTTGAGCAAAAGTTTAGTACCTTTCGATCTTTTCTTAAGTTTTTTCGATTTCACATAATCCTGTTTTAAATTAGTGAGTGTAAATGGTAATTCCATTTACACAGCTCTTCCTGGAAATGAAGGCCTAATCACTGAATTTTGTGTTAATTCGAAGTACGACACTATATATATAATGTCGTATTGGCAATTATCTTAATAATTTTATCAATATCTTACGATTTCATATGTTAAATATTGTTATATTTATAGATTTAGATTGAACAACATGCAGAACTATTTTTAACCGCATTTTTCGTGTCTCAATTCTGGAATGGTGAAACATTGGTTTCGAGACTATAATTTAGTGTGAAGGTCACCATTCCGAGAGTCAGAAGAAAAGAAGAAATTGCCCTATAACGTTTTGTTACATTTGAAGCATATGTATGCTGAAGGGAAATGTTGCATAAGCATTTGTACTATTGTGTTAAATTGATTTTCGCATCGATCTCTACTTCGATTAATTAATGTTTGGTGTTTTGCAGGTAGGCAAAGTTTGTTTACATGAGTGTGTAGTTCATGATCTCAGAACCGGTCATGGTGTAGTTTTTGTTTATGGGATAATTTGACATATTGTAATTATGGGAACTCTGCGGAAAGTAAGAAGTGACAGTAGGTAGAAATTCAACCGTCCAAGTGGACTCTTACATAGTAAATTGTAAATTATTGTAATTTATTATGAACCTTGAATGTGAACACTTGATAGTGTCCTTTTTATACCAGTGTGTATATTTAACCTAACTATGGTATGTATTGGATACCATACGTATTGTAGGAACTACTTCTTTTGTGTAAAGTAACATATTGGAAAACTGATTTTTTAATGGGTAGTATATTGTTTTCAAGTGTAAGTTATTGATATCCTACATTAGATTGCAATTAAAGGTTTGGCTCACTACAAGGATAATCATCTATTGTATGCAGGTATTAATTTTGATATAATTTCACGCAGTTGTTTAAAAACTTGTACCAAAAACATCAAATATTAATCCTTATATTTCTTTCATAACTTTGTCTTAAAATGTCTGTTTTGTAGTCAGAGTTAGTAAGTTATGCCTATAAAACATATTTTTAAAGGATAAAAGATTCATTTTTGTCTGAATGTTTCATAACCCAAAAAGTGAACCCCAGCCGCCCATATTGAAATTTCAAGAGTAACATAGTCTTAATAATGTGTCCTTTTCTTCTCCTAAAGTATGCTGATGTCAAGGATGGATTAAAATAAATTCAAACCGACGCATCATCTGTAAACATTAATGCATACATTTCACACATTCATCAAGCAAGATATCATATTAAGTTGATACAATAAGGCAACACTGTTAGAAAATATGATACTGTTTTAATATGAGAGTGCATTAAACGAACAAAACAACTTGAACTCTCGCAACATAAGACAATTGCTGACGTTCCATAAAGATGCACACAACAATGTGACATGTAAAATTACATAATAAAATGAGCATATAACGAAATGGAGGTTACACATAACAAAATGATGAGTACACATAACATTATGAAGTTTGCACATAACGAAATATAAAATCCACCTAGCATATTGATCAGCACAGATAGCTTATAATGGTGTATGAAGACCAGTATAATGTAGCAGCAAAGGCGTTCCATAAGTCTCAATGTTCTGCCAGGTTAAAAGTTGTTTTTTTCTGTGTTGTTGTTGTTGTTGTTTTGTTTTTCATTATGTTGTTTGTTACAAGTTCGTGAATATGAAAGATACATTTTATCTAATTTTCGTTTCAACAAACAATGCAGCTCAACTTTTTTTACCATGAGTAGGATTTCTTTCGACTTTGTGTTCTTTGTCGTTCTCAACAATGTGAACAAAGAGGTTAAGGCAGCTATGCTGGTAAGGAGATATCGTCAAGCTGTCTGTTAGTTTCTTTAAAGGTATCATTGTCGATTTAATGGTAAATTTACCTCATGTAACACAAAAAGTTTACAGGTTTATGCAGAAAGCAAGCTAACAAAGAAACTAACATGCATTGTACTGATCAGGGTAAGTAACTACTGCGGGGAATTTGGCCAAAAATTCGGTATGATAAGACAATAAACGTATTGCTAGTATTTATGAAACTCAGTAGGGCCTACTACCATTTCAACATGCACCGGTATATGGTGAAGTTTGGATAGACGTTATCACCATACCGTTGTTGTTGTTGTTGTTGTTGTTTTTGTTGTTGGTGATGGTGGTGGTGTATCAGACATTCAATGACCTTCGTTTACAAGTCTTTTTGCAGAAAAAAAAAACAATAATAATAATTACAAAGCAAATAATTGAACAAAGCTGTTTAGACCAGAGTCTCTTAATACTGCATGTAAAGAGACACTATGTAGACTAATGCTGACTTCGACTTATAAAACAATTACGTATCCAATAGGTATGTAACAATACGCGACACCTTCTTCACAACACAGTCTTGTCCAAATGAACATATTCTATCTGAAAGGTGTGAAAAAAAACTCGTCGAATGACCAATCGCCCGCAACAATTTAAACAATATCGCAGTTTCTCTTAAAACGAACACCCTAAATGTGCATCACGTATTCAAAAATAAATGAGACTTTTGAGATGGGGCGTAATATGTCTCCTTGACAAATGAAATTAATTTCGAAATTTGACAATATTTATCACTCAAATGTCAAATGCATTCTTACAAAATACAACAGAACATTGTGACCTTAACACAAATCATATAAGTAGTTTATATGACACTCATTAACTGATTTTTGACCGATTCTCATTAAAGTGGTAGGAAGAAAATATTCAAGAAAATAAGGAAACTGTGTCGTTTTTCCTGTAAACCGTTACAGATTCTGGCATACCCATATGCGTACGGTTGTGATTATTCCTATAGCAATAATACGCACATTGCCAACCACAGAAAAACACACAAATCCCCCTGGTGTTAACTTGGTAACTAATGATTTGAGAGAGCAGAGTCAAAAGTCGGGCATACGGAACTGCATGTGGAACACCAATAGAAAGAAAATACAAATGCATATTAATTGTATTAATGTAAATTTGTTAAATAAATTGAAATGCAAAATAAGAAAATGAATGCCTACGGTCATGCGAAAAAGAAGAGTTCATGAATAGAAGAAGAAGAAGAAGAAAGAGAGGGAGAGAGAGCGTAAGTTTAAGACGGACGGACAGACAGATTGACTTACTGGATCCTTGTACGCCCACATTCAGAATAACAAATGCAGCTACTCTGAGCAATAATGTAATTTGTCCGTACATTTTTTTAAAGATTTGCCCTTCTACACACAACAGAACTGAAGAAGCCCTTTAACTGACTGAATCGCTCCACTACACATTGACAATGTTTGTTTCGTATATTGAACCAATCATCTTTAAGTCAGGTCTAATGTAAACGAGAAGGAATATTTACAGAAATACATACACATTAGGGCTTGTCAAATATCAGTATAGCACGTGATGTACTTGATAAAAAATGTATTTTTAAACCAACTTTAAATGTAGACATTCATGAACCCTATATTCCACTCGGCACGATGGTTATTTTAGGGTAAGGGTTATACCCTCGTGCTATTGGTAGTATGTGATATCTTATGAAATACCTGTATGTAGTTAATAGATTTTGCTATCTTCAGTACAATTGTGCCTTTAATAGATTTAGATTTTTTAAGCAATAAAAATGAGTATTAATCAGGCCCGGATCCAGCGGGGGACCCCCGGTCATACATTTTTCTAGGCTACAAAATCCCTTGATAACATCTTAGTAGTGTTATCTAGTGGAAATCCCCGTCGTGGGCCCCCATACTGAACCTTCCGCATAACCACCTGACCAACCAGACTCCTATTCTCTTATGACCCCCTGCTGTTAATGTGTAGGTAATCCGAATCGGCAGTCGTCCATAGCTGTGTGATAAGCGTGTGTTTAGGGTACTGCGGACACGTTGATTGGTTTTAGTTTTTATTTTACCTCGCACCTTGAGCTTGTCATTTTGGCGAGTGGATATTAAAAGGTGTTTATATGTAAAAATGAAGTTTATCTAAAAAAAATTGTGTATATAGTAAAACAGATGTTTATGATGAATAAAAGATAGGTTATCTAATATAGGGTGGTTATATTGTCATACATTAATTTAGTCATATATGTATTGTATATAACTTTGATTATTATGTAATTTGGTTATTTGTACTCATGTATTGTAATTTATCCTGTATTCTTAGAGATAAATTACCTATGTCCCCAGTAATTTGATAATTAAAGGGGAAATATATGTATATAATGATTAGATAATGAAGTTAATATTAAGGGGGTTTGGGGCTAAGTTAAATGTCCTGAGTGGGCTATGCTCAAACAGGATTGAAAGAGTACAAGTTTATTCTGGAGTATAAAGTGTTATATGTTGGTTTGCTTCAACAGTATGGCAGGCATGGTTTATTATTTACATATATACAAATTAAGATAAAAGAATAAATATATGGCCCCCAAATAATAAATGAAGAAAAAGACCTTGGGGGTAAGTATGGAAGTCTATGGTAATGGCGATCAATACAACCCATCTAAGTAAAACATAGTTATATTTAAAATTTGTCACCCCACAGTCAATCGATCCCTTGGAACAACAACATGTTGCCCCAGGGTTTAAAAATAAGTTAAGACAATGGTTTAATTAAGCTGTGAGAGGAGAAAACACGCCCCTGGAGGACAATTGAATCCTCCTGAAGAGGCTATATAAAACTTTGCTAAAAAATCCATTATCACCCCAGATCAGATCTGGAGTGAACTGATTGACTATGAGGTGTCAAGGGGAGTAATTCCCTATTAAAAGTTAAACCTTTAATAATATATCACAATGTTTACACATTATGATGGATGGGGTGTAGAACCCTATTTTATCCCCACACCAGGCCTAATAATTAAGAAATAACTATTTAAAAAATATCCACTTCTATGCAAACAAAACGGTCCCATAGGGAATAAAAACTACATATTAATGCATAGATAACAAAATATGTACAAAAAGTACATTATTTACAATAAAACTTTGGTCTCGGTGCCGGATAAAAAGGGTTCCCATATATTGTATATATGTTTGATCGCCATTTGCCTAAAGGGTGACCCTCCTCATAAGTGTACTGATGCCCAGACAATGCCATCAGCCAGAAGCTCGTATCACAATATATTTTTAAATCTTGTCTGTCATCTGACAGTCAATTAGATAGACAGCCAGAGCTTGATATACAGACTTGCTGTGGGCTTTACTAGGATTTAGGACGTTCTCGAAAAAGACAACCCCGCTGTTTTTAATGTGGATATAAGTTTTGATCTGTGTGATCTAAAGACTTGACATTCCAATAAAAAATGTAGCGTAGTATTTTTGACTTTACATTATTCGCACATAGATTGTAGATTAAGAATATATGTTCCTCTATTACCCGATAAAAGATTAGTGCCTAGACGGAGTCGGGTAATACATTTATCTAAACTGATTGATTTGGAATAGATACTTGATCGATTAAAACTAGCAATAGATCTATTAAAAGTATCATGATAAGTATTTTGTTTTAATAAATTAGACCATTTATTTTTGACTTGTTGCTTGATAAGTGCATAAACTTCTGATTTAGCTAATGGACAGGGATTGGTTATATTTGTAAATAAAAGACCTTCCTTTGCCGCCCTGTCTGCTTCCTCATTTCCCCTAATACCAACATGTGCTGGACACCAGATCAATTGGACATATAAATTTTTTGATAAGCATTTATTATATATAATATAAATTTCTTTAATTAATTCAGGTCTGGAATTACTGATATTGTTTTTGATAGAAATTAAAGCAGCTAATGAATCTGAAAGTATAACCGTCTTAGGTGGTTGATATTAAACAATCCAGGTAAGTGCTTGAATGATAGCATATAACTCTGCTGTATAAATTGATAGATTATTATTAAGTCTGTCAGTATACTGGATCTGTAAATGAGGAATTGTGTAAGCTGCTCCAATTATACCTGAATTTGGATCTTTGCTACCATCTGTAAATATTTGTAAAAAATCTTTGAAGTTATTTTCAATATTTTCATTTAATTCTAAATTTACTATTGGGGAATGAAGAGTCCATGGTGGCACAGGGGACGGTCTAAGATCAGCAGTTTTGATATTATTTAAGTTGTATTCGACCAATAAATCATTTGTAGAAGCTCCTATTGGTAATTTAAAAGTTTTTCTTTTATTATATTTTGCATTAATAAAATAGCCCGTTCCTATTACAGCATTTACGGGGTTGTCTTCTTTCCTTGAATCTGAACGCGCCCAATATTTAAGACTATAAGAATCCACCATGAGTATTCATGTAGGATAGGGATATCTTACCCGAGGGTCAGAAATTTCAGGCAGGGACGAGGCTCTGCCGAGTCCCTGTCTGAAATTTCTGATCCCGAGGGTGAGATATCCCTATCCTTCAAGAATTTACGAATGATGGATTTATTTTCTCCCATGAACGATTATTACTTGCCACAGACCGTCAGCCTCGATTTAATTAACATACCGCGCTTCCATTTTTCTTTTCTTTTTTTTTTTGCACTTTTTTTCTTGCCGCTTAACAAATTAACACAAAAACAACATGAAAGAAATCGGCATTTTAAAGTTCACACGCAAGTATGTACCTAAATTCTGATGTTCGTTCAACTGGGAATTACCATTTGCTTAAAATAACTTAGTTGAAAATACCAGTCCTTGACGGTACGTAATATTTCCCCAAATATTAAGCCTTATTTCACATTCGTAGTAGTAAATGATAATAAAAGGATAACTAACTAGGTATATATAATATTTTCAAACATACATGTATATTTATTAATTACAACAAGTTAGTTTTGTATCTTGATAAAGTGTGTAACTTACAGTCATCATTGTTTATTTACGTGACATGGAAGAAAGCTGATCACGTGACATGGAAGATAGAGTTTTCTTCCATGAGGGAAATCCCTATCTTCGTATGCTGAACATGGGAGAAAATGTTCCTCTCTTCCGAAGCCCAGAGGGGGAATACCGGTTTCAGACTCTAATAAATGTACAGGGGTGGAAGGGGGGGGGGGGGGCACGAAATACAATTCTTAAAGCCTTGTTTTTGGAGTTTATCTAATTTGTCTGATACTGATTTTTGGGCACAAGAATAAATAGATGCTCCATATTCAATTTTTGGTCTAATCAGAGATTTGTACAATAATAACAGACTATGTTTGTCTGACCCAAAGTCCGTACCTGACAACATTTTCATAAGATTGATATCTTTTTCGCACTTATTTAAAATATTATTTATATGTTCTGAAAATGTAAATTTTTGACAAGCCACATGCCTAAAAATTTAACCTTTTTTTCAAATTTGGTTTGGGTTCCCCCTAATGTAAGATCTACTTGATTTATATTTTTATTACCAAAAATAATACCTAATTTTTTTTGTTTACTCAGTTTAAATCCCCATTCTTTGGCCCAGTCCCATACTTTGTTTAATCCTAATTGAGCTTTTCGTTTTAAAAATGCTATATTTGGACCAGACGTCCATGCCCCTGAGTCGTCAGCGAATTGACTGGTAGTCATGCCTGTTTCTTTTAATTTTTCTGGTAAGTCATTGACTAAAATAGAAAATAAAAGGGGAGATAAAATTGCTCCTGGAGGGGTACCTCTATTTATTTCTTTTATTTCTGAAGTTGTATTACCAACTTTAACTTGAATTTTCCTATTTTGTAAAAAAGATTTAATATAATTGAAGCAATTTCCTGTAATTCCATATTTTCTTAGTTTATATAAAATATTATATATAATCTGTTTTTAACCATACTTTCTAATAATTTACCTGGATGGGATGTAAGGCTAATGGGTCGGTAGGACTTTGGGTCAGTGGAATATTTGCCTGGTTTTAATAAAGGGATTATACATGTTTTTCCACTCAGTTGGATATACTCCTTGGGACCAAATCATGTTAAAAAGTTGAAGCCATATTTTTAATAAAGATAAAGGCATATGTTTAAACAAGAACAAAAAAATAAGAAATCCTGTCTAGCCCAGTAGCTGATTTTTTTTCTGGTATTTATTACTTGTGATAATTCATGTATTTGAAAACTAATATTTAATATATGATTATTTGACTTGTCCTCCTTTAAAAACTCTTTATTTTTTGATTCAAAATTCTGTTGATGATTTAAAACATCAGGGTCTAGATTTGAGTTACTAGAGGCTGTTGAATAGTGATTTACCAAAAAATTTGCCTTTTCTATATCTCTTGTTGCTTTATTTGATTTATTTATAAGAAGAGGAATAGGGTGAGATGGTATTCCCTTAATTTTTCTTATTTTAACCCAAAAGTCTTTACTATTTACATTATCGTGCTTACAAGAGTTACAGAAGGTATTCCAGTTTTCTTTTTTGCATTTAGTACTGTGATTTAGCTATTTTTTCTTTTTCTTTATAATTATTGAGATTAAGAGGATTAGGATGTCTCTTTAATTTATTAAGTGCTTTTTTTCTGTCTGTAATTGCTTTTTTACACTTCTCATTCCACCACGGCACATTTTTTTTTTTTTTGTTATTGTTTATAATTTTTTTGGGAATACATTTATTTGCTATATCTAATACTTCTGTAGTTAATTTATTATTAAATATATTTATGTATCTGAAAAAACTTGTTTAATTTGATTTGCTCACACTCGGCTTTAAACATGTCCCAGTCTGCCTTATCAAAATTAAATTTATCACTTATGTTTTGTTCCACAGTTGTATCAGTATTTTTAACTGAAGTATAAATAGGAAAATGGTCTGACCCAAAATTGTCATCATGAACCTTCCAATAGGAGTTTGAAGCAACTTGTGCAATACAAATAACAAGGTCAAGACAAGTTCCTTAACCTGTACTTTGATCGATCCTAGTGATACTGCCATCATTTAAAATAACTTGATTATTGGAATTTAGCCACTCAACTAGATAATTGCCTTGATTACTGCAGTTTTCAGAACCCCAGAGAGAATGATGTGCATTAAAATCTCCCATGATGATATGATCAACCTCATTATTTTTATTATATATTAAGGTATTTAATTTATTTAAAACTTCCTTATCTAGATTTCTTGAATAAAAGTTAATTAAAATAAAAGTCAAATTTTGTGTGTGTACTTTGAATGCTTGTATTTCATGAGAGTTTGTGAGATCTATACTAAGTGTTTCTTCATTCTTAGTCTCTATATCTTTTATGCTATTATCTCTGAAGTTGATATGGTATCTGACTGCATTTCTTCCATTTTCTTTTTACATATTGTTTCTGTGATATTTGTTTTTGGAATTTGATTCGTTTTATTTGAAGTGCATTGTGAGTCTTGTTTTATTATTTCTTTTTCCTTTGTTTTTGAACCAAATAACATTTTTTCAGCTGTGGCCCAGGGGATTCCAGAATCATATGATTTTTGTGTAATGAGAAATGCTCTTTTGTAGGCCGTACAACCTCTGAATTTTGTGGTATGGGTTTCCCCACAATTGCAACATTTTGGAAGATCTGTTTTTGGGCAGTCTTTTATGTTGTGGTGGTTAGTGCAATAAGCGCATATTTGTTCAACTTTACATGCTGTGTTGACGTGACCGAAACGGTGGCATTGGAAACATCTAATAGGAGGTGGTGAATATATATCTACTGGAAAAAAAGTAGGGGAATCAATTAATTTGACTAATTTGGGAAGTACAGACCCGGAAAAGATAATCTTGATTGCACCAGACGGTTTCCCGTATTTATTCAACAACCTTGTGGCATGGAGTATTGCAGAGGAAACAGAATTTTCTGAATTGTATGGGATAAGTTGATGGCAGAGATTTGAAATGTCTTCATTTAAAGGAACATTGTGGATGACTCCTGTAGTGGTAGGTCCTCCGTGAGGAAGGATGGCTATTAATTGAATATTACCAACTAGTAGTGGTTTGAGCCTGAGCAAATGAGTGACTGTCTCAGCTGAAGCCAGTTCTAACATAAAAGCTCCTGATTTGAGGGGGATCATCCTTTTAAGCTTGTTTCCTAGACTTCTGTTAATAGTCTGGGTAAATTTGACAATAGAAGTTTCTTTCAATATTGAACCATGCCTTGCCGATTTAATAATCAGTCTGTGAGGCCAGATCTTGGTCTGAAGATAATGGCCATTCTCTGGTCTCGCAGACTGATTTATTTTGAATGAATCTCGACTGTGTCCAGATTCACCGATTGGTTTTGTAAAACGTAGTGGAGAGACTTTATCCATCTTATGTTAAAAAAGAATTGCAGGATAAAATTCACCATTTAATGGCATATCTTCCTTTATGAATAATAAATATTAAGTCAATGGTGATTACTAATAAGAAACTCACTTGTATTGATAATGAAATGATGAAAATCTCTTGTAATTAAATAGTGAGTGGAATGTAAGCAAATGTTATGGTTGTGATTAGTGTTCTGTGTAATTGCGATATGTATGTTTGAAGGTTGTAAGTATGTAGGATAACTCTTGTATGTAAGAATACTATCTGACAAGCTCAAGGTGCCTAGGTTTTTGTAGCTCTCTCTTGTTCTATACACCGTCCAACTGAAATATAATTTTCGTTGTTTGAATTGATGAATAAGACGAAAATTGTTTTCCCTTGTTACGGTTAGTCCGATAGGTGGCGTGTTTATATGCACGTGGGTTTCGTGTTTGGATATTAAGTTCATTCAGCCTTGGGACCGACCAGCTTGTAGACGTGTTTTTACTGTCGTTGGATTTCTTACCATTATGGAGCACGTGGCTAGTAACATGTGCCAGCAAACAGAAACTTTACAATCGCCTGATATCAATGCTAGTTTGCGTGAAATTTTGTTCGAGCTACGGGGACAAAAATCTGAGCTGAATTCATTAAAAGACGAATTACATGGCCAGTCTTTAGCAGTTGCCGAGGTTAAAAAGCTGAAGTCTTCAAAGGATATATGTTGGAAATTTACAGGCAACCGTTTACAGTATGAATTTAATTCAGAGCTTGAGGACATTTTGAAGCAGATTGTGTGGGCTACGGAAAACTCTAAGCATGACTACGCTAAGGAATTATTGGGTGAAATGACAAATAAATTGCGGTTACGGAACAAGCACATCCGTATTGCTGATAGCTCAGAAGGAGGGTGGGAAACTGTTCGACAATATCAGTCTAACCCACTGGCGAGCGATTCTGAAGACGAGTCGAGGCTTCTGAAAGCAGATTCCCGAGCTGTGCGGAAACGTAAGCAGTTGAAAACTAAGTCCAAGCCTAAAGTTCCATCAGCAGCACTGGGGTATTCGGATAGCATGGCAGCAGCACGTGGCGGCGTCAACGTCACCCCTTTCCGTACCTATGTACAGTTGCAACACGGGGAAGGGCATTCCTTTCGTGGATACCAAGGGGGACCGGCAAACAGAGGCCCGCAACTTGGACCTTGCTTCGCCTGCGGCGAGTTTAACCATTTCCGGCGAGCGTGTCCGTATACCAGAGGAGCTCAGCAGCAGCAGCAGCAACAACAGCAGCCAGAGCAACATACCACCAAGTAGTGCGGTAGATGATGTTGACACGTGGACTGTTAAAGATAAGTATCTTAGTAACATTCCAGGCTGTTCCTTTGATTTTGATTCTGAGCGTTTTACAGATAGTTTTGTTGTCTATGAACAAGGTTTAAAAGAAATAATTGTAAAAGATCGTTTGAAAGGTCACATAGATTTCTGGATAAAAATTGGAGCTAGTGATTTTATTTTAGATACCATTAAAAATGGGTATAAAATACCCTTTTATACTGTACCTGAGGAAAAAATATTATCAAATAATAAGTCTGCTTTAAGAGAATCTGATTTTGTACAGTCAGCTATATGTGATCTTTTGGATCGTGGTTTGGTTAAGAAATGTACCCAGCCTCCCACTGTTGTTAACCCCCTGTCTGTATCTATACAAAGTAGTGGCAAGAAACGCCTCATTTTAGATTTGAGAACAGTTAATTTACATATATGGAAACAGTCTGTAAAATATGAAGATCTGAGACTTGCATTATTGTATCTTGAGAAAGATAGCTGGATGATAAAGTTTGACATTCACTCAGCTTATCATTTTTTAGATATTTTTGATGATCACACTCAATATCTGGGATTTTCGTTTCCTGATAAAGATAATCATATCTGTTATTATAAATTTTTGGTGTTACCTTTTGGTCTCGGCGTGGCCCCTTATTTGTATACCAAATTTACCCGTCCTCTGGTTAATAAGTGGCGTGGTGAGGGTAAGAAGGTAATCATGTTCTTAGATGATGGATTTGGAACTGCGGGTACATTTGAAAGTACTAGAATGTTGTCACGTGACATAAAGCTAGATTTACTTCAATCTGGCCTGATTCCTAAAGCTGATAAATCGTTGTGGAATCCTGTTCAGGTATTAGAGTGGTTAGGGGCTATTTTAGATAGCCAGAAGTATGTTATTTACATTCCAGATAGGAGAATAAATAAAGCACTGTCTACTCTTCAGCTACTGAAGGAGTCTCAGTGGATCCCTGTCCGTAAAGTGGCCAGTTTTATTGGTCAAATCATTTCCATGGGTATTGTTATTGGTCCAGTCTCTCAAATCATGACCCGTTACTTAAGTATGGATGTAGATAAGGCACGAACCTGGAATTCGTATATCAAAGTGTCATTTTAGGATAGACAGCAGTTGTGTTTTTGGGAAACCGCTCTTCGGTCTTTGAATATGAGGCGTCTGTCTTGCTCTGCCGCATGTACCAAGATCGTGTACAGTGATGCTTCTGGTGTGGGTTATGCCGGGTATGAAGTTAGTACTGTTAACGGTGTATCACATGGAATGTGGTCACCAGATGAAGCCACGCGGTCCTCTACGTGGAGGGAGCTCTATGCTGTGTTCAGAGTCATGCGATCTCTTGTACATGTATTAAGTCACAATAGGGTCAAATGGTTTACAGATAATCAGGCAGTATGCAGCATAGTAAGAAAAGGCTCAATGAAAAGGGATTCGCAAGATATTGCTATGAAGATTTTCAATTGCTCATCTAGTCATTGTATACACTTAGAAACGGAATGGATTCCACGACGTGAAAATTGCCGTGCAGATTACATGTCAAAGGTCATTGAGACTGATGATTGGTCAATAGGATCCAATATCCTAGACTTGATATCTGCTAGATGGGGACAGTTAGATGTTGATTATTTTGTTTCTGAACACAATGCAAAATTGCCCATCTTTTACTCCCGTTTTTGGTGTTATAAAAGCTCAGGTGTAGATGCTTTTACTGTTGACTGGTCACAAGGATTTGGTCTTTATGTACCTCCGGTTATTTTAGTGGCCAGGGTTTTGAGGAAAATGATGTTTTGTGGAGCCAGAGGTGTATTGGTGGTGCCCGAATGGAAATCTGCGAATTTCTGGCCAATTTTGTGCAAAGAGGGTGGTCAGTTTAGAGAGTTTGTTCTCGATGCTATCTATTTGCCTACTGACAAATTTTCTTATACACCGTGCAAGAACGGTGTAGGAATTTTTGGAAATGAGAATTTAAAATTCAATATGTTAGCTTTGTATATAGATTGCACAGTGCAGTAGAGTACACTTTTTGATATACATGTATGTCACATTGATTTTTACAGTTGGCCTCTATGGGCACGAGAACTGTGGTGTCACATTGACATGTACCGTTAGCCTGTATGGGCGTTATATAACGGTGGCGTATGCCTACAACAAGCCGGTATCGGCTAGTTGGTGATATGTACGGGTATCTGTACATATGATTGAACACATAGTAAAGATTTAAATATGAAAATATTTGTATTTGGTTATGATTTCTTTATATGTAACGACATATATTGTGATGATGCAATTTATTTTTCTCCGTTATTGCTAATGTTTAAATTTTGTTTTTACATTTGTTTTTTCGCAGTTATGGGCAAGAGGTGGAAAAGCTACCGGACGTCTTGGCGGACAAGATCTCCTTGCTACCAGAGTTACTCGAAGGGTCGCGAGCCAAAAGTGCATGTGAAAATTACAAACGTGGTTTCCGACGTTGGACGGCATGGGCTTTGAGTAATGGTTTAACTAATAGGGATATCTTGCCTGCTAAGGCCTTCCATGTAGCTATTTATGTCTTCGTTAATTCAAAGTGCTTCTTCATCTAGTTCTGTAAATAATGCATTCTACAGTGTTAAGTGGTTTCACGAGTTATTTGACTTTAACTCTCTTTCGAATTCTAAATTAATATCTAATGTATTAGAAGCTGCTAAACGTAAGTTGGCTCGCCCAGTAAAAAAGAAAGAACCAATGACTATAGAACTTTTAACCAAGATGTATAATAGTATATTTTCAGAAGGTGATGTTAAACAACAAAGGACTATATGTGCATGTTTACTGGGTTATGCGGGTTTTCTTAGAAGTGCTGAATTGTTACATTTGCGTGTTTGTGATGTATTGATAAATCCGGTGTACATGAGTATTTTCATAGAAAACAGCAAAACGGACAGATATCGTGATGGTGCTTGGATTATCATTGCCAGGACAGGAACATTGTTATGTCCAGTTGTTAATTTAGAACGTTACTTCTTGTGGGCCAATATAGAAAATGACTCTGATGTTTACATCTTTTCACATTTGACTGCTACTAAACATGGTTTTAAGTTACGCAGAGATGGGAAACATTTAGCATACAGTAATTTGAGGAAATTGTTTATAGAAGCTTTCAAACCTCATGTATTAAATATCAGTGATTATTGTTTACATTCATTAAGATCAGGTGGTGCTACAGCTGCTGCTAACATGGGTATACCTGATAGAATGTTTAAACGGCGTGGGCGTTGGCTCAGTGAATCTGCAAAGGATGGTTATGTCAAGGATTCTTTAGAACAAAGGCTTAAAGTTTCAAAATCATTGGGTTTGTAGTAATCGCAATTTCTGTTATAGCCCGTTCTTTTATATTCAGCGGTCGGTTGGTCTCCCAACGGCTTATACCAATACTGTGTATATGTTGTTCTATGTGGACATAAGGTATATATAGCTATCGGAGGGAGTCGAAAGGGAAGTCAGCTAAATACTACGCTGCTCTTTCTATGTTAAACTTAGATGAATAATACTTGTCAAACACTAATAATGAAGTTAGGAATACTGAGATAAATTAACGTCTCTACGATAATGAACTGTAATCTGTATTGAATAGGAAATAGTTCTCAATTTCTAGCTATAATTAATTGATATTATATTAATTTCTGATTAATATGCCTATTAAATAAGCATTAATTGATCTAATCTATTGAATAGAGTTGATAATTATACCAGGATATGCTTGAAATAAAGAAATCTATATGAATATGTAGAAGAAGATTTTTTATATATAAGTGAAATACTAAATTAACAACAAATTGGGTTTAGCTACCACGTGGCTTAAACGTTGATATAACGTTTGCTGTACTTTAAATTATAAGTCTGTTACTAAGCTATAAATGAATTGAATAAATAGCTAGCTATTAGACATCAAAAAAAAAATTCTATATCTATTGACACTATATAGAACGCAAAGTATGCGTTTATTTAATAAGACCAAAATAAAATCTTCAAATAATGATTATTAATATTTCAATTTCTAAAATATAAATAGAATTGCTTTTGTTTGGAATAGGTAGGCCTGATACTTGACCTGATTGAAAACCACGTGTAATTCAAGGTTACCCAAAGTTATTCAATATGGTGGGTGGGATACCAAAATTTTCATAGTCAGTTTAATGAGACCGAGGTATATCCAGAACTACCCTCTAGTTATTTCAAAATATTTATTTTACTATCTAATTTGTAAAAAGATGGTAATTCACCCTGTAAATGTATTATATAACTAAGTTACAACAACATTAGATGGGAATGGGTGGGGTACCAGTTTTACAATGCTCAATGTCAACAAAACAAAACAAAAATGTTACTTTCCGATATATCTTATTCTACGTCAAAATTAAAAAAAATAGTCCTATGGGTGGCTGAATACAATACACGTATCTCTTATCAAAATAATTATAATAGTGGAAACGACTCAATGTTCAATTGACTACAAACTATAGACTACAATATGTCCGGTGCATAGAACAAAAGATGGGTGGGGTAAAATAATTCACCCCTGAGAAAATTGTAAACTCACGTTTTGAGGCAAGAAGGAAGGATACAAATAAATGAAGATTAATGCAGGCAGCAATATCACCGTCTAGAGCGCCGTCGACTGAATATACGGATGTTGAGAGGTTGTAGACTCCAGCGATGGACATCAACACTACACAGACAATTTTACTGTATTAACTACACTAAGCGTTCTTTATATTACGGTTAGATATTAACAAGATAAACATTACACATTACTTATCCCACCCATCATGTAATAATTAACTACTATGTATAATTACAAGCTCGTTACATGACATGAAATGTGCAATGTCAAAACCGACGAGCGAAGCGATAAGTAGGTCATGGCCTATATGTATGAAAACATCATTAAAATACAAACATCTACTGACTAATAACTTATTATATAATCATACTGAAAACTATTTGATACAAAAACAAATCACGTATTTGATACCTCCTAACAATCTCATGGAAAAATATCGATCACTTCACAGCTTTATATTCGACTGCTATACCAAACGGAAGTGAACCCCCATTTTAATTGGACACATATATATATATATATATATAGTACTTAATAACAGTAATGAATGCCGTCCAGAAAAAGTAAGTCTGGCCTATATCAGCCGAAATCTACTTGTGGTGGCAGTGGTTATCGGCAACTGTAAGGGGAGGTAAATACTATGGCGGAGTTTGGCCCCACGCACGACTGAACTTGACGAAGATATTGTCAAGACAAACATTCTGAGCAAGTTTGAGAAAGATTGAGCCAAAAAATGTGGCCCGGTGAGTGTAAACAAGATTTGACCTACTTGATCGAACTCGACCGACACATTATCAAGACATACAGTTTGAACAAGTTTGAGGAAGAGCGGTCAAAATGGTAGCTTCTAGAGTGTAAACAATAAAATTGTTGACATTTTTATAATAAAGGGGCCATAACACCTGACCTTATGGACCGATATAAGCCATAATCGAACTTAATCGAGAGATTATAGTCATAAACAATGTCATAAAGTTCGAAGATGATTGCTTAAGAAATGAAAATGCTGAAGTAAACTCTGACATTTTTTATATTAAAAGGGGCATAACTCTTCACCTAATAAGCCGATGTCAGCCATTATTAAACTTAACAGAGAGATTATGGTCATAAACAATATCATAAAGTATGAAGATGATTGCTTAAGAAATACAGATGCTAGAGTGTAAACAAAGTGAAATCTGCCATTTTTTTTATAACCTAAATAGCCGGTGTCAGCCATAATTGAACTCATTCGAGATATTATGGTTATAAATTTTATCATAAGGACTGAAAATGATTGTCAAGAAATGAAAATGCTAGAGCGGAAGAAAAGTGAAATCTGACATTTTTATAATAAAAAGGGCATAATTCTTGACCTAATAGGCCGACATCAGCCAAAATCGAACTTGACTGTGAGATTATGGCCATTAATATTGTCATAAAGAAATAAAGATAAAAGGCCAAATGGCCCTTGGTCCTCACCTGAGAAAGATGATTGCTTAAGAAATAAAGATGCTTGAGTGTAAAAGTGAAATCTGGCTTTTTTTTATGGTGAAATGGGCATAACTCCTAAATTTACAGGTCAATATCAGTTATAATTGAACCCGATTGTGAGATTATGGGCATAAACATTGTCTTAAAGTTTAAAAATGATTGTTAAAAAAATGAAGTTGGTAGAGAATAAAAACTCCAAATGACCTATCTCAGTCACAATTGAACTCAATCGAGACATTATGGTCATTAACAATGTCATAAAGTTTGAAGATGATTGCTAAAAAGATGAAGATGCTACAGTGTAAACAACGTGAAATCTGGCATTTTTTTATATTAAAAGGGGCTTAACTCCTGACCTAAGCAACTGATCTCAGTCATAATCAAACTCAATCGAGACCTTATGGTCATAAGCATTGCCATAAAGTTTGAAGATGATTGCTCAAAAGATGAAGATGCTAGAGTGTAAACAAAGTGAAATATGGCATTTTTTGAATATTAAAAGGGGCATAACTCCTGACCTAATTGATGAATCTCAGCCATAATCGAACTCAATCGAGACCTTACGGTCATAAGCATTGCCATAAAGTTTGAAGAGGATTGCTCAAAAGATGAAGATGCTAGAGTGCAAACAATGTGAAATCTGGCTTTTTTGAATTTTAAAAGGGGCATAACTCCTGACCTAATGTTCCGATATCAGCCATAATCGAACTTGGCCGAGATTTTATGGTTATTAACATTGCTTTAAAGTTTTAAGATAATTGCTTTTAAAATGAAGATGCTAGAGTGCAAACGAACAAATTGTGGACGACGGACGGACGGACAGACAGACGGACGGACGACGGACATTCATCGATCCTAAAAGCTCATCCTGAGTACACGTGCTCAGGTGAGCTGAAAAAAGTCAAATGACATTTTTATAATAAAAGTGGAATAACTCCCTACCTGAATGGCTGATATCAGTCATAATCGAACTTGAAATCTGAGATATTATGGTCATTAACATTGTCATAAAGATTAAAGATGATTGCTGAATAAATCAAGATGCTTAAGTGTTAACAAAGTGGATTCTGACATTTTTCTTATATTAAAAGGGGCATAACTCCTGACCTAATTAGTCGATGTCAGCCATAATTAAATTTGACAGACATTATGGTCATAAATATTGGCATAAAGTTTGAAGATGATTGCTTAAGAATTTAAGATGCTAGAGTGTAAACAAAGTGAAATCTGACATTTTTGTAATATTAAAAGGGGCATAACTCCTGTCTTAAATGGCTAATATCAGTCAAAAATAAACTCATATGAGATATTACGGTCATAAACATTATCATAAAGACTGAAGATGGTAGCTGAATAAATGAAAATGCTAGAGCCTAGTAAAGTGAAATCCGACTTTTTTTTACCTAAGAGGCCGATATCAGCCATAATTGAACTTGACTGTGAGATTATGGTCATTAATATTGTCATAGAGTTTGAAGATGATTGCTTCAGAAATAAAGATGCTAGAGTGTAAACAAAGTAAAATCTGACATTTTTATATTAAAAGGGACATAACTCCTGACATAATAAGCGATGACAGCCATAATTAAACTTGACTGAGAGATTATGGTCTTAAATATTGTCATAAATATTGAAAATGATTGCTGAATAAATGAAGATGCTAGAGCATAAGCAAAGAGAAATCTGACATTTTTTTATATTAAAAGGGGCATAACTATTGACCTTATCAGCCGATACCAGCCATAATCGAACTTGACTGTGAGATTATGGTCATAAACATGGTCATAAAGTTTGAAGATGATTGTTCAAGAAATCAAGATGCTTGGGTGTGAACAAAAAAATAATTGCTTAAGAAATAAAGACGCTACAGTGTAAGCAAAGTGAAATCTGACATTTTTTATATTAGACCTAATAGGCCGATATTAGCCATAATCGAACTTGACTTTGAGATTATAGTCATTAATATTGTCATAAAGTTTGAAGATAATTGCTTAAGAAATGGAAGTGCTAGAGTGTAAACACTAAATTGTTGATGAATGATGATGCACGCCAGACTACGGACACTCTACGATCATAAAAGCTCATCCTGAGCTTTGCTCGGGTAAGCTAAAAACAGCAATTGAGTTTTTTCTTGGTTCATGTGCATCTACATGAATATTGATGGTTCCGTGTAAAAGAAAAACATGATATGGAGAAGAAATAGACATTTTAATATCAAGATTGTTCAAACCGAAATAATGAAAGGATAATAAAACATATAACATACCCTGGATCAATCATAACACAAAGAAACGGGAATAAACAAGAATAAAGCTTGACATTTAATCCTGTCATCAGGGGCAAGGTCAAAACAAATATAAATGTTCAAATACTGGTATTTAACATTTTGAGAAACATATTTAAAACAAAACAAATGAAAGAGACAATGATTTTCAACAATTTCTAATTAATTAATTAAAAGTGCAGCTGTGAATGGCACAACTGTAAAGTTACACAGGTATGTTGTTGTTGCTGAGGACGACCTTACTGTCATAAACTGAACAAGGTGGCAGTGTAAAAGTGTAAAAGTAAAAAAATAATTTGTTATATAAATTCCAAATCTGTTTAAATATAAAAAAAACATTATTTCTGTTTATTCACACCGGCTTCAGGTATTGTATATCTGATTATACAGTTATTACATCCGACTAAACAGTTCAAGGGAGATAATCAATTCTAATAATGAACACAACACAAACCAGTTGTACTTCTTTTCGTAGTAAAATAATAAACAAATGGCATTTAATACAATAAAAAACATGTTTTTTGAAATCTGAATTAATAACACAACAGGCATGACTGTAAAAACAAAAACAAAGTGTAAAAATTAAAAAAATTAAATAAAATACCACTACTTTCCCAAAAGCTACTGGATTTAATAATATAATGAAGTATTAAGGCTGTAATAGTTATGCCATTCATTTTAGAGAACCTACGATCAAAATACTTAGTATGATATATACAAGAACTTCATCATCTTATATTCTACACAGAGATCAACCAACCTAAAAAATTAACAGTCTAACATTCTCATAAATATCATTAATCATATCATTCCATAAATTATAAATATAACATATAAAATAAAAATAATAAAATCCTATTCATCATACAGCAAAAATATGTCATATTTTTTATTTTTATATGAACTCATCCATGAATCTAAGAATTTGTTGATAGCTTATCTGATACTGAATTAAAAAAGATATTCATAAGTATTATATATCAGGGTTTTCCCTCCTCTTCCAGAGATGAGGGTCATTTTGACCCCCTTACTTTCATAAATAGGGGTCATACTAAATTTTTGGGGGTCATCCATTAAAAAACTACCAAATATTGATAAAATTAAGGGATGCGCAAATTTAGCTCATTATGCACTCAAACATGTCATATTGTATTGTTTTTGATAAGAATCCATAAATGAAAAAAAAAAACGAAATAATTTCTCACATGTTTTTAGAAATAAAAATAAATCGTAGTAGTGCCCTGTTATATTCATGGGTAATGCATTAAATGATTTAGAGTTGCTAAATAGTGTTCGATGCATTTAGAATTTGCAGACGGACAGCTTAGCGGCAAAGCGCTAGGCATCGCTATGTGTCGCTTCATGAACTCTGAATTATCAAGTATTTGTCTGATAATGTTATCATCTACAAAATCTTCCGAATGTTTACTAAAATGCCTCCTTTGTTTAGGATATCGGCTGTCCGAAACCAAGTTTTCGTTTAAAACAATCTTCGATGCAGAATCGCTTTTGGTATTAAAAAAATTAAAAAAAGGTTTTAGGCTTGAAGCGATAGGAATCTTAAAAAAGGCATACCAGTCGACCTAAAAGTGAAAATAGATTTTCAGAAAATCGAGATGTAAACAGACTGAATGTCCGAGCACACTTGCGTCCACTTGGACGCATAAGAATTTATTTTGGGGGTCATTTGGTGAAAAAATGCGACAATGACGCAGGATTTCTGCGTCAAGGAAAACCCTGTATATAATGTTTGACATTGCACACATCCCTGTTATACCATCAATGAAACAATACAAAAGTATAGAGCTGTCATTGATTCTACAAAAGGCATACATAATGATATCAATAAGACGTAATAACAAGAGGACCAAGATGGCCCTGTGTCGCTCACCTGAGCAAGATGGCTGTGTTAGGCATAATGACAAAAAATCTGGCATCTAAAGTGTTTTTCTAACATTTGACTAAGTGACCTACATTTTGATCCTACCTGAATTTGCACTCAACTGGGAATTCATGCAGTCATCATTCATATCATTTTAATGAAGACTGGGACAAAAATGTAGGCCTCTAGAATGTTCACAAGATTCTTCTAAAATTTGCCATGGTGACCTACTTTTTGACCCTATGTTGCCCAGTTTTGAATTCATCCGAGATTTGATGTGAACAAACATTCTGACCAATTACAATAAGGTTTGTCTAAAACTGTGGTCTCTAAAGTGTTCACAAGGTTTTTCTAAGAATTGACCTGGTGACCTAGTTTTTCGACCTAAGTGACACAATTTCAAACGCATCCAAGATATCATGTAGACGAACATCCTGACAAAATTTCATGAAGACTGGGCCAAAACTGTTGCCTCTAGAGTGCTAACAAGGTTTTTCTTAGATTTGACCTGGTGACCTAGTTTTTGACCCCACATGATGCAATTTTGAACTCATTAGAGATATCATGTAGACACACATCCTGACCAAGTTTCATGAAGATTTGGTCAAAACTGTGGCCTCTAGAGTGCTAACAAGGTTTTTCTTAGATTTGACCTGGTGACCTAGTTTTTGACCCCACATGACAATTTGAACTCATGGATATCATGTAACAACATCCTGACCAATTTCATGAAGATGGGTAAAACTGTGGCCTCTAGAGTGTTCACAAGGTTTTTCTAAGATTTGACCTGGTGACCTAGTTTTTGACCCCACATGACCCAATTTCGAACTCATCCGCGATATCATGTAGACAAACATCCTGACCAAGTTTCATGAAGATTGGGTCAAAACTGTGGCCTCTAGAGTGTTCACAAGCAATTGTTGACGACGGACAAAAGGCGATCACAAAAGCTCACCCGAGCACTAGTGCTCAGGTAAGCTAAAAAAGGTTACCTGTTTCCACTAACCCGACCGACCCTATTATTTTTGTACCGACCCTAGACTTTTTCAAGTTTTTGGGCTATTACAATTGGAAAACGCTGTTTTTTGTCAATTCCTCTAGAGACATATGGTAAAAATGGAAAAATATAAAAAGTTTAGCCAACCTACCAACCCTATTTTTTTCAGCAACAAACAACCTTTTTTCCCGCCAAATTTCCATGCCATCAGAGATTGAGTATATTACCAATACATGATGAGTACATACATATGTATCAGGATTTCAAAAAGATACAATTCAGTCAAGACACATTATCATTAAATTTAATTAATTATTCATATGGCACTAACTTTCAGTTGAACTGTTCTATATGCATTTTTAAGACAACAAAGAGATGACAGAGCAAGGAAAATTCAGAATGCTTAAAACTTGTTAAGATGACAATACATAGATATTTTTCAAATCAAAGACAGCGCTGCAAATGTACCATCCATGAATTCAGTTTTAATAATATGATTGTGCTGGGGAAAAAAATCATTAGTATTTTTCATTTTGAGTAGCACACAAATACTAAATTTTTGAACATAATATTTGAATATAAGGCACCATTTTTAGATTAATGTATAAAATAAATTGGAAGAACAAATTCATATTTTAAACAACACAAAAATATACAAGGGGAAAACCATTATTCAAACACAGCTACCTGGTAAAGGGTTTTCCATGACAACAAATATCAACTTTGAACTGCAAGTATTCTTCTCAAAACTGATTACTGTGCAAGCATACTATAACAATCCTTAAAGTTGCAATACTACCAAAAATCAATGCAATAAATACTGAAAATAATGTGAAATTATGAAAATTCATTTTTCTTTTGACGATATGCAAGATAATGCCTCTGTAGGTCAAACAATTATCCCAAACAATGTAGAAAGAATCATATATATATTTCATGAATTGTAGAAAATTAATTCTCCTATCCCTTGATGAAGATTTCCCAAATAATTCACACAAAGATTTCCGATTTTCGAAGGTCATGCATAATCATAAGCCCTTGTAACCAACAGGTGTCTGGCAAATGTCCCTATGTCTAACCCGTGCACTGTAACAGGATTCACTTGTGAAAGTTGCGGTGTTTGTTTATACTATATATAAACCCCATAAGCCACAACAGTTCTCTAGAGAAAATAACTCTTGTTGCATACGATTTGTTTTTCATTGCAGAAAAATTTCAATAAAGTTCAGCACTATACTCCAAGATGAAGTGGAGCGTGCACTTCTATTTATGTAAATTAAGCAGATTCCAGAACATGTTAGAAACAGCCGAATCGTGACCGTGAAATTCCGTACTTGTTGATAAGATTACTGTATTGTTGATAATCTGTAGGTAATATAAGGAATCTGGCGAGTTATTTTCTTAACAGTTCCAAGTTTCAAGATGAAAAATGTCCATGATTTGTTACAAACTGCGAGTTTCAAAATGTTCAAACTAAACTGACCAATCTGTTGTATTGCATCTTTAAGATGCTTCATATAGCTGTTGATAATATACATCATCAGAGTCGTTCAAACTCATTTCTTTCATTGATTGAGAAACAACTTCAACTCCTCCATCTAGATGCCTGGGAGGGTCACCAAACATTTTAGCAAAAGTGCACCATCCAAACTGAGTTCAAACCAGCAACTTTCTGATCCTCAATCACATATGCTACCACTGTAAAATAATGCCCAATCACCTTTATGCAGAGCAGGTATTGGTAAATTTGGAAATTATTGGAATATTTGAAAATAATAAATATATATTCATGTACATACATTTGAGACTTACAGATATAGTTTTGATTCCAAAATTATTTTCTCAAAAGTACAATTAAAAAAGAAAGAAATATAAGATAATAATAGTCAATAAAGTGTGGCCTGCTGTAACTGCACTTACATGGTCTAACAAGATTATATATTTTACACACTCAGTCAGATTTGCTTGCCAAGTTAAAAAAACTAAAAAGTACAATGACAAAGTCACACTTTGTAAGTATCTGGGTGACTAGCTCTTTTTTAAAATAGTTTCCAGTTGTAGTCATTTTTTCTCATAAACCAGACTGATAATGAGACCATGCCTCTGTTTTGTTACTAATAAAGCAGTGCTCCAAGAGCAGGATAGCCCGGCGCCCGGGGCTCCTCTATTTTCAATCCGGGCCGGTCACCATTTTAAAATATCTTGCCCGGCCGGGCGCCTCTAAAAAGGCCGGGCGCATTGAACAAATTTTTAATCTTGCCCGGACCCTCTATAAGTAATCCATTTCATTATCATCATTTATAAACCTTGCTCGAGGCAAAACGCGCTAATCACAATAAATATCACCGAACGTGACCTTGTCATAGGGGTAGTTTACATTCTGGTTCAACCAATCGATAACCGCTATGGATACAAGCTACACAATAACTACGTCATGCGGTGTCGGTCTCTTTTATCCGAAAATAGAAACAGAAGCAATTGCCGAACGTGATTGGTCGCGATAAAAATAGACTTATGAATATTAATTAATTTATACATCATTCGGGTATCTACTGTACTTTTTACTCTGCGTTTGAAGAGAAATTGTTGTTTTAACAAGGGTCTATTTGAAAGACCCTGTTTTAACGGATTAAGGCACCGATAAAGGACTCGTTATTAATTAACTAATGGTGTGATTAGCTACTGTCTGTGAGTCGACCAAACTGTCAAACCATCTTATCGTTAACAGGTAAGCAAACAATTAAAGATCCACTACTCGCGATTGACCAATTGTCCAACTTATTGTATTAATCGCTAATTGATTATCACAAGAATGCTTTTTAACAAAGAATAAATAAAATGAGTAAAATACTGGGAATTAAAAATACAAAAAACCTAAGTTGATTCAGTATGTAAGTTTACTGTCAACGGAAAAGATGTTGAAGTTCTTGCTTAAGCCTCGCGATAAAGGCGAAAACGAAAGTAAAAAACCCCGACAAAATCTACGAGAGTAGTAAACGTAAACGCGTGTTTCAATCCAAATGGTTAGAGAGTCATGAGTGGCTACGCTATGACAGTGATCTTGATAAAATGTTCTGTGTTCATTGTGAAAAGTTCCCTTCTTTGGCTGGAAATAATGTGTTTGTGTTAGGAACTGATCGGTAAAGGATCGACCCAAGAAACACAAACGTTGTTTATGTAGTTAAAGTTATTGTTAAGAAATAAACATTCATAAAGGTAATTAAATAAAAGAATAAACCTCAATTATAATATGCTAACTCTACAATTATGTTATAAATATTCCTGATTAAATCTTTTTGAAATATATAAATTTATAGTCAATTGCTCATTATCTACTGTTATACAATAAAAAAATTCTAAATTTATTTATTCAGACAGTCTTTTACCATGTTGTTAATAAATATTAAGATAAGTTAACCTTGAAAATTATCTTTGTTACAAAAAATAAAACTATTAAAAAATTATATGAAAAATAAATAAAATACATTAAACAAATTGAAAGACTTGTATTATTTCTTAAATTGCTAGTCTTATAAGGCCCCCTCCCTATAGTATAGTTTCAATGAATTACAAACATAATCTTGACAGCGCTTAACAGAATAACGCGCTTTATCAGGGCAAGTAAGTTTTCAATCAGGGCAAGTTGATTTTTTCAATCTACTTGCCCTGGGCTTGTCTGTCATTTTAATTTTCTTGGAGCACTGTAAAGTCCTACTGAATGACTTTGGGATCTTCAGAGTGCAGGTGAGACACTCAACCTCATTACAATGAAGTGCCATGTTATACCAGTAATATCCTGACAACAATATTACATATACAGTTTTACTTAATTTCTGATGAGTGCCACTGTAATAATAGTGTTGGGAATCAATCAATCAAAAAAATGCTGATTAATCAGCCCATCCTTTTGACTGATTAGTAATCAATCAGTGACATTGAAAATTGTTATTTCATATACACTGTAACAGACTTTTAAGACTAAATGCACTAAGTTTAAAGTTTTTTTTAATTTGATTTTTTTCACAAATTTAATACAAGTCAAAATATTAATGTAGCAATGCTGAACGATGGCATCAAACTTTACAATCAGAAATTAGCTGTTTGTGAGTGTTAACACTCCTCTGTCTAATGATTTGTTGGATGGGAAATCATCATCACCATTTAATCAGTAATGTCTTCACCAATGAACTGATATTGATACATCAGTCCAACACTATGTAATAGATATATTAGAATTTAAGTTACGTAAGAAAGCAATGAAGTAAAAGGAAAATGATGAAGTTGATACTCTTGACTTTTTAAAGACAGATATGAGACTTTAATTTTTTTTTTTGTGAGTTAATTGAAAATTGTAAAATATAAAAGGAGAAAATACTTTTCAAGACATCCCAAATATTTTGAAATAGAGAGAAACAATAATAAGATTATCGATTAAATAAAGGATGTAAGTCAGTATGAAAAAATGTCAATTTAGATTATATCTAAAGAGATATAATGTTAAACAATAAGGAAAGGAGATGAGCCAATTTTAAACCTTAACTTTTATCAAATTTACATTATATTTATCATTACTAAAATAAATGATTATATACTTAAATTTTCTTCTTAATTTATCTGAACTGAATTAAAATCAAGCACAGTGTTCCATTAACATTCTTCATATTTCATCATGTCCTCTTCATCCTATTCATAAACTTCAGTGGGCTTCTCCCAGGTTGTGTTGGAAGAATGTCTGCATCCAACTCCAAGATGATGCGGTAGGTGACAAACCAACATCCAACGGCAACAAATGCTGCTGTGACTTTCTGTGTCATAGTGTGAAATCTGTAAACAACACTAATAATAAGCATAAATTCACAAAACACAGTCCAAACTGCAAGGAGGATCACTACAATCTTTATATACGGTGTGAGTGAATTGTATGAGACTCTTGCTTGTGAAATCTCTTGCTCTGATAAATTCTTTTTAGACGCTACATCTTCTTCCTTGAGCATGTCATTGAGGCCGGACCAAAACTTGAAACTTTTCACTTCCTCTGAAATTGTCAGAAGATTGTGTATCAACAAAAAAACATGTCCTGATACGTCGAATCCAAGCCAAGCCTTTCCTGCTTTCAAGCAATCATATTTATGCTTGTGGGACGAAAGTGAGCAAACCCCAACAACGGAATCCACATAAGAAAACGTTCTCGTCATTACCACCCACCAAAATGTAGCTATACCAAGTCGAAGTACGTGTTTTCGAATTGCTTCTTTCCAATTACCACAGGTGTATACGAAGCTTGTGAGAAACACAAAAGAAAACAGTAATACAAAGGTCCAACCAAAGCCAAATGATACAAACACGCGATTGAAAATATTTTTCTTGCTCGAAAAGTATGACTTTGGCAAGGCGAAAAGGTCCGAGAACACGGAGCCCACTAGGGTTCCACATAAATATATTCCTATTTTCGTCGCCGTGTCCACATGGAGAATCTTCCTACACAGAGAAAGAACTAGAATCGAAATAAAATGTCCCAGATGCGTTGGTTCTGGTAACGATTTCTTCCCTGCTCGTTTTTGTCTGGGATAGCGTGGAACTCTAGCTCCCCCATTCGTACTTCTGGCAACCATTTTGAACTGACTGATCATGTGACTAGAAATTGCCGAAAATTTAATGAAATACCGAAACTGTTTTAACTGGTTTCATACGAACCAAGCACTAAATCTGCTCCTTGAATTATTTAGGATTACTACCTTAAATGTTTAGTAGCCACCGAGGAGTACTTCTTCTTCTCTTCTTCTTCTTTTTCTTCTTGCGTTCTATTGTAATGGATAGAAATCATTTTTGATTAGTGTGAATGTTAGACCCTGCGGTCAAGGATTACTCACGTAATAGACACAAGTGAGTCCGGGTGAGATACCGGCCCTCGCTCATTTTGCGAATTTTACATGTCCGGTGTGTAGAACTAGTTCTTCATGAGTACTCCCGAGCTTCCATAGCAATCACATTTGCTGAATGCCAGGCAATGGTTCATCTGGCCCCAAGGTTATAAAACTTTTCCCATCCATCTCTTGATACTGCCACTCCTCTATCGAGTGTTATAGGCAGGGCTACGCACCGGATTGTTAGTAAGAGGTGAAAAAGAGCCAGAGCTAGAATATAGCATCTGGGATAGTGAGACTTCATGTAAAAGATTCAGTCGTTGTTAAGCCTTCTTAGTAACTGCATGGTGAGGTGCATTAAGAATGGAAATAAAAGCAAGATAGTAAAAACACTATGTTGATAAGTCAACTGCATCACATACACAATAATATTCCTGTATATTACTGACGAAAAATATTGAAGAGTGTATATATGTAAGATATGTAAAGGCAATGCGAAAAAGACTAGCATACAGACTTGTTCAACTTAGATGATTTCAATATAAAAAGTGGTTGTGCAAAATAAAAAGATAAAAACTGGTGTCAAGTTTAGTACTTGACTATAGTAACGCCTGCCTTGAACTGATCTAGCGTAGGCAGGGTGACAATGTTTCTAGGAAGGTTATTCCATAGCGTGACTGTGTGGAGGAAGAAATTTTATTTCTGATAATCGGATGTAACTTGAACTTGTCTTAAGCTTAGGGGATGCATGTGTCTAGTAGGTCTGGTTGGTTTTTGGATATATGATGGAAAGTCGATTGCTACGAGATTATGGTATATCTTATAGAACATAATTAATCTGGAATCATATTTACGATATTCGAGGGAGCGCCAGCCAAGATTTTCCAGCATAGTGGAGACACTAGCATGAGGAGAATAATTCAGTTTAACCTACCGAGCAGCCCTACGCTGGACCATTTCAAATTTATATTTAAATTAGCGTAACGGCAGCAAACAGCGGAGGAATATTCAATCTGTGGTCGGACCAAGGACTTATATGCTAGTTCTTTAATCTGTTCATTTTTAGTGATGATGTTCTTTTTAATGAAGCCAAGTGTCTTATTGGCGTTTGTTGTAATTCTTTTTATATGGTTATTATATGAAAGATCAGATGAAAGGTCCAGGCCAAGATATTTTGCAGAAACAGAGTCTAGAATTTGTCCATGTAAGGGATATTGATGTTTTATTGGATGTTTATTTCTTGTTATATGGAGGACTTGACAATTTGATGGGTTAAAGTCCATGTTTCATTCTTTTTCCCAGATTTTCGTCTTCCTGGGGGGATTTTGAGTCTGAGAGGGAATTGGTGATGAGATAGACAGCTGTATAATCAGCAAACAATCTGATTTGAGAAGTGACAGTAGAAGGAAATTTGTTTATATAGATAAGGAAGTATAGAGGACCAAGGACAGATCCTTGTGGGACCCCTAACTTGACTAGACTCACCGAGCAGCCCTACGCTGGACCATTTCAACTTTATGTATATTTAAATTAGTGTAAGGGCACCAAACAGGGGAGGAATATTCAACCTGTGGTCGGACCAAGGACTTGTAGGCAAGTTCTTTAATCTTTTCATTTTTAGTGATGATGTTCCTTTTAATGAAGCCAAGTGTCTTATTGGCGTTTGTTGTAATTCTTTTTATATGGTTATTATATCAAAGATCAGATGAAAGGTCCAGGCCAAGATATTTTGCAAAATGAACAGAATCGAGAATTTGTCCATGTAAGAGATATTGATGTTTTATTGGATGTTTATTTCTTGTTATATGGAGGACTTGACAATTTGATGGGTTAAAGTCCATGTTTCATTCTTTTTCCCAGATTTTCGTCTTCCTGGGGGGATTTTGAGTCTGAGAGGGAATTGGTGATGAGATAGACAGCTGTATAATCAGCAAACAATCTGATTTGAGAAGTGACAGTAGAAGGAAGTTTGTTTATATAGATAAGGAAGTATAGAGGGCCAAGGACAGATCCTTGTGGGACCCCTAACTTGACTAGACTCAAATGACTATTTGTGTTTACCGTCGCTTCGACAGTATATAGCGACGTCATATAGCGACGTCCAGCTAATTACAGCTAGGTGGAGGAAGACCCCGAAGCACGGAGGCATCCGGGTAGATTCACCGACCTACCGCAAGTCAGCTGGAAAGTTTCCTCACATGAAAATCCGAATGACCCTGCCGGGTTTCGAACCCACGCGGTGAGGGGCTGAGTGTGTGTTAAAGTCAGCGACTTTACCCTCTCGGCCACGGAGGTCCATAAGGAAATATTGAATGATTTTGCAATGTACGATGGCCTGGGATGTTACAAAGGTATCCGGAAAAATTCCATAACATATTTGTCAATTTGGTTATTAAGATATTGTTTTTCAAAAGTGATACTTTGATATATTTTGAACTTAGTCCGAAAGAAAAAGTGATACAAATTGCACTTAAGCACTATGGCATTGTTGGGTAGAAATCTCACAAATTGTAAAGTTCTTCGCATGTTTACTTCAGAGCTGGGATCGAATATCCTTCATTTTGTAAACAAAAGCAGAATATTTATTTTTGTACATTATTGTTTCTAATGAAAATGCCGGATAACACAATATATATATGAATACGCTCCTAATTTTTCCGCTTCATTTATGTATGTAACTTGCAAATCCATCTAGAAACAAAACAAACAAAAAAGAATGAACGAGGACAAGTATTTGAGAAAAAATGAAAGATAAGACGCAGTTGAAATGCTTTATCCAATATTTTTATTCACAAAATGTATAAACACTCATGTTTCTGCTAATTAAAAGGTACAACATACATTTTCACGTCATGAGTAAAAGTCGCATTCGAAGAAGAATTAAAAAATGATTTTTACGAAATGGTAAGACGCAGTTGAAAATAATTATAGTGCGCCGCAGTTGTCTTTTTATGGTAGATATCTAGCATTTTCGACGGTTTCTTTTTCGAGACTATGCACATATTTTTTCAACCTTTTCGGACGTTTTGTTTTGTATAATAATTAGGGTGCATGCAGTTAGTCGCAATGTTCTACTGCATTGGTCGTTACTTATAAGACTCAATTTTGTTAGGGGCCGCCGTTACAGTCGTGGACTACAGATCTCTCAGCCCCTCAGCTTGCGGTAGGTCTGTGGTTCTACCCGGGTACCTCTGTGTACTCGGGGTTTTCCTCCACCTGTAATTAGCTGGACGTCGCTATATGATTGAAATACTATTGCAGCGACGGTAAAACCCAATAGAACTACAACAACATCAATTTTGTTAAGTGACTCAGCAGTACAGCTAGTTCTTTTTAACAGATAACAAAGAAACACTTTTAGGTTGTTTTTACGAGCTGCGGATTCATTTTCCCCCTTAACAAAATCTTGAGATCGTGAGAAGAGTTGGAATAAAATCTTACACTTAAGGTTAAGTCCATGTAATGGTTCCGCTAAATTTCGGACCTCATGGCCTTTCACCGAGATAACTAAGGTTTCCTTTGCTTTGGGTAACTTGTTTATCTTGGTAGAGGTAAAGTGGTCCAAGACATAACGGAACCATTACAGGGACTTTACCTGTATAAAAGGGAAGCTTAAGTGCGTCAAATATAAGATTGTTGGGCTTACACAGCGGACTAAAACAGCGGTGTCTGCTAATCTGGCATCGTGTTTTTATTTGTTTAGCCTTAGTTTGCAATTTAGTATTGATTGTTCTATACTTTGCAAGAGGGGCTGTCTGAAACTATATATAATGGACCTTTTTATAGGGTACGCACTGCTTGTTATTACGCAAGCATGATTTTATGACAATTTAAGTAGATATTTACGAAGTACAATTATGAAATTAATAGTTCCGTACTTAAGAATGAGAAAGGTTGCGCTTAAATACTGAGTCTTGACTCGTAAAGCATTATTTAAAGTTATGAAAAACCCATATACATTTGGGGTGTTTTATTTTAAAAAATAAACAACATTTGCAAGGCATGCGGAGCAATCAAGTTCCATCAAGTGTTAATTGAAAAGTGCATACCAACACTATACACAACTAAATACAAAAAGTATTAATAAAATAATTAGTGTAAACAATTAGTGTAAACAATTAGTGTAAACAATTAGTGTAAACATTAAAATATAACGATAGTTTTAGTCAAGATCTTTCTGTCAAGAACTGGCAGGGATGAATGTTGGATCAAATACATCTTAAGTCTCTATATACATGTCATTACTGAGGCATTATTTGCAAAGACTTTTCCATTTTTTCTTCGAAAGACCGGCTGAAACACATTCAATAATCAAAACAACAAATATAAACATGGAATACAAATATACCTTAGTTTGAATATCTTTATAATCGACCTACGGTGTAAAAATCGGATTCTTTTTTCAACTTATTCTATATATATATATATATATATATATATATATGTGTGTGTGTGTGTGTGGTGTGTGTGTGTGTTTTATAGTTTATAAAACATTTGTTCAAGAATTATAACATTATGAATGTTTATCTTATCAAATATAAGCAATTATTTTTACTAAATAGATACTCGTCTAATATGTGTGAAATTTCGAAACATAATGTATGCCATTACGGTGCCCTTTCTGTATATCCCGGAAGCGCATAAAGAGTTGAACTTTACAAAGTTAACGGCTGTAATCAAACGAAAGGGTGCGATCTTTGAGAACTAACATAACAATCAAACAGGACAGCTACTAGAGAATGTACGTACAATGTATATGAAAAACATGAAAAATGATATTAACTGCGTGCACCCTAATTTTTATCAAAGGCAAGAAAAGTTCGAAAAGGTTGGTAAAATGTACATATATATGAACCCGTTGAAAAGGCTACTATAAAAAGACAAATTCTTACCATATTCAATTCTCAACTGCTTACCATTACGTAAAAATCATTGTTTCGTTGACAAATGCTTTTTTTTTAAATTTAGTATCCTTTAAATTTTAAATTTTGGTTTTCCTTTACTTATACAATTTTCTAGGTGACTGAAATTGCCTTGACCCCATGAAAAGTAGACAAATTAAGCGTTATGGTGGAAGCAAGCCTAAAATTCCACTTTTAATTTTGGATTTTGCATAAGTGCACTTTGTATCATTTTTATTTTCTCTCGGATTAAGTACAAAGTAAATCAAAGAATCTCATTTTGATTGATTCCAGTACGTACACCTGTATCGCAAATGATGCTAAACAGCATATTTTCTAAGCACAAAATGATATCTTGAATAATTTTTGGATGCTAGGCTTATAAAAGTGATGAGTTAGAAGTTTGATTAAGTATATATATTAATATATCATATTTTTCCTATCTGTGCGAAACAAAAACCTTCAAAAGCGACTGGATGGTGAGAAATAATGATCAGTCTGTTTCTGCTAACTCGATTTCGAGTTTTTTCGTTTCCCACCATTTTTTAATAACTTCTTTTTCTTCTTGAATAAATGCAGTATGTTAATGTTATTCATGTAAGTTTTTCTTTTTCAAATAGCAATTTCATTGTCAAGCTAAATACCTTTTGTATTTAATGAATAAAATAAAACAACAACAAAAAATATTTATGTCACATCATATAAATGTTTCGGTCAAAAATCAATACATAGCTTATGCTCACTGTGTAAATATATGTCATACCGGCTCTAAATTTAAAAAGGTGTAATTATGATATCATCACATACACTTAGCAACTTTTCTGACTCCACACTTTGCGTTTTGTTGATTTTTCGACCAAATGTGCATATATCAACATGAAAATGCCACACAATGTTAAATGACCATTTTATTCTACTTTGATATAACAACAACAATCCAAAGCAAACTCAATGTACCACAGCTAAAACAATATTTCACATCAAACTCCAATATCACTAATGTGATATTATGACACCATAAACGCATAGAACCAATGTAGCCTTTGGAATGAAATTCCGTGAATAAAAGCATGCTTGAGCCGAAGAGTTTGGGGTTGCCGTTGTATCTTTGTAACCCTATGACCAAGTTCGTCCCAGAGATGCTCGATTGGATTACAGTCGGCACACTTGGAGCACCATAGAACCACTCGCAGTAAGACTCATTGGATTACAGTCATGGCACTTGGACACAATAGAACCACTCGCAGAAAGACTCATTGGATTACAGTCGGGACACTTGGAGTACCATAGCAACACTCGCAGAAAGACTCAATGGATTACAGTTGGGTCACTTGGAGCACCATAGCACCACTCGCAGTAAGACTCATTGGATTACAGTCATGGCACTTGGAGCACCATAGCACCACTCGCAGAAAGACTCAATGGATTACAGTCGGGACACTTGGAGCACCATAGCAATACTCGCAGAAAGACTCAACGGATTACAGTCGCGACACTTGGAGCACCATAGCACTACTCGCAGTAAGACTCAATGGATAACAGTCGGGACACTTGGAGCACCATAGCACCACTCGCAGTAAGACTCAATGGATTACAGTCGGGACACTTGGAGCACCATAGCACCACTCGCAGTAAGACTCATTGGATTACAGTCGGGACACTTGGAGCACCATAGCACCACTCGCAGAAAGACTCATTGGATTACAGTCGGAACACTTGGAGCACCATAGCACTACTCGCAGTAAGACTCACGGATTACAGTCGCGACACTTGGAGCCCTATAGCACTACTCGCAGTTAGACTCAATGGATTACAGTCGAGACACTTGGAGCACCATGGCCCCACTCGCAGAAAGACTCATGGATTACAGTCGGGACACTTGGAGCACCATAGCACCACTCGCAGAAAGACTCAATGGATTACAGTCGGGACACTTGGAGCACCATAGCACCACTCGCAGTAAGACTCAATGGATTACAGTCGGGACACTTGGAGCACCATAGCACCACTCGCAGTAAGACTCAATTTGATATTGACAAGGCTCCGCGACATGTTCTAAACGATGATAAAACACGTGAAATTAAATAAAATGAAAGGATGCTTTACCTGTCTAACAGCAATGCCACTTTGTACCATACCAACAGCTGGTCCACGTTCTGCTAATGTCATGCGCAACATTGTGTCTTAAATTTGTATAACAGTTTCAAATTTATGATTTTACTACACGTTAATCATATACCAATCCATATGTTCCGGTATTGGAGCATTTCCAACACTGTAAAAACGCTAGGCGACAGACATTACGATCGAAATGCGAGCGAATCTCGGATCTCATAAATGGATTGTCATGTGGCCGATTTTATTATGGGAATTAGTGGGTCAACATTTTTGTTTTTAACATGCAAAATTTCATAATTGTATTACATATAATAAAAAAGTTATTTAAAAGCAAACATGTGGAGTTAGAAAAGTTGATAAGCGTAGTTTAATGTCACGGCACATATCTAAATGGAAAATGGAATTATTTCAATACACTTAATTACGAAGACGGTTCGTGATTATACCGTTTCGTCTGGTCACACGGGTTCTTTATGTCTAACACGTTGATGCCATCAATCATGTTGAAGGTGTGTACTCTTCTTAACTCGGTCAAACATTCACATTAAAGGAGAATATATACTTTAATTGACTTAAGAAATGAAATAGCCGAAGGGATAGGAAGTGGGCAGAAATAACTGAGGCCCGTCTTCTTCACCTGATTTCCTGATCACCACGCCATCTTCGTCGTCATTGCCATCATCATCGTAATCATCAGCATCATTTTATCACTAATTTGCACATGCATGAATCCATTCAAAGGCTGGAATATTGGGGACAACTGGTCCTCTTGACTGTACTGGCATGATCTCCCTCTCTCTCTCTCTCTTCCAAGTTTGTCCATCTTTCTCGGTTTCTCTGTATATGCACCGTGTTACGGAATTTGAAAAATTTTGCTGTCCTGTGAGTCTTTATCGTAGGGACACAAGGAGGCAGCAAAAAAAAATGGGGTCTTTTGGTGGATACACACGATCATAAAGGATTTTTTGTGTGTCTCACTATGCATGCGTTTGTCCATCTTTTTTCCCCCTGTAAACACCTGACCCCTTGCCCCACCCCAGGGTTTTTCATCAAGCCACAGCGATGATACATGAGTGACATCATAACACGCATGATGGTCACAAGGCTATTTTCACGTCGTATATCTCAAGGCCATTTAGATTGTTCACTAATTGTTTTCAGCGTTATTATTCGATAAGGAAAGGATTGAGATCGATACCTATTATTCTATTGATATATCAAATTAGGCAGAAAAATGAGGTAAGGTATTTATGTATCAAATAATTTATAAGCTGTTTATTTATACATTCAATTGCAAGTTTTATTGTTACATCCAGAAAAGCTCTATACTTCATTTATGACAGACACATGTCTGTAACATCAGTGGTAATCAAGATGAGGAGAGGTAATCTTTAGGACAGTGACCTGATTTTTTTCCTTTTGAATAGTCAAAAGATCTTCTATGTGTTAATAGATCTGTGAAAAGTCAAATACATGTCACCAGGTTAAGTTAACAAAAACGTTACATTCAAGTACTATTTTGCAGTGGATGAAAAAATCGGCTCATTTTTTTCCCGGACAATGATTTAACGGTTATTTAGATTAGACTCACACGTCAAAAAAAAAAAAAAAAAAATAGAGAGAAAAAATATTAAATGTAGATCTTCTAAGTTTATTGAAAAATAAAGCATATCTTACTTATTATAAATGAAATTTTAGAACTTTTAAAGCAATTTCAAGTTAAAAAGTTTTTTGTCTGTTCTTTTTTTTCTCCTTCTTTTTTTTCCTTCGTTTGTTTATTTACTTATTTATTTCTTTAACTTATAATGATTTCATAATCATTGATAAATACGTAATTGTAAGTATTTGGAAAACGAATAAAATGTCTTTGTATTATTATATATATATATATATATATATATATATATATATGAAAAATAAAAGATAGTTACAAAAAAAAAAGTCTTTTTTTTCAAACACAAAAGTCGATTAGAAAAATGGTCTTTTTCTTCCGTATACTGCCCACATTCAACACATTGAATATACTGGCAAAAACACATGATAATCTATAGATACACACGAGAAAAATGTATCAGTAGTTATGACACTGATTCATGATAACCATACATACGTCGTCTGAAAGATGGTTGGAAAAGGCATTGAAACATTAACTATTTTTTATTTCCTAATTCAAATAATTCAACCTTTTCTTTTTCCTTTTCTCTCCCTTTTCTTCTTCCGTTTACCGCCTACATTCAACATATTGAATATCGTTATTACACTGGCAAAATTTACGTGTTTGCATGAAATGCATAATTATTTAAACTGTACTTTCTGTTCAAATCTTATCTTTTCGCTGATTAATCATCAGTTATGACTTTGTCACCTAGACGTTTACTTACGTAAATAAGAAGAAAGCGGCCACTGACATCGATCTGCAGCAGAAAGGTCAAGAAGAAACTCAAACTTGAGAAAAATCGGTACAAAATTGTGATTGTTAATGAATCATGCCTTTCTTAATATAAGAGCGATATCTTTATATGTTTTTTAATTTAAAACTTGAATATGTTATGATTTTCACTGTAAATGATAGGATCATGTTAGATAATGCTTAAAACTTGAGGTGTTTTCGGATAATTTGATTCGGACAATTAACCGGTTGGAAAGGTTAAATATCATATATCATCGTGACGGTAAATATAATAATAATATGAAATCATATATTTATAAATGAAACATAAAAACCTTACTGTCCATGCATGGGTTATGGCCATAATGGGCTAAGTCAATGAAAACGATGTGAACCACTTTTAGAGGACAATGTACTATACTGACAGAGGCATACTGTTTATGACTCATTTATTTCTATTAATTTATAGCGAGACTGACATTCACCAATCCGAG
>CM037789.1:10557837-10607837 GCA_021229015.1 Solen grandis
CACTGACCCTACCCAACGTTGCTTAACTTAGCATGTCGGGCATAACAAATAACCACATTGAACAAAATCTAGCTTAATTGTAAAGCAGTTTAAAAATGTTTAAAATTATACATTTGAAGTCTACATACAATAAAATTATTGTCATTTATTGATTGATTATTCCAATACTTCATTCTAAAAACTTTTTGTGTTGCTTAGAAATTGATGAAGAATATTTGGATAGCAGTGTGTTTTATTTTTTTTGTTGTATGTAATTAGGTAAAGGGAATGCACATTGCAGTTTCCTGTTTATAATGAGAATTATAGGTACAGAATAGTTTGAGAGAAAGTGATAAGAGTAGAGCTATCAGCATTAAAAACAATATTGAAATTATGTGTATCATTGATGTTTTTCTGTAGATTGATTATCTATATAGCATTGAATAATTAGATCATTAGGTGCAGCTTAGTGTTGGTCATTGATTAAAATGCTCATGTCTTTATATCATTCATAACCAAGGAATAAATTTGGTGTCTCCCTTGACCTGTATACAAATCCATTAAGGTATCTGCTGTAAACATTGACAGTGGGACAGTGTGGCCTTTTATTGTAATAATTTAACATTAATTTATAGTAATATTAGTATTAGTTCTTGCAGTCTGGGTTATTGAAAGTTATTCTTGTGCTTGTTGTTGTTATTATTATCTTATTTTATTTCAGAATGTTTGCTGCAAAAAAACAGAAATCAATCTTTCTGAATGATATGGACTAAGATTCCTGAAGGCTTACCCATTGGCTTGTTGGACCACACAGAAGCTGCTGATTTAATATAAAGCAACCATGTCGGCCAGAAATTTCATAAGCTTATTCAACACAAAAGGGACCTCTCCATTGTGCTTACAGTGTCTTCATAATAGAAGTACAAAAACTAAACAGACATTGTTTTCACAAGTGATACGAAACATATCTCATGCAAAGTCAGTGCCAGTAACACAAAAATCATCAAAGACTAGAAAACTTTTGTACTCACTTGGAGCCCTTTCCTTATGTTCAACTGGAGCATATTTTTGTTTAGCTGAGCCACAGAAAAGGAAAGTACGAGTGACAATGGGCGGTTTTGTCAGGTTTTTCAGGTCAGTTTAATTTCATATCAATATAATACTCATACATTCATTAGGTTTGTGAGTGTTATGTTGTAGTCTGTCTGTAGAGGTATAACATACCTTCAGTTTTACTTTACCATAGAGCTTAGCTTTTGAGATGATGCAGTGGAGAGTTTGAATTGTATACTGAAGGTCCCAAGTTTGATTCCTGCATAAAGTATTGTTAAATATTTAATGAATTAAAGCTGATGCTTATTTATATTATAGAAAGTGTATTTTTAGATTCCTTCAAACCTATTATAAGTTATAGATTTGTCTTATGTATTTTTTATTTCAGGTCAGCTGTGATAGGTCTAAGCATTTCTGTGGATTACAAATGGTCATTATACAACTTAGAAGAGGAATCGGTAGAGTACGAGAAAGCCATCAAGTTGTGCCATAAACGCTCAGCAGAAAAACTCTTGATGGGCTGTTTGAACAATGGTGGACTGTATGTGAAACTGGGCCAAGGCCTTGTCTCCATGAACCATATCTTACCAAAGGAGTATGTTGAGACTCTGGTTATATTGCAAGACAAGGCACTCTCGATGGAGCCCCAGGAGGTGAGACTGTGTACCAGGCTAATTTTATTTCAGCCTGCTGATGGTGACAGTGACTTTTTTTTGCTCATCTGACCTTGAGGTGGTCAGGGCGAGTTAAGATATAGTTTAGATAGGAATTGTCTGTCCATCATTTGTCAATAGCTCAAAATTTGTTTTGTTTCCACATTTGCATCCTCATTACCTGAGTGATCTTGATGAAACTTAGACATTATGTTGATAGCTATATTCTCTCAGACAAGTTTGATAATGGTTGATATTAGAATCATAAGGTCAGGTGAGCAAAATAGGGTCTGGTTGTTTATTTATGCTTCATGATTAAAAAGAAATCTATTCCAAATGAGATAATAATTATTACAAAATTTGATGGAATACAAATCCCAGTAAAATACTTTTTTTCTAGATAATGATTATTTTGTTTTATAAATTGGGTTGAAGATCCAACAATTATTGCAGTCTATCATTTTCTTTCTAGCTCAAGTTTTACCAGTAAATACAATACTCAATTAAGAAATTTAACAAAACTCACATTTGTATTTGTTAGCATATTGTTTAAGTCAGAATGGCTTTTATTTGAAGATGGAAGAACTGTTTCTGGAAGATTTTGGTGCACCCCCAGGTGAAGTATTTCGTGAGTTTGAGGAGGAGCCTATAGCTGCAGCCAGTCTGGCACAGGTACACCGGGCTGTCACACAGGAAGGCAAGGATGTGGCTGTGAAGGTATGACACAGCACTGCATATTGCTATAGTCAGATTGGTGTATTTTTTCTATATTTCAAGATAATAGATGGACTAGAGTGTTCATTTAGTGTTTCATAGGTGTGATTCCAGTCACACCCACCAGAACGTTGATGTGCACCTAGGAACATTGTTCTCATCATCTCATCGTCGGGTTCCCCTCCAAAATATTGATTGTTTGTTGGGTTTAACATCCCACGGATAGTATCTCAGTCATTTAGAGGCTAAGTGTATTTGAGAAAGATATAATGTTGATTTACTGCAGTAAGGCCATACACATAATTGACCTAAAGCTCCAACATATATATTGTAAGTTGTGAATACTTACATAACAATCCGTGTAAAATCAATTGTGACTATAAAAAATAAGCAGTTAAGATCCATTACTTCTCACAACACTCTTCATTTTATATGCAAACATGTTGACCACATATCTTATATATTTATTAGTATTTTGTCCAAAGTTATGCAATATATGATAATCACAATATTAGTGTTTTGACCCTAAATGATCTACTGGTATCATCTAAATATTTGTGATGATGATTTTGTCGTGTGTTCTATTGCTATCTTTGTTTGTTTCTAGGTTCAGTATATTGATCTTCAGGACAGGTTTGCTGGTGATATCAAAACTTGTGAAATCCTGCTGAAAGTGATTGGATGGATGCATCCAAAGTTTGAGTTTGCTTGGGTCTTACAGGTGTGTGTTTCCCCTGAAACCAGTGTTCAGATCTTATTTATTAATTATGCATCTCTTAAGTGGTAAATTTATTAAGTAAAACACCCTTATGAAGAGTGTAATATTCCTAAAATTATCATTTGTCATATAAGTAAGAAAAATACAAAGACATGTTTCTGTTTTTTACTCATTCTGTACTAAGGTTCAATCGCCATGGCTAGTTGGTATTAAAGTAGAATTATTCACCAAGTCTATTCATATCAGTGTACAGGTTTTGACAAAACCTCTTGCTACATGCATTATCCAATCCTAAATGTCACATCCATAACTACAGAGATTCAGATTGGATCGGCCCTTCGTCCAGGGCCGATAAAAGCTACAGATGACCGGAAAAAATAAACTCAGTACGCCCATCGGGCCGATAAAAATACAGTTCATCAGACAATGTGACCGACAAATGTCTGTACCGGACGGTGAAATTTCGACAATTAACCCTTTACTTCATAGAGTCCCACTCTGACGCATTTACTTATTACTTCATACAGACGCATTTTGACTCAAATACCCGTTACTTCATGGAGACTCAAACTGACGCAGTCAGTTTTTAACTGCTTAAAATTTTCTTATCGGCAAAAAAGATTAAATAGCAATGTTGCTGTTGAAACTTTAATAATATTACAATCTATATAAAACATGTGTTTGTTCTGAAAATAATTACATTAGAAACATTTTGATACTTTGGGTCGCCGGTTTGTATGGTGTTCATAGGGACTCGTACGTTGTAAGAAATTTCGACCACCGGAAATATCGAATTTGCCAAAGTTTTTATGCATAAGTATCTTTCTTTTTCATAATTACTGGATTCCTTAAATTCAAATACATATATCAATCAATAAAATCAGGAATATGACTAAATAAATAGAATGATGCGTGTCAAGTTTCGTTTTCTTTTCTTCATGCTATTCAAGTTCTATCCAGTGGAAAATTACCTATGCAAATTTATTCTTCTCGTGCTATTTTTTGAAACATTAGCGTCTGTCTATAAAAAGAACCAATAGAATTGTCAGATACCATAAATCACGTGCCACGTGGTCACAAGTGTCGTTAAAACCGGAAATCACGAGTCTTCTAAGAAATAAACAGGCCGTTATAAAATGTTGGCAAGAAACTGTCAATGATGATTGAAAAACAAAGAGTAGATAAGGTATCAAAGGATGTCGATCTATTATTGGGGGGAATAAAATATATACTTTTAATTGATTTGTCAGCACTTTCAAGTTAGATCATATTTAAAGAACACGACTGTCGCAGAATGGAAAATCATTCTGACGAGTCGGATTTTTCGGATTTTGCTGAATACGCCTTGACTTTGATTAGATAGAAAGTCATATAAATTACAATTATGTGTTTGATTTGATAAACAATCAAAATATCTTATATGTCCAATCTTTCTCTCACTCATCATCTTCAAAATTCTAGAAGTATGAATGATCTCACATTTCCATTTAAAGTTAAATAATTCATTATTACCTGCTGTTTTCTTGAGTCAGTAATTTTTTTTTTTTTTTTTGCTTTTATTTGTAAGATCTTTTATGCTTAAGGGTTGGGTGGGTTCTCCTTTGTGACATACTAATTTCATACTGAATAAATGCATCCCTCCAGATACTAACTTGAATAACAATTATTTATTTCATTTCTATATAAGTAAACAAGGTATCAGAAGAAGTCATAACAACATATTTACCTAGGAAATTATTTAACTGACTGAAGTTTTGAAACAATCTTGAATGATATATTTCAAAGCAAAAAGAATATAAATAAATAAACTTGAAAGTGTCATTAATGTCTTATTAAGCATTTTGCAAAAAATTCCAAGGTTTTCTTGTAATTTAGGACAAATGACTTTAAAAAAAAAGACCATTTAGGACAACTGTCCTAAGGAATGTGGGTCCAATCTGCATCACTGAACTATTATCACAATAATGAAAAGGATGCCAAGTTAAATCATGACTTTCACTAGATAATACAACAGATTTTCAGCTATTACCGGTAGTTTATTCAATTTACATTTATGCATATTAATAAAAAACAGAACAGAATGCTGATGATAATGTATCAGATAATCCGATCTCTTTTGTGATTGAACATTTTCTGGTTTTAATTGCTCAGAACATCAAAAAGGGAAGTCTTGTAATCTTCCTGATATTTCTTGATTCAATAACTGTTTGATAGTCATGTAATTGAAATTATTTTCAGGATATGAAAGGGACATTAGCCCAGGAACTAGACTTTGTGAATGAGGGCAAGAACTCTGAGAGATGTCATAGTGACCTCAGACATCTTGGCTATGTGTATGTACCAACTGTTCATTGGGATAAAACCAGCACTGTAAGTCTTATAACTTGATTAATAATTTACCAGTATTTTACATATTGCTGTAAGTAAAACTAAAAGCAACAGGAATTAAATCTAGCTCCACTGCAAACAATAAGTGCCAGGAATATTGGCAAATAATTTGTTTCAGGAGTATTGCAAATCCAATTTATCCTTTCATGCTTTATATAAATTATAATACAAAGTACAATAATTAGAATGTTATTTATATTGAAACATGTTTAATTACACCCATATACTTGCATAGAGCATTTTAATTTGAATGTTGAAAGATAGAGGTTGTATTAGTACAATGGTTTTACAAACTGAAGTATAATGGTTAGACAGGTAACCTGTACAGTTAAGATATTGTTTGTGAAGAGACAGCTTTTTACTTCTCCCAAGTTGGGCATTTCATGCAAGATTAACTGTAAAAGTAATATTGATTTCTACATTTAAAAGCAAAGATTCAGTCCTCACAGGCTAATTTATTCTTTGACAGAGATCTAATGATATCGTTCTTATGACTAAATGCTAGCCTACAAAATGAATGATAGCAGGTTTAAAACATGGGCTGTAGAAACCCAATATGGTCTAGAATAGAAATTAAAACTACATGTGATGAAAAATCACAGATGATACTCAATTATATGTTCTTGTAAACCAGAAATGTATTGTAAAAAAGGGTCATTATTTTAGGACCTGATATTTTGTCCTGATCAGGACTGCTCACAAGCATTGAAGGTACACACAATAAATTCACTATTTACTTCAGGAATTGTCTTTTTCTGTAACAAAAGACAAAAGAAATGGTGCTTTTTGTTCCCCCATCCCACCCTCTTTCTTTCTCTTATTGTTCATATTCTCTGTTTATTTTTCACTATGTATGTCTGTTCCTAGAGGGTTTTGACAGCAGAATACATTGAGGGTTGCAAGGTTAGTGATGTACAAGGCATCAAGAAACTGGGACTCTCCTTGAAAGATGTAAGCATTTCTTTTTATATCATGCAATGATTTAGTTTGTTTTCAGTTGTTATTAAATAATTCATATAAAAGTAATTCTACTGTTCTAAATCTGGATTTCAGAGTTAACTGGAAAACCATTCTTGCCTAGATAAATATGAGTTTTTATCAGCTCAGCTATATGAACAAAAAAAATGTTATCATTTGCACAAGTTTTGTCATTGTTTTGGTTAAAGTTTTCTAGCAAGCTTTGTTTGCTTTGCATTCTTCATAGTTTGAGATCTAGTCTCAATAGAATTTCTCTTGAGGATAGAATATCTATATAGTGAACCCACATATGGGGTTTGAAACTGATATCTCAAAGATCAAGGTCACCATGAGTGATGACATTTAGCCTGTACTGAGGTTAAAGTTTTCTGCAAGCTGCATTTCCTTTACATATCTTTGAAACAGGAGGCACAGCTCCAATGAAATTTCATGTTAAGATGATATACCATGTTTGGAATCCATATATCAGTTTTGAACCCAATAATCTGCAAATAAGGGTCACAATGAAACTTACCCTTCACTAGCAGTTCAAGGTTCTCCTTGTTTTCTGAACATATTTCATCTGTCTGAAACTTCAAATTAAGGTATTGGGCCAAATTGTGGTAATGGATCCAGTATCACTAAGGTCAAGGATACCTAAATTTAATACTATGGCTGCACAGTGGTTCAAATATTATATGCAAATAGGTATCATGCATATATTAAATAATGGTAATATATTGAAGCTACTTGAAGGTTACCAGACAGTCAAGTTAGGTAACTCTTGCTTGATTTTTAAAGTATATTGTACCTCTTTTCAATACAAAGATCTAGTTTTGCACACAAGTACATGTAAATATGCATATATTAATATCTGTGAATGGAATTCAGTTTATAGGGAGTCAGTCAGTCAGATTTGTCTTTTTATGAACAAGAAAATTTAGTTGAAAATTTCCATGCAATGGAATTAAAGCAGATCTTTATTTTAATAAAACATTATGTTAAATATATTGACTTTAGAATTACCTCTGAATATTTCTTCAAATTGTCATGCACGCTTTTTGTTCAGCTCTTGTTTCATATGATTTTTACTAAATCAAAACTTAATGAAATACTCTGTATTTGTAGTAAACTGTTGATGAATCATTTTGTATAAAGTAATCTGTGTGTATCGTAAACCTGAGCCTTCCATTCTGCGCAGAAATGGATCTCTAGATCTATTGATGTTGTTACAGGTGGATCAGAAGCTGGTCCAGTGCTTCTCCGATCAAATCTTCTGACAGGGTTTGTCCATGCTGATCCTCATCCTGGGAATGGTGAGTCTCATATGTCTGTCTATTCTCCATTGGTCTGTCCATCCATTATGTCTGTTGACTCATGTGTTCATGTTTATTGTGTGGTATCAAGATAAGAAATATAAAAATATTAATTGAATCATTTACTTTAAGGCCTATTATATTTCAGAAACAGATGATATAAGTTCTTTGCTTTTTTAAGAAGCTCAATTCATTTGCACAACAACAGAATCAGTGGAAAGTCTCTGATTTCATACTGATGTTTGTAGTTTCTATATACCTCTGATTAGATTTTTATTTCACCAAAGTACAACATTCTCAATGTGAGCTATTAAGGATCACCCTCCGTCTGTCGTTGGTCGGCATCTGTTATCAACAATTTGCTTCAAAAGACATATCCTTTGAAACTGCTGAGAAGAAATTGATTTAACTTGATGAATCATCCTTGGATGGCCCTACACAAAATTTGCTAAAAATAAACTAGATCCATGCAGAACTCTGATTACCATGACAACCAAAAGGATTTTAATCTGAAACCAATGGTCAGAAATTAATTTAATTTTCTTCAACATATATGAGGCCCCTAGGGGGACAGGTAGTTTCCTTAATTACTCTATATAGAAGATTGGTCAGAATTTAATTTTATTTGGTACAAATGCTCACCACGTGACTGTTTTCCATAACTGCTTAAATAAAGGTGAACCCTTAAAAAGTGAAGCCCCTAGGGGGCTGCCTAGTTTTCTTATAAACTCTATATAGGAAATTTCAAAATTCTTCTCCTATGAAGCCAATGGTCAGAATTAAATTTCATTCAACACAAATGGTCACCTCATGGCTGTCTACCATGATGCTCAAATAAAGTTGATCCCTTGAAAAATGAGGCCCCAGGGGGTCAGCTTATTTCCTTAAATACTCAATATTGAACATTTCAAAATCTTCTATTAAGTCGATGGTAAGAATTTAATTCATTTGGCACAAATGGTCACCGCATAGCCCTGTAACATAATTGCTAAAGCGTTTTTTATCCCTTGGAAAATGAGGCCCCAGGACTTATTTTCTAACTTAAAAATTCTTAGTATATTTGAAGCTGGTTACTCCTGACTGAAAGTTATCAGGTAAAGTCAAGTGACTTGATTTGTTTTAAGCTTATGTACTCTGGTGAGCATTCTAGGGCCACTATGGCCCTCTTGTTTAAAAAATCAGATAATTTCTGTAAAAATGATATTCAATTTATGCATGGAATAATAAGCATGGCACCTTTTTTTTTGCACTTTGTTGGAGTACCCAGCATTCAGTTTCTCCTGGACGATGGATGCATTTCCCAAATTTTACAAGCAAACATCAGAAATGCTTGGTGTTACCATATATTTTTACATCTAAGCAAAATACTAAAGAGTGTTTTAGGACAATAAAAGGTTGAACAGAAATCGGGTATCTGTATTCATGTGACCTTTTAGTACCACTGAGGTAATTAGGGTCTCACAAATTGCAAAGTTTGTCTCCAAATGACTGAAATACTGTCAGTAGGTTGTTAAACCCAATAAACAAACAAATTGCTAAGTCTTTTTGTTATCTCAGATGGGAAATCTATTCAGTAGAAATTGAGTTATTGCCCTTTGTAATAAAAAAAACTAAAATAAGCCTAGTAAAACTTCAAACTTAATATAAAAAGGTCTTAATGAAACTTTAAATGTAATGTATTTGAGGGCAATATCACAGATTTTTAGCAAAATCCATATAAAACAGTTCTTGCCCTTTGTTAAAAAAAAAATCAGTCAATAAAAGCAAACATGAAGAGATTGTCATCAACATAGATATGATGTCTTTTGGATGCAGAATTCATGCAAATCTAAATTTTTTCTGTCCTTTTAAATGAAATTATGTACAAAAACCCTTAATGGATATCAACACAAGTTTAAAAAAAGCAGGCATATTTAATTAAAAAAACAAAATAAAGATGTGTTCATATTTCAATTTTCATGTATTGTTTCAATGTGGACTGGCAGTGTTTATCCGGCGAGGGAAGGACAGGCAGGCGGAGATAGTGTTATTGGACCATGGGTTGTATGACTACTTGAAGCCCACCCACAGAGAGTACTTATGTAATCTGTACAAGGCCATCATCATGAGAAATGAGGAGGAGATGGAACGATTCTCACACCTACTGGGCGTTAAAGGTAACTGTAGCAATATTCCACCCTTTCTTTATGTTATTATAATTTTTGCAGTTTCGTGTTCAATGTAAGTTTGAACTCATATTTTTATTTTCAATCCATTTTAAAACATATCTTCCTGAGTACTTTAGGCATTATGTTTGGGATCATATTTTTCTGCACATTTTTTATGTTTGTTTGCATATTATACTGTAACACTTATGTAATGCATGACATAGCAGGGATTTTTTCTCTCGTTGTTTTGGGAAGATGACCCATACCTGCCTTGTTGGGAGAGTCTGCTCAAAGATGGTAGAGAGAATTGTCAAGAAATTACACCATTCTAGGGGAATTGAAAAAGTCTCAAAGTTAGTCAGTTTTTGGCAAAATTAAACTTTTATTTTCTGAAGAATCATTAGGAAGTTAAACATGCAGATTGAGAAAATATATACTTTCTAACGTTGGAAATATGACCAAATATAGGCTATTTAAACAGATGTAAAAAAAAAACCTTTTTGTTTCTTAAATCAGGAATAGACCTATTGAGAGTTAGAATCTCTTTTTGCCTGAATTGGTTTTACTGTCATTTTCTATTATGAAGAATGGCCAATCTGAGTGGTAAATGGTTATAGAATTAAGATTCTAAGATAGCTTATAGTCTAGGTGTACTAACAGACAATCTGTTTTCTACAGATTATCAGATTTTTGCCAGTCTGGTCAAGCAGGGTCCAGTAAAGTTTCAGAAAGCACCACCTCTGTTCCGACATAAGCCTGTGAGTATGAGAGACTTTCGCAAGCTGCCCAAGAACATCCAGGCTGAGATGAAGGAGGATTTTGAAATTGTCCATGAAAGAATTTTTCAGGCTATGAGAGACATGCCCAGTTCTTTGCTTTTGATTTTTAGGTAAAAATTGTTCTTTTGTCAAATGTTATAAAGCAGAACTGAAATGAATTTAAATTATAAGGAAATTATACTTAGCCTATGAAATGACTGAAGGAGAATTTTACCAAAGCACTGCTTGAAATTTTGGAAATTTGGAAAGACATGAATCTGTTGATCTTTGTGTAATCTTGAAAATTTCATTGTTTACGTTACATATTCAGTTCTGTTCTGCTTTATATGGAAGGGTCTTTGCATATTGTGACTGAGATTGCATGTTTTATATTTCCCCTAACATCTTAAAATACTTTCACCCACAACCAGATTTTCTTTCCTGGTTGTTGCATGACCGGTATTAGCCAACACTGCTCTAACAACCTGGACTTTTTTTGTCATACATGTGTATATTAACTATTCATTATATAAGGGAGTTATGGTATATATTGAGATTAGGAAAATCTTGTATTGAGTTCATCTGTTGTAAATTTTACAGACTAGTTTACTTTATCAGACATACATTCATAGGTAAGGCTTTTTTTTACATCTTCTGTGATGAACTTTAGAAATTTATGAAAGTTCATGTGCTGGGAAACCTTCTCTATGGTAATTCATAATTGACTGTCCCAGTGCTCTTTATTTGTGTATGTTTGCATGTATATCTGTGGTAACCTCTCAGTACAGCTGATCTACAAACCATGTGCTCAATTATCATCATACCCTTCATAAATGGAAGTTATCAGGGTGTATATAGAAATAACCACATCTTCCTGTCTGTCCGTCCGTCCGCCTCACTTTTATATTTAGCCTACTCCCTTGTAAGTTCATAAGTGGTACAAAGGTTTCTTATGACTTAAAGGTGTTTCATAACCTTGATCCAGTGTTATTTGCTCATGGTCATAGTCATGAGTCATGAAGTCTTGTCCTGTCCATAAATTTGTAAACTATAAACTCTAAATTTGTGCTTTATCTGACTTGACCTAGATTATATGGTCAAGGTCATGGATTAAATTAGTTCTAAAGTCATGTCTGTATCTTGACCTAGAAGCTCCTACTTTGCACAGAGATTGCTGAAGACCAGAGGATGTGTCACCATGAACATCATAAGCTTAGGCCTTGTTCCACTAAATTTGAATTACCTATATAAGTCCAACTTGGACAGCTCCAGTCATTAGTAATTTTGTCCAGCCAGTTTCAGTAGGGCAGTACCAGTACACAAGAATCACTTTGTCCCATTGGTTGGTGTTTCTGTCAGCTTAGGAAGGATTGCATTTTTTTAACACATTATGACATGCTTATTATTACATAAGTTGAGGCGCTGTGGTGAGGATTAAGTTGACCTGCAGCTCTTATTCTGTATGACAGAGGACAAATCAGTGAATGCAAGCCATAATTTTCTTAACCCTTTCCCTCATAGAGGAAACCATGAAAAGACCTATGCGAATAACCTAAAACCAGATCAGCCTGCGAGTAACTCGCAGGCTGATCAGGTTGTTTGCTGTGCGCTTGCTCTCAGTGGTCTGAAATGAGGACTTTATTATTAAATTTGGTACGGTTTAACTGTGGTTTTCTGCAGATCAGATGTGGTACCTACTGAGTGCGTCAAAATGAGTCTATATGAGGGAAAGGGTTAACCAAAATTTATCAGTATTTTATGTCCTCACTTTGGTAAGGGAGAGTGGATATATAGATTTGAAGAATGAATGTGATCAGTTATGGAAAGGCACATGAAAATAAGATTTCTGAATATAGGTTTTATTACTAGTATTCTAAATACAGGTTCAGTACTGTTCATAAAGCTATTGCCTGTGATGGAGAAATCACCTTTTTTTTTTTTACAATCACGGAATTTTGCTTGTGGTATGATATCACATTGAGGAAGCACTATTTCTGTCTCTGTGAAAATTTCCCCAAATGATATCATTGGCGGGATGTTAAACATGCCCTCACTTTAATGAAGAAGTCTTGTGAAGTAGGAAGATATGGTCCTATTTCTGATATGATTATTAATGTAAAGCTGTACCTCAAACCAATTTTTCTAAAGCAATGAATTGTTATAAGAATATAATCTATAATCTGGTCAATCTCCAGTTTAGTACACCTTCTACTTAGTGAGTATCAAATCAGTTTACATGAAGTTGTTGGTAGCTTTTGACTCATCAACTCTTTAATCGTTTCTTAAGATTTTATTTGTTTCAGTTTGGGTTTTAAGCATATGATAAATAGTTTGACCCACCTTAGCATTAGCCTGTCTCCATGATAAAGTATTATTTAAGTACTAGTGATGTTAGTAAGAAAACAGTTGAGTAAAAACTTAAAATATAGGAAGATATAGGTTTGATATAAGTTTCATTAAATCATGGCATTTGAAAAGAAAAAAAACATTTCTGGATCACCCCTGATGCTAGTTATAGTAAAACACGTCATTGTAAAATCAAGTTTTAATTCTGATAGGACTTAATAGTTTGTTCTAATTATCTAAGTGATTGATCATGATTAAAAAAATACACATTTATGTAATTTGGAATAAGTGCCTAATATTATTATATTATTGGCTTTTTAAATTGAGGACTTACATCATGTTAAGATGTGTTTATATCACCATATATTTTATTTTTGGCAGGTGGATACATGTAGTTGTCTTGTTCAGAAACAAGAACATAACAGAGCTCCTGATTACAAAAAGGAATATCAATATAAGAAATGTTGCCTTCTCCCACAGTTGTTTTATTTTATATCCCCAGAAAAAGTTGACATTTTCTGCGAAATTCTGGTCCAGAGACCGATCCCTTCAGCATCCAGAATGTCCCTACCAAACAAACTCACAGAGCAGGACCTAGAACACATGAGAAAGATGGTGCGGGATCATTTTGATCAGATTACAATGGTCCTTAAGGCAATGCCCAGACAGCTGTTGCTGGTAATCAGGTGTGTTTCCACTGTGAAGGGTTCACTTACAATCTATGTTGATATATAGACTTTGTTGATCTCTCATTTCTCATTTGTGTTGCTTTTGTGACTATTATTTTGTTGTAGAATAAATAAAGAGGTGAAAGTCCCAGAACTTCTGAAAAAAAAAAAAAGAAACCATAACTAAAATAAGTGTATTAAGTTGGGGCCTAACAATATCTGACAAACACTATCATCTTAAAGGAAAATATGACAATTGCTTGTCTGTATATTTGACTTCATTGTCGTCATCATGAAATACTAATGTACCAGTCAAAAAGTTGGAAGTAAAACACACAAGGTAGTGTTGCCTTCAGTGATAGCACTAGTTTTTCTATGGTATGATGAAGATTACTGGAAACCTCATTAAGAAAATGACTGTGACTTGAAATGACTTGGAAGTTTTTCAGTATTAAAAGTTTTTGCGAAAGATGAAAATTACCGGTAACTTACTTATTTTTAGATTAATTGGGAAACTAGTTTTTATACTAATTCCTTTACAGTGGTTCCTAGGCTGGACCAGTACTTTGCACCTGGGAAGGTCATGAAAAATTCTTAGCCCAGTTTGGTTTGAATGTACAATCTTTGGATCCTTAGGTACTTACGTTACCACTAGATCACAATGTGAAACGGGGTTTTCCTGCTCTTTGTCCAGTCCCGTCCAGACCCAGCAAGTTTATTCTCCTTCAGTCTCTTGAGAAGCACTGGAACCTTATAACATATTCAGTGGCAGAATATCAACCACCAGTGAAAGACATGTTGATTGCTCTAGGTTTTACAAGAGTTATCGCCCCATTTAACTTGTGAACAACCAGCACAAGATACACAATTGTCTTCAGTGATAGCACTAACTTTGATTGATGATTCAAATGATTAAATCCAGGAATATCGATCCCGTGATATTGTTCATTTAGTATGGACCTCGAAAACAGTTGCTGATGTGTTTGTCATGTACAATGTACATGTATATAGGTGTTTAACTCTGTTTAAAAATAATGCAAATACTGTAGCAGTATCATTTTATTTGTAAATAATTAAATTGAAGTCTACAGTGACCATCTAACACTTCCAAAATATTTTAATAAAAAAAAAATGCAAATAGTAATATCAAAGCATTTTATTTGTAAATAATTACATGGAATTACATGGAAGTCTGCAGTGACTGTTAACATTTTTTAAATAATTTTATTATTAAAGATAGAATAAAATTAAATTTAAAAGTTGCCTGACAAGATTTTGAATGTGTGATTATTGTTGAGTTGTATTACCTGTGTTACACTTTTAATGGTCAGAGATGTTCATATACTGTACAGTTCAGGTGTTGGTGCATGATTTATGAAAGTTTTCTCCCAGATGTCCTTATTTACTTTATATATATTATTTTACTTATTTATTTATTTCTTTATTCTTTTATTCTGTTGATTTTTGTTGAGGGTATTGCACAGTCTGGTGAAAGTAAAACTAATTGGAAAGAATTCAGCAATGCACAATTTTTATTTTTATGTGGAGTTATTGGTTACAGATACTTTAATGCTTAAATGACTGATAACTGATAAGTCTTGTGTCAGAAGAAATGAAACTGTTAATTGCTTCAAATTATCTTGATGACCTACTGTCAGTGTGTGCTGGGCACCAGGAGATATACTCCATGGCTCACATAGAGCTGACGTTCCCTGGCTCACAAACTAGGGCCCTGTTTCATTATAAAAAAAATGATTTCAATCAATAGAATGTCATCTACTTCATCAAATATCAGTCAGATAAATCATGACATATGTTACTTGATCCTTTATGTTACTCAAACTTTAGGGAAACAATAACAATAGTCAAGCTCCTTTTATATATCCATACAAGAAGAATTTCTTTAATGAAACAAACCCATGATTAGCCTCAGGTTCTCTCTCCTTTAATTAGGTTTCACAATGTCTCAGAAAAAAAAACTGACATAAGAGTATGATCTGTTCTCATTTTATAATCTACAGTATGTGGAAGATATGTATGTAACAGATTACGGATGTTCTCCTGTTTCACTCACAGGAACATGAACACTGTCCGAGCCATCACTAGGGAACACGGCCATCTGATAGACAGATATGGCATCATGGCAAAAAGGTACGCCACTGTCTTTTCCATAGGTTCATTATGCCATATGCTTTAAAGTTGTTTTGTTGTTTAATATACTTCTCAATCCCTACTGTTTAAGGTAAAAGGTTAGAATTACAAGCAGTTTTAATGTAGATATTGTTTATTATTCTGTTTCATTAAAGTAAATATTACAGTTGCAAATTTGTCTTGAAGGCATTTCTCTAATCTCATCCGTTTTAAAATTCACCATTTTCATTCTCCTCTGTACCAGAAGTTTATTATCAAATTGAACAAACTGGTACTTGGTCTTGTATTACAGTGCTATCACAGGAACACATCGTAAAGAGGCAAGTGAAATGAGTTATGTGGGTAGAGCCCGGGCCTGCTGGGAGCGGTGTGTGTTTGACTACCGGGTGAAGGTGGAGGGCTGGAAGCTCTGGCTGGCCTTCCTCTACCTGCGATTCCTACAGCTGATTGGCCGAGCCCCACCTGTGGAGAAGGTCAAGAGCTTCATGGAGAAGGAGGAGAAAAGGTACAATACTCTAGAATACTGTTCCATCCATGTCTTCTGAACACTGGGAGTAAATCTGTACACTTCTCATAAAATGTATTTTCTTAAGAATTTGTTATTTTTTATCTTGTTTTATTCATATTGTTACTGATTGCTATTACCATGTCAACTGGCTCATTTATTGGTTTTCTATTGTGTAGTGTTATTCATATTTAGGAAGTATAACTTCACATAGACAGATGATATACATCATTTTATATGGGTGTTCAACGTTGTATCTCAAAGTTTTGGTTCATGTATTTGAGATCACTTATCCACACAAATCTTGGAATGAATCATTGCTAGAGACAAGCTTCTTCTGCAAGCAACTGGCAAATTTCCCACCTAAAGATTTCAGTATGTCTAAGATATTATGGCCAGACTCCAACCAGGGATTTTCAAACCAATTCATGTTAAGTTATAAGCATTTACGATATGTGATGTATATTGATATTTAGCAATGTTTTCAACATCTGGTATGGAAGGTTACTTTGAAACCAAGCTCATCAATTGTTCTTGTTCACTTTTGTTGAGAACATTATGATTTTCATGTTTAAAATTTTCAATTTTTATTTCTGTTACAAATGCACATATTATCTATAACACATTTATTTGTTGGATTGTTGGACTTTAACAAGGGCAAGCAGATTTGTTTCAGGGTTAGGAAAATTTCTTCTGGAGAGCACTTACATGTTATAATAATATAGAGTTGGTTGCAAATCTAATTTGCTAGATTTCACTTACAGTAAACACATTAGTTGTTTAATGGAATTCAGTATGAGGTGCCTGGAAAGCGTAGTGGTAACATGCTTTTCTTCTCACCAATGTGTCCCGGGTTTGATTCCTGGTCACGTACATGAGAGGGTACAGTGGTTGCCCGTCCAGACACGTGGGTTTTCTCCGGGCTCTCCGGTTTCCTCCCACAATAATGACCATATATGCTGCCACCAGAGCCATCAAGAGTGATTAATATAAGTTGTAAGAACTTGTTTCGTAATTGATGTAAAATAAATAAAGTTTAAACTTTAAAAAAAAAAAAAAAGTACCGGTATGAGTAAAAAACCATTGTCTGATTGTAATGTACGATATGAAAATGGAGAACTGATCTATTAATTCTTAGTGCATATAGAAACAGAAGGAGATGGGACAGTTTGGTGGACAGTCCTTAATATATTGAATGTTAGAATAAAACAACTGCATATTTATATGTTAATATCTTATATGAAATTGATTTAAAGATCTGTGTGCCCATCTTAGTCATGTAACATTGTTTTATTAACTTCCTGTATGTGCATATATCTGTATCTTACACTGTCTTAGTAACCTCCATGACAACCTAGCTTTACTCACTTTCTCATAACCAGAGATTATTTTACCATGTTGAAACATGTTAACATTTAACAGTTTCAGCATGATAATCTACATTGTCTACAGTGACCTGTAGTACCCATACTAAACATATTTTACTAAATATAAAATGGATAAGGAATAGCAAGTGTTCTCCACATTTATTTGTGCCTCAATGGCTGAGTGGTTATAGTTTTCTCTGGATTAAAGTCCCTGCAGGGTCACCCAGATTTCTGATGTTACAAAGCATTTTCAGCTGGTTAATAATAAAAAAAAAAAAAAAAAAAAAAAAATAATAATAATTCTACCTGGGTGCATCTGTGCTTTTGGAGTTATAATATATTCCTATAGCAGTCTCTGTCTTAATATTCAAATTACTGTCATGTCTTGATATTCCTATATTTTTTGTCTTTATTTTTTTTAATATTTTTGTTGCTGTCTGAATATTCCTATAGCAGCTGCTGTCTGAATATTTTTCTATGGCTGTCGCTGCCTTCATATTCCTATAGCTGTTGCTGTCTGAATATTCCTATCACTGTCATTTTTAGCTCACCTGAGCACATGTGCTCAGGATGAGCTTTTAGGATCGATGAATGTCCGTCGTCCGTCCGTCCCCTCCGTCCGCCTCCGTCCGTCGTCCACAATTTGTTCGTTTGCACTCTAGCATCTTCATTTTATGAGCAATTATCTTCAAACTTTAAAACAATGTTTATGACCATAAAATCTCGGCCAAGTTCGATTATGGCTGATATCGGAACATTAGGTCAGGAGTTATGCCCCTTTTAAAATTAAAAAAAGCCAGATTACACATTGTTTGCACTCTAGCATCTTCATTTTATGAGCAATTATCTTCAAACTTTAAAACAATGTTTATGACCATAAAATCTCGGCCAAGTTCGATTATGGCTGATATCGGAACATTAGGTCAGAGTTATGCCCCTTTTAAAATTCAAAAAAGCCAGATTTCACATTGTTTGCACTCTAGCATCTTCATTTCATGAGCAATTATCTTCAAACTTTATATCAATGTTTATAACCATAAAATCCGGCCAAGTTCGATTATCCCCTTTTAAATTCAAAAAAAGCCAGATTTCACATTGTTTGCACTCTAGCATCTTCATTTCATGAGCAATCGTCTTCAAACTTTATGGCAATGCTTATGACCATAAGGTTTCGATTGAGTTCGATTATGGCTGACATTCATCAATTAGGTCAGGAGTAATGCCCCTTTTAATATTAAAAAAATGCCATATTTCACATTGTTTACACTCTAGCATCTTCATCTTTTGAGCAATCATCTTCAAACTTTATGGCAATGCTTATGACCATAAGGTCTCGATTGAGTTTGATTATGACTGAGATCAGTTGATTAGGTCAGGAGTTAAGCCCCTTTTAATATAAAAAAATGCCAGAAATCACTTTGTTTACATTTTGGGGTTCCCCTTTTAAAAAAAAAATTTTTTGTTTATTCTCTACCAATTTTTTTTTAAAATTTTTAAACTTTAAAATTTATGCCCATAATCTCACAATCGGGTTCAATTATAACTGATATTGACTTGTAAATTTAGGAGTTATGCCCATTTCACCATAAAAAAAGCCAGATTTCACTTTTACACTCAAGCATCTTTATTTCTTAAGCAATCATCTTTCTCAGGTGAGCGACCAAGGGCCATCTTGGCCCTCTTGTTTAAGATTTCTATAGCTGTCACAAACTTATCATTGCTATAGCTGTCGCTCTGTAAGATTCTTATAGCTGTCGCTGTCTTACTATTCCTATCACTGTCATTTTCTTAATATTTCTATAGCTGTCACAAACTTATTATTCCTATAGCTGTCGCTGCTGTAAGATTCTTATAGCTGTCACTGTCTTAATATTCTTATAGCTGTCGCTGTCTTAATATTTCTATAGCTGTCACTGTCTGAATATTCCAATTGCTGTCGCTACCTGAATATTCTTATAGATGTCAATGTATTGATATTCCTATAGCTGTCGCTGTCTTAATATTACTATTGCTGTTACTGTTTGAATATACCTGTAGCTGTCGCTGTCTTAACCCTTTCCCTCATAGAGGACACCATAAAAAGACCTATGCGAACAGCATAAAACCAGATCAGCCTGCGAGTAACTCGCAGGCTGATCATGTTTTATGCTGTTCGCTGCTCCTCAGTGATCTGGAAATGAGGATTTTGTAATTAAATTTGGTAAGGTTTAACTGTGGTTTTCTGCAGATCAGGCTTTATGTGATACCTATTGAGGGCGTCAAAATGAGTCTATATGAGGGAAAGGGTTAATATGCCTGTAGCTTTTGCTGTTGTAATCCTATACCTGTTGCTGTCTGAATATTCCTATTGCTGTCTGATTATTCTTAAAGCTGTCACTGTCGTAATATTCCTATAGCTGTAGCTGTTTTAATATTCCTACAGCTGTCACCTTTTTAATATTCCTTTAGCTGTTGCTGTATGATTAAAATCCTGCTGAGACAGTGATTATCTCCAAACAAAATCAGTATATGGAGGAGATCAGATTCATTTTAAAGGCTTTACTTCAGTATCAGTGTCAAGGTCACTCACAAGTATGTCTCTAGCCTTGCACACACTGAGCCAGAACCCTGTTACAGATGGCTTGATGTATGTTCTCAAGTCTCTTCTGCAGCATTGATCAGAGACATAAAGTGATTTACACAAAACACTCTAAGATCATAATTCCATCAACTTAAGACAATCTTTTATAGAGACAGATTCTTTTCAGACAATTTTAAATGGAATTGGGAATATTGTGATAATACTACATGCTTCATAATATTTCAGGAAGAATAAGTTTTTACCTGGTAGCTCAAAAGTCTGGCAAGAGATTATTGAAAAATACAGTGAGATTTGGATTTAGTTACTTTATTGGAATTTGGTCGGAATTTGGTTTAAAACTAGTTTTCACATTACAAAATAACCATAAAAAAAAATAATTCTATTATTACTGCATATTTATTTATGTGTTTGATTTTGTTTTTGTTTTTTTATTTTAAAGTGCTGTTTTTTACCTGCAATAAAAATGAGTTTATCTTAGTGTTAGGATTGCAATGATTGCATTTTTATTATAATCTCCTATCAGACAACAGTAGTCTATGTTTCTTCTCAGCATAGTAATGTGAAAACTAGTTCAGGGATCAGGATTGGGTTTTTTTGTTCTCATTGAAAGAGAAAATAGTTTTTTAAAGGTATTGCAGGTATTACTTGTCATAAGAAAGGCTGCAGAGTCAGTTGGAGCTTACTTCATGCATGTATATAATATAAGAACACGGTTGTATGAACAGGACACTAACATGAGGATAATGGGATTAACTAGATTTGTTCTTATAAACTCTACCTGGCAGTTTACTTTATCAAGTTATGTTACAATTAATGTTACAATTGATTTCTGTATATAGTTTGAAAAAAAATATCATTAATGTTCATGGGAGTATAATTTCAAATTATGCTCTATAAAAGGAAAATCCAAGCATCAACCATTTTTCCACTTCCTCCATTTCCATCACTAGCAATCATACTCATGAAACATAATTAAATGAGTTTACTGATTTTCTACTTGTATAATTGTCTTGCATGGTTTAATTTGTTAATTAACCTGTTAATTTACTAACCTGTTCTGTTAAAAGAAAACATCTCATGTATTTTATATAAAATGAATACCACCAGAGGCTGTGTGCAGTGGATATAGAATGCATGAGTGTTCTATTTTTCTATTCTGTCATTTTTCTTATCTCTTTTCCGAACTGATGATGTCTGCTTTAAATTATGTTTAGCACTAATCTGACTACAGTAACTCAATATTATGGGCTAGCAACACCTCATTTAATTTCAACTCGATGTTTTGTACTATATTTCTTGTCATTGTGTAAAAGTTTTAGATATTCCATGCAACAGATATACCCAAATATATAGAAATATTCTTAATTTTTTCCAGAAAAACGCTGTATGTTTATTCGCTGAAGCATAGTGAAAAATCTATTGAATAGAATTGTTTAAACTTGCAAAGACTGGAAATGAAACAACAAACAATAATGTGAAATAAAATAAGTTATCAATAGGCTTGATTCTGAGTTATCTGCTGAAAATGACAGAAAAGAGCAAAAAAAAAACTCACTTTCAGGGGCAGATAACTCAAAGTAGAATGGTGACCCTCCAATTTTTTCCCCATGAATTTGTTTCTAGTGTAAATCTCTATAATCATGCTAAGTTTAAAAGAATTTTCATGGCTAGTTTTAATTTTCCTTCTTTGTCTATATAGTAAAAAACTGTATTGGATGCGTATGCTTTTAAGAGACCCATTAAATTGCTTGTCTTATTTTGAATAATATACATGTAGAAGTATTTATAATCATATGTTATTTGCATGTATTGTCATTTTGTTTTATTGGTGTTTTAGCCCCTCTGTTGATATGTAGACTATTTTTGTTGTTAAAAAAAGAATCATTGTTGTTAAAATAGAGTTCAACCATTGCAGGCTCAAGACTCTCTGAGGAAGAAGTCCTGTAACAACCCTCATTGTGGGATGCGCTCTACATAGACCAAGTGTAGAGTAGTAGGACACCCTTACTCCTGGATTACCTACAACATGGTACAGAAGCTTGACTATCCACTACCCAGTATTGAACTGTTTTGTTTGTCTCCTGGCCACAAGTAAAACTGTCCCATGTTTACTGTTGGAGACAAGGGTATTGTAGGTGAATGTAGTTTTTGCATCTAAGATGATCTCTGCTCATGGACTGCCTGTACTAGTTTACTCAGGAATTGTCCAACAGTTTCAATATTCAGTTGTTTAAGGATACACTGTGTATCATATTTATATGACAACACCAATTCATGATTTGATTTGTAAGAAATTTTGATTTTTAATATTTCATTGTATTTATTTATGTAAACTGTGATATATTTCTATATATTTAAAGTGAATGGTATCCTTCTTTACTATAGACTGAAGTGTAGGCCTGGGTTTGAGGTCTGGTAAATCAGTATAAAGAAAAGTCTCAAAATATTTATTTTGATTGATCTGTAAGGAAGCTGAAACAAGACATATCTGTGGTTATTTGTGTTTTTAGGATTTGGCTCAATTATTTCACATTACACATGTAGCATTATGCATTATATTGCTTACCGGTACTTTTAACTGGTTGATTCTTGTTCCGGGGCTAGTAAATGTTTTTAAACCAAATTTTATAAGCAATGAGCAGACTTTTTAGCTTACCTGAGCACAACATGCTCAAGGTGAGCTATTGTGACCAAAGAATGTCAGTCGTCTGCCGATCTTAGTCCATCATCAACATTTATTTTAAATGACATCTCCTCCTATACTACTGGGCCAGTTTTCATAAAACAGACATGAGATTTTTCCGATTTTCGGACAGCCAATAATTATAAGTTAAGGCTGTTTAACACCTTTTATATGCTATTTTCATTTTTTGGCCGGCAGGGGGTGGGGGGGTGCGGCATAGACCACTGATGAGGACGCTTCTTGTACAAAAGTACATATTTGATTTTAAAGTGTTTTCAGCACAGATGTTCCTTGGGTCACTCTTGACCAAGACTGTTAAAATTGCTTGGATCCAGCAAAAAATATGGCTGGCAGGGGGCAGAGCCCATTTTCCATAATATCATAAGGTATTTGCTGTTTCTTTTCCACCAACTAATACTTGATTCTCAGGTGAGTGATTCCAGGGCCTTCATGGATATGTTGTTTTTTGGGGGGGGGGGTTTGTGGAGAGGGGTGGGGAGTTTGGAGGATTTCAAGGGCATTGTATAATGTGATTTATTTTAAGATACAACGTGTAGGGATTTTGTTGTGTTTTTATTTCTTTGAATCAAGCAGCTACCTGCTGGAGGCCCAGTAAACCACACATGACTTCCAATTATTTTATTTGTGTCTGATCTAGCTTTTCAATACCTCTAGTTTACACATGTTGTAGAATGGTATATCCATGTTGTACAGGCTTTAACATGTTGTAGAATGGTATAGCCGTGTGGAACAGGCTTGTTACAGTGCAGATCCACACTACATGCTCCACATTTGTACAGCCACCATGTTGTTGATGTTATTATACCCCCCCGCAACGAAGTTAGGGGGGGGTATACTGGAATCAGGTTGTCCGTCCGTCCGTCTGTCCGTCCGTCTGTAGACACAAAATTCTGCGGACTACTCCTCCTAAACTTCTGGAAGGATTTTGATGAAACTTGCTGGCAATGATCCTTAGACATTGTATTAGCGCGTTATCTATATAGCATTGAGTTACCTCCCCTATTTACCAAGTTATGCCCCTTTGATGATTTTTGCATTACAAACTTCTGCGGACTACTCCGCCTAAACTTCTGGAAGGATTTTAATGATACTTGCTGTCAATGATCCTTAGACATTGTATTAGCGCGTTATCTATATAGCATTGAGTTACCTCCCCTATTTACCAAGTTATGCCCCTTTGATGATTTTTGCATTACAAACTTCTGCGGACTACTCCTTCTAAACTACTGGAAGGATTTTGATGAAACTTGCTGGCAATGATCCTTAGACATTGTATAAGCGCGTTATCTATATATCATTTGGTTACCTCCCCTATTTACCAATTTATGCCCCTTTGATGATTTTTGCATTACAAACTTCTGCGGACTACTCCTCCTAAACTACTAGAAGGATTTTAATGATACTTGCTGTCAATGATCCTTAGACATTGTATAAGCGCGTTATCTATATACATTGGTTACCTCCCCTATTACCAATTATGCCCCTTTGATGATTTTTGCATTACAAACTTCTGCGGACTACTCCGCCTAAACTACTGGAAGGATTTTAATGATACTTGCTGTCAATGATCCTTAGACATTGTAGCAGCGCGTTATCTATATAGCATTGAGTTACCTCCCCTATTTACCAAGTTATGCCCCTTTGATGATTTTTGCATTACAAACTTCTGCGGACTACTCCTTCTAAAGTACTGGAAGGATTTTGATGAAACTTACTGGCAATGATCCTTAGACATCTATATAGCATTGAGTTACCTCCCCTATTTACCAAGTTATGCCCCTTTGATGATTTTTGCATTACAAACTTCTGCGGACTACTCCTTCTAAACTACTGGAAGGATTTTGATGAAACTTGCTGGCAGTGATCCTTAGACATTGTATAAGCGCGTTATCTATATATCATTTGGTTACCTCCCCTTTTTAAGTTATGCCCCTTTGATGATTTTTGCTTTACAATTTTCTGCAGACTACTCCTCCCATTGGATTACCTCCCTTTTTTATAGTTATGCCCCTTTGATGATTTTTGCTTTACAATTTTCTGCAGACTACTCCTCCTAAACTACTGGAGGGATTTCAATGAAACTTGCTGTCATTCAACCTTAGACATTGTAGTAGCGCTTTTTCTATATAACATTGGGTTACCCCCCTCCCCCCTGTTTTAAAGATATGTCCCTTTGATGGTATTTGTTTTACAATTTTCTTCCATTGATAGATTTCAGTGAATCTTAATGATATTTATCCATAGACATAGGTATATCCATAGGTATGTGTTACAAAGGATCACTAGATTTCCATGTAGTTGGCACATATGTCCTCTATATACGTATTAAGATGGAGTGTTGCATACAAGAATTCTGATTTCATGCTCCAAAGCCATGTTTGACAAAAACACTTGCGGGGGGGTATTAGTAAGCCCTTAGGCGACAGTTCTAGTTAGCCACGTTCATAACTGTAACAATATGGCGGCTGTACAAATGTTGACAATGTAGTGGCTTTAATTCATGTTTTTGTCTTGACAAAAGCAATTTTTGCCAAAATATTTGAAAAGAGTGACTTAAGTTGTTTATTGACTTATTTCCCTCTGGAAAATCTACATATTTATTGGAAAAATCATGGTGCAAAGCAGAAACCTTTAAAGTCTTTGGTGTTTTTTTGTTTTTTTTTATTGGTTTTTTTTTGTTTTTTTTCATTGTTTTATAGGTTATAAAAAGGTTTAACAGGGTTATGATGTAGTTTTTAGATATGACCCAAAAATACATTGTTATACTGGAACTGCAGGAAGAAAATAGCTTGAGTATGCATGTGTATGAATCAAATTTTCCTGGAATGTATTTAAACAAATGTGCGTAATATTTATTTATTGTGTAAACACATTTAAGGTACCCACAAGAGTAACAGGTGTAATGTGTACTATGCATATAGGGTGCATACAACAGGGTTGTATTAGCTCTTGATTAACCATATATTTATTTATATAATTTATCCATTTTCATTTTAATATTGACAAAAAAAAAAGAGAGTATTTTTATTTGAAAAATCTGTTGTTGTGGAGAGTGGTGATAGTGAAGTGTGGTGAAACTGAACAGTGCTAGGAGTGAATGTAGATGAGCATATCTGTTTAAGATAGTTGTATAAACATGCCTTTGAATATTAGTTTTTCATTGTTGACAATAAATCAATAAATATTATAAAGATGACAAAGTTGTCTTTCTTTAATTTGTCTCCTTTTCTGGTTTTAGCTCACCTGAGCACAATGTCCTCAAGTTGAGAAGCTGGGATCAATCTGTATGTCTCCATGCGCCACCAACACAGTGCTTCAAATTTCACCATGTGTGAAAAAGGATGTGGTCCTTACCAAAATTGTCAAAATTAACTTGACTGCTTTGTTGTTGTTTTTGTTCAGCATAAAAGATCACCTCACAGCCCCATGCTTATACCAGCTTTTTATGTAATCTATGTAGAAATTCTTCGAAAAGTGTAGGCTTGAATTTAATTTAATGTGGCACAAATGATCTCCTTAGTGCCCTTTACTATACTGGTAATTGCTGAAGATCAAGCCAATCTTTGAAAATTCAAAGACCAAGGAGTAAGGGCTGGTTTCTACTATAAATAATGCTACACACTTAATAATCCTATGGCCAGAAATTTATTTCATGTTTGACCAGTGTACACTTTATGGCCTTTACCAAAACAGTTGTCACTTTAGAATCACCTGATTTTTACTTCAACCTCAAATAGAATAAATTTAGCCAGGCGCGTAGCTGCCTCTATGCCAAAAAGCCCAGGCTTGCACATTATTTTCCCTATTTTACTTCCCTTAAATTGAATTAGTTTAAGGTAACAGCAATAGTTTGTAGAAAACTAAAATAAATCACACGCTAACAAACAATTTTGTATCAGTATTTTCATACAGGTACAGGATTCAAAAAGGCACCAGACGTCACCATATGTGTTCTAGGATTTCAAAATTTTTCATGATGGTGGGGCGGGAGTGATTTCAAATTCAATTCTCAATGCTGGCTTGCATATCACTTTCTGTCCAGATACGCGCCTGTAAGCATTTAAATCGGCATGTCATATCCACCATGTTTATAATTCTGTGGTCATCCTGAGGTATAAATCGGACAAACACAGATTACTAGACTAGCTCGCTAGAATGTGAAATGTTCATGGTGAGCTATTAGGAATTTCCTTCAAAATTTGAATTGGCCCAAACAGAAATTAAAAGCATTTATCTTCAGATTCTATTCCAGCAGGGAAAAAAAAAGAAAAGAAAAAAAAAAAATTTATGGTATGACAATAAAATGTCAGGAGACCTGTTTATCACTATCGACATCTTTTCCATACTTCCATCTTACTGCAATGAGATTTTCTGGGTACAGAAAGATAAAATTCTTTATGTAAGTACACGTTTGTCTCAGTAAATTGACGACCAAGTTTGACTTTATGTATGATCTGTAATTTTTTGACACAGTCATAGCCCCTTGCCAAAAATACCTTGAGTTGTCTGATCCATAACTCATCATAGACTCAATGGATGAAGATAAATTTTGGTACACATGCTCAAAAGATATTTGCAAAAAGTGTATCTATAGTCAATGGTAGTGTCTTTGCAACTGATATGTGGTGATAAATATCTATTTATCTTGATGTACGTGCAATAAATATGTGACACTTTATACAAGAGGGCCAAGACGGCCCTGTGTCACTCACCTGAGTAAGATTGCTGTGTTAGGCATGATTACCAAAAATGTGGCATCTAGGCCATCATTTTTAGCTCACTTGAGCACAACGTGCTCATGGTGAGCCATTTTGATCGCCTTTTGTATTTCCATCCATTAGTCTGTCCGGCGTCAACAATTTTCTTTAAGCGACTTAGCCTCCTAAACCACTGGGCCAAATTAACGAAAATTGCCCGTGATGTTCCTTGCATGATGCTCTACCAAAGTTGTTCAAATGGTTCCAGTCTGTTGTATATCTGTGTCACAGGAGCTTAAAAAAAGATTTTTAAAGTGAAATCTTTAAAAATCTCCGACGAAATCGCCAGGCCTGGAGCTTAGATATTTGGTGTGTGGCATTGTCTTATGAACCTTTACCAAGTTTGATCAACTCATGACCCTGGCAGTGGGGTCAAAATTGGCCACACCCAAGGGGTCACTTGATTTTACATAGACACATTGGAAAAACCAGAAAAATCTCCTTGTCAGAAACCACAAGGCCTAGAGCTTAGATATTTTGTATGTAGCATTGTCTAGTGGATCTGTACCAAGTTTGTTCAAATCATGATCCTGGGGTCAAAATTGGCCCCGCCCAAGAGGTCACTTTTTCATGATGTGTAACATGATGATGGTGTGTAACATGGCCTATTACACCTCTACCAAGTTTGTTCAAATCATGGCCCTGGGGTCAAAATTGGCCCCGCCCTAGGGGTCACTTGATTTTACATAGATGTGTATAGAAAAAACCTTCAATTGATCTTCTTCTCAGAATTCTCAAAGCCTGGAGTTAAGATGTTTACTTGTGAACCTCAACCAAGTCTTATTCAGATCATGGCCTTGGTGTCAAAATTGACTCCGCCCCATGGGTCACTTGATTTTATATAGACTTATTAGAGCTATGACCTTCAAAGTTTGGATGGTATGTACAGTTTTTGTGTAGAATTTACATGATCTTGCTGTACTTCTGTATGAATTATGTATTTAGTATGACTCTTAATACAATAATTTGCTTCTCAGGTGAGCGATTCAGGACTATCATGGCCCTCTTGCTAATTAATCTGCTGACCTTGGAAATTTTGAGCCAAAAAAAAAAAAAATGTCATAGAAATATCTTTGCAGTGTGTTATTAGCTCATTTGCTTATAATTTCTTCTTAGAATGTTACATGCATATCATTATTTTTAGCTCGTCTGTTTTTCGAAGAAAGAAATACAAGCTATTGTAACTACGGCGTTCGCGTTGCCATCGTCGTCAGGCGTCGTCGTCCAGAATCTTAACGTTGGCCATAACTTCTCTACTATTCAATATACAACTTTCATTTTTGGTATGCATATTCATCTTAAAGAGACCTATCCAGACATATGCAAATATTTCACCTATTGACCTTGACTTTGACGTTTGGCCTTATTTTTCTGTAACTTTTGAAAACTTTAAAATGCCTGTCATTTCAAAACCGATGTCAACAGGGTACTGGTATTTCAAATATGAATTCCTTGTAGCAAAGCCTTTCCATCAATGTTACACTTTTAGACTTTTGGCCTTGACCTTTGAACTTTGACCTATTTTTGAAATGTTTAACAAAAAACTTTAAAATTGGCCATAACTTCTTTACTATTTGACATACAACTTTTAATTTTAGTATGCATTTCATCTTTGCAAGTGCTATTCAAATATACCTCAACATTTCATTTATCGACCTTGACCTTTGACCTATTTTTGCTGTAACTTTTTAAACTTTAAAATGCCTGTCATTTCAAAACTTGTCAACAGGGCACTGGTATTTCAAATGTGAATTCCTTGTGGCAAGACCTTTCCTTCAATGTTACACTCTTGGACTTTTGACCTGGACCTTTGAACTTTGACCTATAATTGAAATGTTTAACAAAAAACTTTAATGTTGGCCATAACTTTTTACTATTTGACATACATCTTTTTTATTTTGTATGCATTTTCATCTTGACAAGGGTTTATTCAGATATACCTCAATATTTTATCTATCAACCCTGACCTTCAACTTATTTTGCCATAACTCTGGACAAGTTTTTTTTTTTTTTTTTTTTAAAAATCTTTGTATACTGGTTTGTAATCATGAACCTGTGCAGGTGTGATTTTGGTCATGATCTTTAGGCAGATAAAAAAGCATTTTTTTTTTAATGTCTTTAAATTTTACAGTTTTATGTTGATTATCAAAAACTCAATGGATTAGTAATTGTGATTTTTTATTTACATATTTTACATCTTTGTGTTGTATATATTCTATTCCATGCATAGGTCAAGGTCATCCTTCAAGGTCAAATTTAAAGGGTATGGTACTTCAACTTTGCATCTAAAGGTTTACAGTTTTAGTGGTGATTTTCAAGGTCAACTTTTTTTAATGTTTAACAAAAATATGTAACGTTGGCAAAAACAGACCAGCTTTGGCACCCGCATGCGGTGCTCTTGTTAACTAAACATTTCTGTCTATCATGTGACAAATAAAACATGATCAGTCAGTTTGTTTACTTACCGTACTCCATTCCGCCAGACATATGCAGCATATGGTGAATATGTCCATTCCGGAAGTTGTTTTCGATCATAATCCCAAAACATCTCTATTTTTGGGGGACAGTGTGCCATGGTGTCAAATATCCTTATCAGCAGAAGTATTAGTCTGAATAATTATAATCTAAACCATAGTAAGGTGCAACATGGCCCAGATAAAAGGGAAAAGGCATGTCATCAGGATGGGTAGGATTGGCCATGTTTGAAATTGTTTAAAAATTATGGCAGGCCCGGATTCACCGGGGGGGTAGGCACAGGGGACATGTGCCTTCCCCCCCCCAGGTTGGCTTGGTCATACAATTTTCTAGGCCATATTTCAATGAAATTGTTGTGATTTGGGTGATTTTTGTGCTCTGTAGTGAAAATCCCAATTGTTTTGATATACATAAAATTAGCAAACCAAGTTTCAATCTCAAACTGAGTTGAGCTGGAAAAAGTTTTATAACCTCAGGGCCAGATATCATTAAAAGTGAAATGTTTAAGTAACAATTTCAAGGTTGCAATAAGCATTTTGAAAATGTAATAAGAATTTTGTAAGCATGGTAAAATTGTAATAAACATTATGAAACCTTAATTAGTACAATAAATGAACTGGCGGATATTCCCTCCCATAGATTTAAGGCATATCAGTCGATGTGTGAATAAATTCAATATCGAGATTCATTGAAAATATTCAATACTGGCATATACTTAACTTTTTAAACGTGAAAAATCTGGATATGACTTAAGTAAATTTGAACGAAAGGTAAATAGTCATTTTGCACATTTGCATACTAAGGAAACACTTGATTTTGTTTGGTTTTTTTTTGTTTTTTTTCAGAAAAAAAAATGGAGTTTTCGTTTGATTTCGATGCAATATGCTGTACATTACAATAGTATATGCCATACACCCAGTTGTCACTAATTTAAAGCCGCCATACAGTAAAGGGAAATGATATTAATAAGATTTTGTTGTTAATTAGAATCAAAACTAGGAAGAAGTTTCATCTACATAAATATTAGATGATGACGGATAAAACCTGACCAGACATACAATTATTGAGCTGAAATTGAACTATTTTAAAGTGAATGAAGTTGACAGATATAATTTTTTGCCGGTACAAGATGATATGTTTAAGAGCGATATAAAGTATATGACAGTGTTTCAGAATAATTTTAGGTTTGATAGACGGCGAAACTTTTATAGATGAATACATATATGATCATGCATGTCAGATTCTTAGAAACAAGATAATTTCAATAAAACTTACCCTTTGGTCAAGCTTTGCTCGACTTTTTCTCGCTTCGCTTAGTACAAATATTCGGTGTCACTCCCATACGGAAATAACTTGTCTGCTAAATAATTCCCAAACAGGCTGACAGATTTAAATATTTTTTAGTATACTCTATATACTCTATAATAAAATGAAGGTCAAGTATGACATTGGGCAAAATCAGTAAATTTTCAATTTTCAATACAGTTATAGCCTTTTTTCAACTTAGAATTTGCACACACACACAAAAAAAAAAGAAAATAAATTCATGTCTGTGTGATAATTTCCAAACGGGTTGACATATTTGAGGAATGTTTGTCCTACATCTTTATCATAAGATGAAGGTCTTGTTCAATTTTTAGCAAAATCCATAAATTTTTAACATAGTAATGGCTACTTTTCAACTTTGAATTTGAAAAAAAAATTGTTTGAGCTAGCTTAATTGTGGCAGGGATGATGCTCTCCAGTTTCCATTTTTTTACTTTGTGATTTGGATAGTCAAAGATGCAAAAATAAAAGATTGAAAATATATGGTTTGGGTTTCTTCAATTTTATAGTGTATGTGTGTAAACATGCATATGCACACACCAGAGCTGTCCAACATTCAGAATTATAAGACAGTCAAGACAAAATAGTTCAGTTAAAAAATAAAAATTTTAACTCTAAGAAAAGAAGAAACTGAAAGTGTATTCGCTGGTTTAATTTCAGTGACTTTTTAGCTCTCCGAAAAGTGGTCTGCTTGGCGAGCATTGTTGTCTTCTGACAACTTCTTGTCTAACATTTAACTAAGTGACATAGATTTTGATCATACCTAAATTTGCACTCATCTGGGATTTCAAGCAAACAACATTCAAGTTATATGAAGACTGTGACAAAAATGTAGCCTCTACAGTGTTCACAAGTTTTTTTTTTCTATGATTTGACCAGGTTACTTACTTTTTGACCCCTTGTGACTCAGTTTTGAACTCTTTCCAAAATTTTCTAAAATTGCCATAGTGACCTTCTTTTTGACCCCATATGATCCAGTTTTGAACTCATCAGAGATGTCATGTAAACAAACATACATGAAAGTTAGGCCAAAAATGTGGCTTCTAGAGTGGTCACAAGGGTTTTTACTAAGATTTGCCCTAGTAACCTACTTTTTGACGTCCATGTGACCGAATTTCGAACTCATCCGAGATATCACGTAGACAATTGAACTAAAACTGTGGCCTCTAGAGTGTTCACGAGCAATTGTTGACGACGGACAAAAGATGGTCACAAAAAGCTAATTAAGTTGCCTTTGCAAGTTTTATTGCAAAAAAATTATTCATACAACTATATATATATATATATATATATATATATATATATGCAATATATTTAATATATTTGTTATACCTGTATAATTATTTCATGCACTTCAAAAACATTTTGAAAGAGTACCCTACATTTACCCTCTCTTGAACCCCACCTCCTCTTGCACCCCAGAAAAAAAAATTAATTTAAAAACGTTTTAAAAAAATATAATGTTTAAAATTGAAAGAATTTTTTTATGTTCACTCTTGATATTTATGATGTATTTATTTTATTATTATTTTTTTTTATCTTGAAATTGAAAGACAAACTGACGGTATATACACTCGTACCTTATACAATGCATCTTTTAAATGTTTCACAAAACAAAAAGACATGCGTCGGCCGGGAATCGAACCCGGATCGACTGCTTGGAAGGCAACCATGCTAACCTTTACACCACCGACGCGTTGATGTTAAGGGTTTATAATTGATTATTTAAAATCAAATTCAGATATAAAAGCTTCTTTACCTAAATTTGTACTAGAATAAATTGCTTAGTCTTATACATCAACCTTAAGGATAATAATTCAAAACTATCAAACAATTAAAGTTAAAATACCATTAGATGATGGAATATCATTTTAACCGGAACCGCTATACAATCACTTCCTGTTTAAATATGGCTTCCAACTTTGGCAATGGAAGTGGGGATTCACAACAAGAAGGTAGAACACAAACAGGCAACATAGTTTATTTAATTTTATCGTTCAAAAATCTGTTTCCAACTCAAAGCAACATAACATTATATCTTTTAAAAACATCAAGTCATTTTCATCTGGTTAAAACTTCTAAAATACTCAACGAGTATAAACGTTTCAATATAGGTTTTTCCTTGAATTATTAACACATTTTAGGTCAGTCATTTATGCTTTTATCAATGGAAACTTTTCTTTCATACATGTCTACTGATATTTATTTTTTTGTTATGTAAACTTTAATTTCCTATGTGTTATTTCATATTTAAATGCTTTATAACTGTCTATGTCGAAAATAAAAACAAACTGGACTCGCTACTTATTCTACCAAAGGGAGCTAATTTGAACGAGAACTTGTTCTAACACAACACCCGCTGTACACATCTCTTTCACCACACATTTACATAGTGCTTTTATAGTTAACCTTAGTTTCTTGATGGTTTAAGGTTAACAAAGCTTTAATTATGAGTTCAGCATGTATGAGATGTAAGTATTTTCTCTGATTTGTGACTTTAGTTTAATATTTTCTTTATGAAAAATGTGTATTTAAGCTGCTTGGAAACCATGATGTTTACAGTCTTTGAGTTTGATGATATTTATCTCTCTCTGATACATTTTTGTCTCTTATAAAGTTGAAAAATGTATATGTTTTAAAAAGATTAATTATGAACTGTTTTCAAAGAAAAGAATTATCTCAATTTATAAAAAAAAAATGCTTAGTAACCCCATTTTCAGTATCTTATATGGTTGACTAACCAGTTTTCGGGGTATTTTACGTTTACATCGTTTGCGCGTGAGAACGTGATATGACGAGTTGTTTTTGCTGTCCCATATGATCAAAATAAATGTCAGCCATGCTCTAATATTCAAATTAATACATCATGTGACTTCTTGTGTAAATTCTGGACAATGTTTAAGATGCATGTCCATTTCATTAAAATCTTGAACTCGTATTTGATTAGCCGTTTTGTAGATCAATCTCATCTGAATTATTTAAAATGACATATTTTCAAACAAAAATTCATTTATATTTTTTATTTAAGTTAGTACAACTTACAGGTTTAGTATTTTGCGCAGACAGCAAACTAAATGTTATCAATTACCTGGATAATAAGTCACATGATGGCTTAATTTGAATAAAAAAATGGTGGATATTTTTTTATGAATTTTAAGGGGTTGGAAAATAGCTTGTGCGAGAAGCTTTTTTAAGGTGTGTAAAGTAAATGTTTTGTGATGAATATGTGTAAAAATGTTTCAATTATCAATATGTGTCATCAATTGTAACTGTCAGTAAGTTTAAAATGAAAAAAATGATTGTCGAACAGGGTGGGTTTAAGGTCAGCAGTTTTCCAGCATGAAGTTGCAACTTTTTTCCGACCGTGGATGCCAATAAAAAAAAAATTAATCAGATCAGCATCTCAGACGAAATAAAGGCTCTACAAATATCAAATCATAACAGCATTAATTCCCTGAAATGGAATTGTGATGCATATTTAACTAATAGTATGTTGAGCTTAATTTGAAAATACCCCGAAAACTTGTTAGTAACTTTTTATGTCATCACCGTTGACCTACATTGGAATGAACGCTGCTTTGTTTTGATCGAGATGAATTTAAGATGGCAAATGTGTACAGGGAGTGACAAAATTTATTGTTGCACCCCTTTATTCTAATTAAATGAAAATTTTAATTATATTTAATATGCAAATATGGATCGATCTCGTTAGTACCCCGAAAACATCCCTTTAAGCATTAGAAAGCTAAAATGTGGCAAGTAATTGATGCAAGGCTATTATATGATGTACTTTATACAACACATCTGCAAAACCTCCTTTTCAATAAGTCTTTTTTTCTCATCTGGCATATTTTCAGTGAACATTAAATAATAAAAAAAAAGCTGTGCAACCAACATTCTCTCATGCATTATTTCTGACACGAAAATTCAATTTTTATTTTTTTATTTTCGTGCTACAATCAGATGTGTCATTTCATTGTACTCTCAAGTCAGCCTCACTGAATTATACAGACATGCACAATAGTGATTTTTTCATTGAAATAAGATGTCAGCCACTTGAAAACAATATAAGACCATGAATGAATAACTTAATTTTACCATACAGTGGAAAATTATATTTTTTTGTTTATGTTGTGATCATGTGTCACATGAACTTTTGGCTACACTAATATTCAGGGAGTGATTTCTAAAAGAGCCAGCAACAAGAAAAAATACCACCTACATGTATTTTCTGTCAGCTATTTTTTCCAAACTGAATTTATTTCTTATTTACTTATCACCTTCTGTATAGATAGTTCCCGATTTTTTGGCAGGTGCGGGCTCTATGCTCTGCGCCGCCAACTTTGGGGTCAAGCATGACTCTTTTACATAATTATATGCAAATGGGGATCGCGGTGTGTTCAAACAGTTCTGCAAAGTTTGATATCAAAGTTAAATTGCTAGATTAACATCTTTATGGGGAATAATTTGTCAAACAAATGTGAGAGAAATAAAACAGTGGCTTAGCAACTGTTAAGATACTTAAACGCGAATTCCTTTCCATATATAAGGTATTGTTTTACCTTCAATCTATTTTCTCCCAAGAAGATAGCAAAAATCAATTAATCTGCAAACAACTTCTAAAGTGGCCTCATGTCCTATTAAATAACTGTTGTTGAATTCTATCCACTATTTTAATAACTTTTATCATTAAATATTATCAGTTTATCAGCGAGATTTGGTTTGGAAACATACTGATAGAATGTTTCTTCTTCAAAATACAATATTTCTTTGTTAAATTTTTAATTCTAATATAATATTTTTTTGTTATAATGTAAATAAAATTGAAAGGATATAAATTATATTAATGGCAATAATTTGTAGTCAAGTTAGTTATTTCATTTATGTTGTGTCCATGTCGTTTGCTCCCTCCCTTCCCTAATTAGGGAAGGGGAGGGGAAAGGATGGTGTATACCGGTACAGGTGATACATAAAGGTGCCATATCAGGTCAAAGTAAAACACATGCTGCGCCAACTGATAAGAAGGTATGGCACGTGTCTGGTGTTATATTATGATATTACATTGTTTATTGACCTTGTACTAAATATATATAAACGTACAGAGACATGAAAAAAACAACCAATTTATATTTAAAAGAGCTACAATTAACCAATCAAAAATACATTTTAAAAGAGCTGCAAATACCTTTATATAGAATTTAGAGAAAAAATCCATTTATCTTTATTTCATTATGAATGTTGTGATCTCACGGATAAGGAAAGTATAATATATTTGGAATCGTATATATTTTACAAAGATATCATATAATTTTTACATTTACATTGAAATTATAAAGTGTTGTGTATATGGGTTTAGTCAAAGATCTACACCAAACAATGTAGCATAAATCTTGGATTCAGTGAAAAACCCCTTTGGTTTAGTGTCATGTGTTTTTAAAACTCAGAAATATTAAAAGAACTTTTATGTTATATTGAGTTCCAGCATATGTAATTGATATTTTTAACATGATTTTTTCTTTGTGTGAATGTAAAAAATGATCATTAATCGCTCATTGGTGTATAAACTACATTGATATCATCAGATTCTACATCAGTAGAGTTCATACTCTTATGAACCATCAAACCTTGATATTAATTCATTTTAAGGTTGCAGACTTTAACATTTGTTTATATTTAGGTGGGACTCTTTATATGTGTACATTTTAATAGTAGTGGTCCCATTCTTTGATCAACTTTTTCTATTATTATACATCAAAAAGTGTATGCATGACAAATCTTATAAATAGCACTTGACCCCAAAGATGGCCATCACGGTCAGGTGCGCTTGAGTGATGACGTCATTTGAAAATTTCTATATGTACAGAATTTTGTGTCTTTTGTAATTTTTATGAGAAATACTGAAATGTTTTAATCTTCAGATGAAGAAGTGATGGATCTTGGATTTGAGGAGGAGGAAGATCTTGCTATTTCAAGGTATAAAATGTCATGTGAATTAAATTGAATCTTTTTTGTTTCCCTTGTTTGTTGTTCAGCTAGCCTATATTTTAAATTGTTGAGCCTCACGTCCGCATTGTTTTAAGTTTTTGTTAAGGTCCATTTTTCAAATGCAGGGTATATGTTTCAATCCTAACTGGCTCAGTATCTTAGTAAAGTTTGTTAACTAAAAAAAAGTCACAGTTATCTCAAGGCCAAGATAGATGCTTCCCATGTTTTAGTAAGAAAATATATACAAAACAAGCTTCATAATATGTCCAATTGCTAACTACTATGGAAGCTTCACCTAGGAACTTATAATTGACATGGAACCTTACAAAAGTTACCATTCATTTTAATCATTATTTTTTCCATAGAAAATAGGTTAATCCCTCTCAACAATTCCAATGTAAAACTAGTGTTTTATATTTGGTAGGGTGAAATGTAATCATTTGAAAGTTACAAAGTCCATCAAACCAAATTGTAGTCTGCTTATATATGTATTTCTCATTTAGATTGTTAATCTAACCTGTTTATACCAGGACCAGGGTTTAATATAAACATTTTCATTTTGGGGACATGTGTCCCCTCGAATATTTGATTTAGGGGTCATTTGAAATTTTAGGGGGACAAGCTTGCAGCTAGGTAATAATAATTATATAAAACCTGTTTACATGGAAACGTTGGAAAATAAAATAAAGTAATATAACTGTTTAGTTCAGGACGATCGGCATTGTCCTTTTCTCTTTTGAAAAGAAAAACTTGTACCATTGTTACAGCATTTGCGATGATCCGAATGACGTTGCTATGCAACAGCTCTCCATCATTGGTTGGGACTAAGTTATACCGAACGTATCGGAACATCAGACTAATTTATAAAGGGAGAATTTTTCTGTGATAAAATTTATCCAAATATATAAAAGGGCCATATATGGTGAGAAAAAATCAAAGTAAGTCTAGTTTTTATAAATAAAAACATGCTTCCATGCACATAAACAGACAGCCTAATATTCGGGACGACAACAACGTGAGGTCATCGTATGCATTGCCGGCAGTCCAGGTTCTATTTAAAGAAACTGAAAGTCCAATATCTTGATCTGTTATTCATAGCTAAGCAGAAAAAATAAAATGAACATGCATCTGGAAGGTCACATAGAATCAAGGAAACACATACAGTAGGTTTAAACTGACAGCTATTTGATATCAATCCAATGTGTCTTATATTTAGAACCTGGTTTTGAAAATGCGTCACGGACGGCGCACTAGCATTCAACATGGGGGTCATTTCAGATTATTTTGCGTCAAAACGCACAATTTTGTGCGTCATCGAAAACCCTGCAGGACCATCTGTCCCAAGAAAATATGGAACAGATGATTTGTACTTGGTTGAAATCCGCATAGTCGACCAAAGAAGATTCGGTATCAAACTGTGAAAGATCTAGCCTTCTAAACCTCAAAACAGCAGATACAATGGATAGGAAAGTTTGGAAAGCAGCAATAGGAAAAAGTCCTACCCAGTAAATGGAAGACAGACTCAAAATGGATGATGATGATGATTATAGTAATAGCACTTTATATTTCTGTATTTCAGTTCAAGCATATCAGACACAAAGTTTGACATAACCATCGGCCATATAGAAGATATTATAATGGGTATGTACCGGTAGTGTTCTGCTGCAAAAATTTATTTGACTGGGCGGTTTTTATTTGCCCATCAAATATCAGGATGTACATGTATTGTGTATTCACCTGCATCGGGTGGGCAACATCTTCTGAGGTTGTCCACTCTCTAACATGAACAGATTTGAACCGGGTTTTACCAAACTTGGTCTTAATATGTATGGGCTTAATATCTCAGCATGTTTGATAACCAGCCAGATTGTCCCAGACACTGGAGTTATGGCCCTTGAAATAATGAAAAATTACTATAATAACAGTGTCTGCTCTTTAACACTGACATGTGTGAACCAATCTTTACCAAACTTTGTCACAATGTGTATTGGCACAGTATCTCAATTGAGCTTGAAAACCAGTCAGAATGTCCCAGACACTCCAGAGTTATGACCTCTGAATCCATTTGATAAAACTGCTGGACGGGCGTGTTTTGTGATAACCAGCACTCTTGTTTAAATGTTAATATGCACATTTACTTAAATTATACAAAATATTTTCCTAATTTCCATGGTTATATCTTTAATCAGACAGATTCAGCATGAAAATTTGTATATATATTTCAATATTAGAGAATTGCTTATGAATTAGATTTTGTAGATGGAAATTAAAAAAAAAGGATATGTAATACACAGAATGTTTATAAATTTTGCTTAAACAATAACAGATCCACAAGATTTATTTACATGCCTTCCTGAACTTACCATCAGTCCATTGCAAATTTAGATTTGAATTCATGTATAAGCATGTTGGTAAATGTTATTGTCTGAATGAGCTATATTGTTGTTTTTGTCTTAATTTGCAGAGGAAGAGTTTCAAACAATGCAACAGGACTTTTTAGAAAAATATTACAATGAGTTTGATGACTCGGAAGAAAACAAATTTATATATACAGATATTCACAGAGAATATGTAAGTATTTCGTTATGCCATATGTATTTTAGACAGAACTACACTCTGAATTTGAAACTGTCAAGGTGGCAGTGTGGTAAGAAGGTCTGCCCCGGAATCCAAAGGTCGTAGGTTTGATCTCCAGCTGTGACATACCAAAATTTTGAAAAATAGTACTTGTATAGCTCCCTTTCTTGGCACTCGCCATATAAGGGTAGTTCAAGGACTTGTTGACCCAGTGTCAGGATATGTCTGGGTTTGGTATCATGCCACATGTCTATGGCGTGATACTGCAGTGTGGCAACACTATATCTGTCTCAAGTAGACATCGTCTCCATATGACTGAAATACTTTCGGTGGGATGTTAAACCCAACAAACAAACACTCTGAATCTACAATAAGTAACAGAAAGAAAAAGCACACCATGTGCAAAAACATTAATTCTAACATTTTTAAATCATCAGACTTCTCAATACATGTATATGGAAATTTTCATCAGTATTTTGTTATGAATAAACTTAATCTTATAATAGCATGAGCAAAGCTTTCCAAAAAATCAATGTTATGAGCAATACAAAACCTATTTCCTGTTAAATGGTTATATTACTGACATGCATTTTGATGTTTGAAATGTACAGAATGGTTGTTGTTGTGTCTAGAGAGAGAAGTTGTTTTCTTTTGCAGGTTAGTTTGATAGAGCATTATTTAGATGAGGAGTTAAGCAAACGGTTACCTGGGTTCTGTATGAGTGAGTTCACCAAACAAATCATGTAAGTATTCTGCTATACAGCAGATAGGTTTTACAATATTCAAGTTTTAATAGGGGCCAGTTACATGTATCAACTCCTCTCTTAGATTCCCCAAATTCAGTAAAAAGAAATTTCACACACACACCTCAACAAAAAAAATCTGTGGTATAAAGGCCCTTTCCACACAAATTGGTTGTAAAAAGTGTCTGAGAACAGTCATTGTCTATCAGACATTAATTTACTTGTGAAATAAACATTATGTGCATGTTTAACCCTTTCCCTCATATAGACTCATTTTGACACACTCAATAGGTACCACATTTAAACCTTACCAGATTTAATTATAAAGTCCTCATTTCCAGACCACTGAGGAGCAGCGAACAGCATAAAACCTGATCAGCCTGCAAGTTACTCACAGGCTGATCTGGTTTTATGTTGTTTGCATAGGTCTTTTCATGGTTTCCTTTATGAGAGAAAGGGTTAACAGTTCTCTGGAATTTTCCGTAACCCTCGTTTTTAGCTCGACTATTCGAAGAATATGAGAGCTATTGTAGTCACCCTGGCGTCGGCGTTGGCGTTGCAGCTTTTGGTTAAAGTTTTGCGTGCAAGTTACTACATGTATCAGCATTATATCTCAATAACCGTTTATGGTATTGACTTGAAAGTTTATAAATATGTTCAGGGGCATCAGACAACCAAGGTAGATAACTCTTGACTGAATATAATATGAATTAGGGCCCCTTTTTAACTTAGAAATTTTGGTTAAAGTTTTGCATGCAATAGAAAATTTGGTTAAAGTTTTGCGTGCAAGCTACTATCTAGTTTGTATCTCAATAACCATTCATGGTATTGACTTGAAAGTTTATGAATATGTTAAGGGGCATCAGACAACCAAAGTAGATAACTCTTGATGGAATATATTGCAACTTATGGCCCCTTTTTAACTTAGAAATTTTGGTTAAAGTTTTGCATGCAAGATACTCTCATGCTTATATCTCAGTATCCAGGCATGCAATTGATTTTAAACATCTTTAATATGTTTAGGGGTATCATACTTTCATGGTAAATAACTCTTGATGGAATATGTTACAAATTATTGCCCTTTTTAACATAGAAATTTTGGTTAAAGTTTTGCATGCAAGTTACTTTCATGCTAATATCTCGGTATCCAGGCATTGGATTGATTTGAAACATCTTTAATATGTTTAGGAGTATCATACTATCAAGGTAAATAACTTCTGATGGAATATATTAAAAATTAGGACCCCCTCTTAACTTAGAATTTTGGTTAAATTTTTGCATTCAAACTACTATCCAGCTTATATCTCAGAAATTGCTTGTGGATTGACTAGAAAGTTAAGGAGTGTCTTCAGTGGCATCAGAAAACTAGGGAATTTTATACAAATTTCTAACTTGGATTTTTGGTTAAAGTTTTGCATGCACAGTGTTATTGTGCTTATGTCTCAGTAACTAGGCATGGGATTGATTTTAGACATCATAAAAATATTAAGGGGTTTCAGACTATCAAGGTATATCATTTTTGACTTTTATTATGTACAGGGTATGTGAAGGGCAAGAATTGAAATAGATTTCATTTGATTTACCAACAAGCATTTTGAATAGTCAAGCGTGCTGTCCTCTGACAGCTCTTGTTAAATTTTGGTTAAAGTTTTGCATGCAAGGTTCTTTCATGCTTATATCTCAGTATCCAGGCATATGATTGATCTGACACTTCTTTACTATGTCCAGTAGTATCATACTATAGTGGCAGATAGTTTTTGACTGAATATAATGCAGATTAAGGCCACTTTTTGGTTGAAGTTTTGCGTGCAAGCTTCTTTCCAGCTTATATCTCAGAAATTGTTTATGGTATTGACTAGAAAGTTTAAGATTGTGTTCAGGAGCATCAGAAAACCAAGGAGGATAACTCTTGGACAGAATTTTATGCAAATTAGGGCCCTTCTTTAACTTGGATGCTTGGTTAAAATTTTGCATGCACAGTGTTACTATTCTTATGTCTCAGTAACTAGGCATGGGATTGATTTTAGACTTCATAAACCTATTTAGGGGTACTAGACTTTGAAGATATGTCATTTTTGACTATTATGATATACAGGGTATATGAAGGGCAAGAATTGAAATAGATTTCATTTGATTTACCAACAATAATCGAGTGTGCTGTCCTCTGACAGCTCTTGTTAAGAGTTAGCTTCAATATTTTTTTACTTTCACATGTAACTGCTAAAATAATGGTTGCACCGATCAGGGCTTTGCCATGGACCCACCAGGGGCCCTGTGGTCCTCTGGACCCCCAGCCTAACTTTCAGGTTTTTATGCCCCCACCAGGGGGGGGGATATAGATTTGCCTTTGTCCATCCGTACGTACGTCCGTTCGCCCATCCTTAAAAACGCATAACTCCAAAAGTATTTGTACTACAGACTTGAAACTTAATGGATATATTATTCAGGACATGAACTTGTGCATCTGGGTATTTTCATTGAACCTTTGTTAAAGTTGACAGAGTTATGGGCCTCTCATTTTTAAAAATGTAGAATTTTATGCTTGTGACGCACGTAATTCTGAAAGTATTTGTACTACAGACTTGAAACTTCATGGATATTAATCAGGACATGAACTTGTGTACCAGGGTATTTTTATGCCCCCTACCAAAAAAATGAGCTATAGGTTTGCCTTTGTCCGTCTGTCCATCCCAAAACTGTGGCACAGGTAACTGAAGGCTTTTGTGCTACAGACTTGAAACTTCATGGATATTTACTCATGACATGACTTGCACTCCTGGGTGTTGGCCTTTGTTTTGGAAAATGCGACGGATGGGGGCATCTGTGTCCTCTGGACACATTTATAGTTTTTTCTCGTAGTGTTGGGTTAATTGCATTTTGGCTGTAATCTGCTGCAGTTATTATGAATATACAAGGGTTGTTATTTATGTTCATAGACTTTCTTTACAACAGGTGTATTTAACAGAGAAATGAAAGTTATATCATTAGAAAATATATTCTTTTTCCATTCACGTGATCATTACAGCACAATTTCTACCTTTCTTCACCTGGGGCATGGGCAAATTGAACTTAAAAAAACGTCAAAACAACCCTAAATGTCACAGGCAACATATCTTGCTTTGACTCACCTGTTTGACAGGTCTAGTGCTCAAATTATTTCTTCTCAACAAAGCACTGTGAATGTACATATATCAAGATAGTCAGATTTAGCTCAACCTGTTAACTGTCTATCTGCATTTAGCATGTTTTTAGCTTTAGCCACAAATGTTGGCCATAGCATTGGAGAGTTCACACTTTTTTTTTTTTTTTCAATTGCAGTCTGTCCTTCCCGAAATCATCCATGCCATGATGAATAAAATGATCATTTATGATTGCACTTTTGCTTTACACTTTAACTTTATCATATTAAATGTTTCTGTGGGCATATTTCCTATCATCACAGAATTTTACCATGGCTCTTGTTTTAACATTGCCCATTGACTCCATTTTATCTTCCAAAGAAGTGCAATTCACAGTGAAATTTTCTGTGAAACAAGACAAGTTTTTAACATAACATTCTAAAATTTTAATGCAGAATACATCATAACATCATAAAGACATTAAATTTATCGTCAATTCTGTTCTATTATAGGGTAATTGCAGACATGTTTTTCAAATTCTTTCAACTTCACAATTATTACCCAGTATTCAAAATACGGCAGGTCCCAGATAGCACAACCTAGGTTGCTATTGTGATCATTTTTATGCAAGACTTGCAGATTTCCTTTAAAAAAATGAGGTATACTAGAAACCAAAAGACTTTCCTTCTGTGTAATACAGCCTTTGATATTGGGTAAATGCTTGATTAAAAATACCAGGAGGAAAGTCAACAAACAAAATAACAACCCTCATATATCAGACTCAAGTAGGTAAAATAAGGTTTTCATTCTTTCAGTGGTACATTCAGCTCTAGACTGTACTACTGACTCTGTGATTCTGTTACCTTACATTCTTGGAGACATTGAAAATTTGAAATATTCTTATGATACAGTAACTTAAGACTCAGTATGCTAAAAAAAGCAATGGTTTCATTATGTTTACATGTATATGGTTTAATACAGAGCTTCACATTTAGGGCAGTGGACTTGTATGCCACTTTTGTGTTCAGTAGTAATAATTTTTGCTTGTTTTTATAGGATGAGCCTATAGTTGGTGCTTTGTCCACCCAGTGTCTGTCCCTCACACTTTTTGTCCAGTGCATAAATCAAAAAGTATAAAAGCTATTAATTTGAAACTCCACAGATTGAAAGATCTCATGAAGGAGAAGTGCATTGCAAAGAACCATAACTCTGCACATCATAATTTTGGAGTAATTGCCCTTTGTGAGATTTTATACTTGAGTTTTTGTCCAAAGCATAACTCATGCACTATGACACATATAAGCTTGATAGGTGGATAGACGTCATGTAGGTGAATTGCAGTGCACAAGAACCGCGATATTGGACTTGCATATTGTGATAATTTTGAATATTTTAAAATACCTTTATAGGGAAATCATATCGCAATATCATATTGTCAAATTTAAAAAAAAAAATTTTATTTGAAAACTCCAGATGCAAATAAAAAATGTTTGCTTTTTATGTTCAAATTTTATGAAAAGCTTTTTTCATTTTTTCAGGGAAAGAAAGGATGAACTTGATGGTGAAATATTTGAAATGCTCCTTACATTTAGTGATTTTATGCCTTTCAAAGAAATGTTCCTAGATTACAGAGCGGTAAGTTTAAATTAGTATGTCATTTGTGTTATTCAAGGAAATATTGATCATTATTAATGTCATATGACAAAGTAGATTATCTTTAATGTTTAAAAAAAAAGAAGGGGAATCAGAATATTTGTTATTGACTTATGGATCAATTCTATTTGTACATAATCATGTAGAAAATATTTAAAATAACATTAACAAATTCGGCCTGATTTTGTAAAAATCTGTCTCTGAAAGGCAACCCTAGACCACAGAGGTTTTAATGTTTACCAGATATTTTCAGATGTCACAGAATTTTGTGCTCTTGCAACAATAACATTCTGTTTCAAGGGGGACTAAGAGTCTCAATCTTTTCTAGCTCATTTTTTTTACCAATCATGGCAATTTTTTGTTCTCTATCTTTTGGCAACATTTTTGGGTCAGTTATCCAACTTATCAATTACTGGGTGAGCCAGTGATAGAGATGAAGCACAACTTTCTCATCTAAATCAAAGGAGAAGCATCTTAACCCTTTCCCACATAGAGGACACCATGAAAAGACCTATGCAAACAGCATACAACCAGATCAGCCTGCGAGTAACTCGCAGGCTGATCAGGTTTTATGCTGTTCGCTGCTCCTCAGTGGTCTGGAAATGAGGATTTTATAATTAAATTTGGTAAGGTATAACTGTGGTTTTCTGCAGATCAGGCTTTATGTGTTACCTACTGAGTGCGTCAAAATGAGTCTATATGAGGGAAAGGGTTAAAAAACGATAGCATTTGTGGCCTGGGGTCTTAACTTGAAGCAGGCTTTACAGGTGCATTTAAGTCCAGTTAGTTTATGTGTCAATTAATAGATTTAGATTTAATCGTTTATTAATGTCACATCTTTGTATACGCAAAACATAAGCATACATAATAAACAATTTGAAATCTTTCACACAGAACTTATACATGAAATGAAATTACAAACAGATGCTAATCCTTGTATAAAAACTACTTAACCCTTTCCCTCATATAGACTCATTTTGACGCACTCAATAGGTACCACATAAAGCCTGATCTACAGAAAACCACAGTTAAGCCTTACCAAATTTAATTACAAAATCCTCATTTCCAGACCACTGAGGAGCAGCGAACAGCATAAAACCTGATCAGCCTGCGAGTTACTCGCAGGCTGATCTGGTGTTATGTTGTTCGCATAGGTCTTTTCATGGTTTCCTCTATGAGGGAAAGGGTTAAGAATATAATTTAGTTAGGAAACTGCAAGTGTCATGCACTATTGTACAAAACTAAAAAATGCGTGTAAAAAAGCATTTATCATTTCTGCCAGATAACAAATGAACTTATTAGGGCTTGCCTCTAGTCAAAGGGTAAATAAACACTAAATTAAAGAAAAACTTCATTACCTACATATATTAAACATTCTGGTATTAAGAATACTGAAACAGGTTGTTGCATTTATTCTACTCAGAGTTTCATCAGATAGAAGAAATAACAGTTTATTCGTACCAGACAATGTATTGAATGATGGATTGATAGAATTAGCTTTTTCTATTAAAGGGATACGTAAATTGGCATTTACGTTACAAAGTAATAATACATGTACATGTATTTCCTTTTAAACTATGTTAAAAGTACAAAACGGACATAACTGTTCACTTTCAACAAGATTTTCATATCATCCTGTTTTACTTTTAATTGGAGCTACGCTACATCAAAATTTGCTTAACGCTGACCTATGATTCGGCGCCATGATTATTTTACAATAGTGTTCTGGTTTATATTCTGTTTCAAATTTTAATCTAAATTTTTAATTTCTTAGTTTGTTTCTCCCCCTACCAAATACACTTTGGGTTTTTGTTTATTCCTTCACGCCAATCATCATTATACAAACATATCATTTTTTCATATACTCGCTTATCAATGGTATTCTTAGATACAGTATTATGCAATTAAGTTAAAACCTAGCAGTATGTATGTATGACAAGTTACTCTGTCCACTGCAGGAGAAGGAGGGGAGGACGGTGGACCTCAGCATGGGTATAACTGTGACACACATGGATGACTTCTCACTGGACGGAGCCTCGTTCTCCTTATCTGGACATTCCTTCTCCAACAGCAAGCACTGACTTGCAAGGGAGATAATTCTGGAGAATCAATATAGCCAGTTACCAGTGGAGTTCTTGTTCTTTTCACACACCGTTCTCTTTTCAGTGATAAAAATACCTTGTAACATTCCTTAGTTTTGTGTGATTTTTATAAATTGGAAAATATCAATTTAAAGACATTTTTTGTCTTATTAAAGATTTGTGAAAAGTGGAAATACTTTATTATGCTTTGCAAGGTCTACAGTAACATTATTTTAGCGAAGAATATTATCTTAGATCTACCAATCGCTTGTAAATGTTTTAGATTTATGACAGGGTTGCCTTTACAATGTCTTTACATTGATAAATTGCATAGAGAAAAAAATTCTGTACGAAGCAGGAATGATGCAAATAATGTCTTTTTATAAGTCTTGCTGTTTTTTTTTTTGTTTTTTTTTGTTCCTGTTGTTTTAATGTTAAATTTTTTATCAATCAGTATTTATTATAAAAAATGTCCTCCAATTTATGTCAAATATAAGCATCACATTATTACCTTATAGATAATTTAGAAACTTGACAGTGAAATGTCAGAACTTTGTATCAAATATTTGGTCATGTAATGATTTCTGATTTTTTTTTATGGCGATTATTAACATTTTCTGTTAAAAATCTAAATCAGACTGAAAATTAGTGTGCTGGACAGGTTTAATAGTTTCACAGTCTCTAATGAATTATTATATCATTGTATAGCTAATATATGACCAGCTTACAAGTTACTTTATTTGATCATTTAGAGCCAGGTTTCAATAAGTACAAGTTTGACTTATCTTTATTTTAGGATTTACTATGCTGATTTGCCATATTTGGAACACTTTCATTGTTCCTATGCAATACTTTCATATGGCTTTCAGTCACTTTATTAGAAGTTAATAGAAAATGGCATTTTTTCATTGTTATTGTACTTGGAATTATTGCCTAAACAGTTAAAGTAAAGTATTTCTTAATGAGTGTTGTTAATGATACTCCTTATTGAGACTTTGTTAAGAATATGGGAAATGGCTTCAAGTTCTTTATGGCATTATGCTGATATGTTTGATGACATCAATACTTTCTGATATGCTGAATCTTAGTTTTGATGTTGCACATTCAAAAAAAACTGGTCAGGTAATCACCCTGACAAGACAGATTGAACTTAAATTTCGGTATTGATTATTCTAATTTACTTCTGTAACCATTCTTGTTTCAAATGGAGGTTGAACAGATATATCCCGTCCATATCACAAATATATTGTGTTTCCCTTTTACATTGCATGTTTTTCATGTTTCCCGTCCATAATTATTGCGTTCATATCTCATCAGAGTGGCTGTATGTGTGTGAACTATGATCTATACCCCAGAATTTTCTGGAGGGATTTGTGACCTCAAGGTTGTGTAGTTTTTGTAACCCCAGTTTCAAAATTTAAATGTGTGCTTCTTTGTGTTTTTAAATCCACTAAATTCAGTAAGATTTTTTATTTTATATTTGAACATGCTTTTGAGATATATGACAAGTAAATGAATTTATAATTCTTAATACATTGAAGATCACATTACTACATCTGGCCTCACATCACGCCTTACTACAAAATATTTGATCATTTTGATTTTCAAAAATGTATATTTTATCGTAAAATTTAACAAATTGTGTTCCAACTTAGAATTATTATTTATGGTATATTATTTATAGTCATGAACATTCCCATTGATTATGGTGCAGTTTGACATTTAGAATAAGCTGTTGTCTTACTTTGTTTTCACTGCTATTCCAGGATACATTGTGACCACCCTTATATATATATTATGCCTGTGTACCTAACATGGGTCAGGGTTCAATTTGTGCCTCTTATGATATTGAATGTGTTCAATATTTGTTATACTGAAATGCTGTAGGATTGTGTGACAGTACTTATGTGTGTATGAGTGACCCACTTTTCATGTCAAACAAGCTGATGCAGCCCTGCCAATCACATAACACCAGCAGGGTTAGACTGTAAATCTGTCTTTACATTAGGCCCACATTGGATGGCCTACCTACTGTCCCTGTGTTGTATCATTTCTTGTTGAGTGTGTGCTTACTCTTTCTACATTATGTTTTGTAGCATAAAATTATTGTATTCCCTCCGCCACATTTAAACATCAGTATTTCACTGTTTTATTATATCAGCCTCTTTCTAGTAGCCATGTATCAATAAGCTACTAGATGAAAACTCTATAAACTGTGTTATGTATGATTTACTTAAAGATTTTTCACCTAATTGAGATTTTTTAACATATTAACAAAA
>CM037789.1:10607937-10657937 GCA_021229015.1 Solen grandis
AGAATATATAGGTGTTTTTATATGTTGGACAGCTGTGTTGGTTGTAAATTTAGTTTTGTTTTCATTGTGTAAGTTTGCACACAAGAAAATGCCGTTGGTGATAGGATGTATGTGAAATGCCTGAATTCACTGATAATATGGTTCAATGTGAAAAAAAAAATGCCGCAAATGGTATCACCAATCATGCGTTGGTATAAACAACTTTAAAAAAAAAAACAAGTGATAGACGCTGGTCTTGGCAGTGCATGTCATGTTCTAAAACAAACTAACTTGAATAAGTATTCAACTAAACATGATATGAACCAGTATAAATTCATCCTCATTTAAAACAGCTTAAAACGACTATTACAACTATTGTATCTTTTCAAAATACTCGTATATTGTCGACAGTTTCCGTCCAGAACCCGACAGTTTCCGAACTTGCGCCTTCTGCTGTCAAACACCGTTGGTCGCGTTCTATTTTGTCGCATGTTCTATCATTTGTTTATAGTAAGACGATGAAACGCCGATCTAGCGAAGAATTTGAAATAAGGTTAAAACATTAAATTACAAAATGCATCATGCCACTTGAGCAAAATGCTTAAGGACGGTTCCAATATTAGATAACCGAATGTAATACTGAATGTATGAACGCAAAATGTAAATGTACGGAAGCAAGATGTGAATGTACGAATGCAAGATGTCAATGTACGAAGGAAAGATGTAGATGTACGAATGCAAGATGTAAATGTATGAATGCAAGTTGTAATGTACGAATGCAAGATGCAATTTATGCGTTAATACCCTTCCATAATATAGTACTGGCAGAGTTTTGTCTATTGATGGCGTCATAGCAAAGGGAGATAAGTCAGTCAATCTTTTCTCACCTGGATCATTTTTGCAACTTTCAGCCGATTTCATACAAACTACAAATAATTTAACATATTTTTAGTACAGAAGGTCTTAAACTAATATATTCTAACAGATAATAACGAAAATGAAATCTTTGTGGTTGACCTTTAAAATGTTAATTTACATACATTTATATTAGGTACATTTGTACATCACAAGATGTTTAAATGGGCTACCTGATATTTGACTAGCTCTTACATGTGCTTAAAGTGTACTTCTCTTTCTTGTTTATGTTTAACCCTGAATGAAAGATGATTGATCTATGTACGAGACATTGTCAATGGTTAGTGGAGCGATTCAAATGGGTAAGGGACATTTTTAGTTGTGGGTTGAACGAAAGCAGTGCAAATAAAAATGTACGGACAAATAACATTACTGCTCCAAGTAGCTGCCTTTGCTGTTCTGATTGTGGGCATACAAGGATCCAGTAAGTCTGTCCGTCTGTCTATCTGTCTGTCTTATTTAACAGGTCTTAAACTAACCACTGTTACTTACCCTCCCTTTCATTCATTCTTCATTTTCGCCTCGAAGAAGTAGCAAATATTGTAGGTATTTTTCCCTGTTTTACAGTTTAATATTTATTTTATAAATTTACGTTGGTACAGTTTATAGACATGTGTATTTTATTTTTATTGGTGTTTCACATCATGATGCATGGCTGAATTAGGAGTAGGGCAACAAAAAGTGTTCTGTCTTTACATAAAGAACGATTTAGAGCTCGATTCTTACAAAACTAGAATAACTACTACTACGTGCATTATTTTATAGAACAGTAAGTGCATTTAGATTTCAGCCATATTTGAATGTTTTACGGAGTTAATGGTATTTAAGGTATCACAATTACGATTTTTCTCACATTGAGTAGAGATAGAAGCATGTAGATATTCCAATAAGAACACTTCATTGCCAGAGCAAATGTCCAGACCAATAAGAACACTTCATGGCGAGAGAAAATGTCAGTTTTGCAATAAGGTGAAGATGAGTGTCATTTTAAAAAAAAAATTATACTAAATATCTTAATTTAATTAGTAATGTGCACCAGTATATACAGATGTCATGTGTGTGTAGATGTACATGTATACGCGTTTATCCCTCAGTTGCCCTACATTATTACAAGAGCAAGAGGGATATGATAATTAATCAAAATAGTATAATTCAGGAAACCTTGTGTATGTATTTAAAACGTTTCAGAAAAGAAATGAGAAGTGAAACACTGTACCTACCATAGTTGTGTGTGTGTGTGTGTGTGTGTGTGTGTAGCCTATATCATTTGGATTTCGTAGAAATTTTCTTCCGTAGAATGTGGTACGACATGTATAAATATTCCAAATCGACTGTTTCGTTCCTCTGTGATGCAGAGTGTACCTACCGATGGCCTATGATAATGATGATAATGATGATAATTAGTATCATATGATGACGAAATATGCTACACATCTGTTCAAATACGGCAATGATTAACACGCACTTTCTCCATAAATTTGTGTAATTAATACACTTAGTTGTTATTTCACCTCGCTGATATAAACGTGACCATTTCACTCCGAAATGAGACGTAAACCACAGGAACCTGCTATTCAGTCAAAAAAAAAAAAAAAAAAAAAAAAAAAAAAAAATCGACCTCTCTATATAAATAAACACCAGGAATGCAATGCCTTCCATACCCCAACCGCCTCTCCGATACAGGAATAATTGTTTGGACAGCTTTACAAAGGATTTTTTCTGGTCTGGACAATTAAAGGGATTAATTAACTCTCAAAATATATCCGCGTCATGGCTACTATGACATGAGAAATTAGCTCTAGAGTTGTGTTTTTCAGTGGTATAAAACAGGAAACATTACCGGTAAGGATATACGGGTATATCCTACGGGTATGTAGTTAATTCTTAACCCGATAACCGGTTACTCTCCACTAAAAATTAATACATGAACAATTCAATAAATGATTTTATGCCAACATAAAATTATATAACTGTGTTTTTGTTTTTTTGTGGTTTTTTTGCATCACGGTTTCGATCTCTGGTCAGTCAGGCTTTTGGTCACGTGCATTTTTAGTGGATATTCTATCATATTATTATCATTTATATTAGAGATGAACTCATTAAAAACGACACCTTTATCATGAAACATAGAGATTCACATTTGTGGATTAAAATAGATAAGTCTTTTATCAATTTAGACGTAGATTTGTTTATTTGTCTTTGTTACATAGTACCTTCAAACTCAAGTCGAAATCTACTTGTTGATGATAACATTTATGATATTGTTTCAGACAATATGATACAAATTAGGAATGATTTTGGTGAGAATAGTGTATTTATGTTGCTTGGTGACTTAAACTCTAGAGTTGGAACATTACCAGATTATGTTGCAAATGATAACTTAACTTTGGGGAATAATGGTTTGTTGCCAGATGATTATGAACCTGATAATATATTATTACGTAAAACAAAGGATGTTACCGTTAATGCAAACGGTCGTTTATTGCTTGATTTCCTAATTCAAACAGGGTTAAGGGGATAGCGAATGGTCGTGTTGGTTCTGATGCGAACTGTGGAGATTATATTTTTGTAGGTAATAATGGCTCAAGCGTTATAGATTACTGTATAGTTAATGAAATTCTTTATCAGCTTTTAATTCATTTATTGTTCACAGTCCGAATATACTATCTGATCACTGTCTGATAAAATTTTCGCTGAAGGGTAGATTTGATATTAGAAGTGAATATATCCCTTGTCAAAATGAAAGTAATACGTTGGAGTATAAATATGTTTGGAACAATGAGAATAAGGATGAATATTTACAGTCAATAAATAGTGAAAAAATTATAGAATACATTAATCAATTAGAATCCGGGATAGAATTAGCAACTAACACTGGAGATATAAATAAAAATATTAATGATTTTTTAAAAGGAGTTGAAGATGTATGTTTTCCACTGTTTTCTAAGAAAATGAATTGTAGAAACCACTGTGTAAATAAATCTGATAGGAGCAATAAATTGTTTAAAGAGGTTTGTGGTGATGAGCGACAATGCTTCTACAGGGCACTAAACAATTTTAGGATAAACAGATCGGATCATAACCGTCAAATATTAGTTCAGGCTAGAAGTGAATATAAAAATAGGGTAAGGAGTTTTAATTATCAACGAAAAAAGGAAAATACTATCAAGCTATTGAATTCAAGATTTAAAAATGCTAAACAATACTGGAAATTACTAAAAGAAAGTTCGTCGAAAAATAATCCCCAAAACATAACAATTGATGTATTCACAGAGTATTTTAAAGCTATAAATAACCCAGATGATAGATTTTTTCAACCAGATGATGATGTTTTGTATTTTAGTAACACATTATTAAAAGAGGAACTTAACTGTATGTTTTCGGAATTAGATAATTTATTTTCCGTAGAAGAAATTCTTAAAGGATTTTCAAAGCTTAATTTAGGTAAAAGTGCTGGTCCGGATATGATATTGAATGAATTTTTAATTCATGGAAAAGATAGATTTGTTCCATATTTATTTAAGGTATTTAATAAAATATTATCAGTCGGATATTTTCCTGAGAAATGGGCAGAAGGTTTCATTATACCTATTCATAAAAAAGGCAGTTTAAATGATGTACGCAATTTTAGAGGTATCACTCTTTTAAGTGTGGTAGGCAAACTTTTTACTAATATTATAAATAACAGATTATCGTCATGGGCAGAAAATTATAATGTATATGTTGAGGCTCAGGCGGGTTTTAGGGCCAAAATGGGCACAATCGATAACATGTTCGTATTTCATTGTTTAATTAATCATTTCACAAATCAAAATAAACAACTGTTTTGTGTTTTTGTTGATTTTTCAAAAGCATTCGATTATGTTGTTCGCGAAAATATATGGTATAAATTGTACAAATTGGGTATTAGAGGACAGTTGTTTAATATTATTAAATCGATGTATAGTCATATTCATTCAAGAGTTCGTATGCAAAATGAATTTGGTGATATTTTTGAGAGTAATCTCGGGGTTCGACAAGGCGAGTGTCTTTCGCCATTTATCTTTTCTATGTACATTAATGACCTGGAAGATGAATTGTTCTTAAAAGGTGCCAAGGGTATTGATACACACATGTTGAAATTTTTCTTACTTATGTATGCGGATGACATAATAATTTTTGCCAACACCGAATCTGATCTCAAAAGCAATTTGGATATTCTTAGTGAATATTGTACAAAGTGGAAATTAAAAATTAATAAAGAAAAAACAAAAATCCTTATTTTTAGGAAAGGTGGGAGACTTCGAAATAATATTGAATTTTATTTAGAGGGACAAAAAATTGAATTGTTAATATATTTACTTATCTTTGGATTCTTTTTACAACTAGCGGTTCTTTCAATCTGGCGGCAAAAACACTCGCGGGACAGGCACAGAAAGCACTATATACATTAAAGAAATATTTAAATAAGTTTGTTTACATCAACCAGATCACAAGTTAGAATTATTTGATAAATTAGTTTAACCTATTTTACTATATGGGTCTGAAGTATTTGGGTTTTCAAAGCAATACCCAATTGAAAGATTCCAAACATATTATATTAAAAACGTTCTTGGCGTAAAAAGTAGTACCCAAAATGATTTTATTTATTGTGAAACTGGCCGTTTAGACTTCTATTCTTTGGGTATAATTAATATGATAAAATACTGGCTTAAGGTTGTCATGTCTGAAAAACATAAATATATTAACATAATATATAAGGTTATGTTGGATGATATGGAAAGATACCCATCGAAAAAATGCTGGGCAACGCATATTAAAAATATTCTCAGCAGGTTAGGTTTTTATGAAGTATGGATCTCGCAAGGTGTAGGTAGGAATGAAGTTTTTATATCTTTGTTGAAACAGAGAGTACGAGATAACTTCATACAAAATGTAGAAAGTAGAATAAATGAATCAACAAGATCATCTTTTTATAAGTACATATCTAATTTTGAATTCCAGTATTATTTAAAGTGTATTAATATCGCAAAATACAGAATAGCACTTAGTAAATTAAGATTATCATCTCATAGACTTAGCATTGAAACAGGGAGATGGTCTAGAATACAGATATCAGAAAGACTTTGTCCATTATGTAATATTTTAGAAGATGAATATACTTATGTTTGAATTCCACTTTATTCTAGAATAAGACAAATGTATATTCCAAGATTTTATCGAATTCGATCAAATATGTTTAAAACTATCCAATGTTTAAATGCAAAAATGTTTTAGTATTAAGAAAAGTTGCTATCTTCGTATTTAAAGCATTTGAAATAAGAGCAAATTATGTTAGACTATAATCAGAGCCATAATATAAATCTATAATAGAATGCACTGTTTGGAAAAACTAACCATATATAAAATTTGTGTATATATGTATGTATATGAGTGTATGTGTATATGTATGTAGGTATGTATTTATGTATGTGTATGTGAATATATATGTATATATTATACAAAGTGAAAACATTGGGTTATATGTTTATTACTAGATTTCCTTTTAAATATAAACATGTCTGTTCGTATATATGAAAAAAAGATGTCCGCCATGTCCTGTAATATTGATTTATGCATGTATTTATTTGAAAATGATCATGGACTATTTCATATTTTTTTTTTTTTTTTAAATGCATTGATAATAAACTTGAATCTTGAAACTATCCTCACGCGTTAAAGACACGTGAATGTTAGTGTCAGTACTATGCTTTCGGTATGTATAGACCATGAAAAATTAACGATTAATGAATCATAATTACCAGTCTCAACACAGACGTCTGCATATGCATGGAAAATGAAATGTTTTAATCTTGTAAAGATACATATTAATAGGAAAACTCAACCTGTCCTGAGATAAAAAAAAGTATTTTAAATAAACGGTGTAAATCAAATCATTTACCCACCCGGATTTGACATTTTACAAGGATATTGAGCGCGAAGAAATAACGTGAAAATTGTTAGAGATAAAAACAAATATATATATACATTAAACTCGCAATATGATACGATTTAATGTAAATAAAACGAATGGATGATTACTTTGCAAATTCTTTGAAGATTCCGTAGATAAAGTATCAAATTTTCTAGTTTTTTTTTTTCACTAACCGGTAAACTTTTTTTTTTGCTTTTATAAAAGAGGTATAAAATATCGTTATTTAAGACAATGATACCAGACACTGGGTCATCCCACTTATGACCTACTTAAGGATGATGCCGAATGAATATTTGAACGATTTTCATATTCTTACGGAAAAAAGTTACGCAACATTGTTTTTAGAGATGACTATGTTTCATATTCACCAAATTGTAGCAAAATAACTTTACTCCGCCCCCGTGACTACATCAGTTACATATACCCTTATTACGCGCGCGCGCGTGGTGTGTGTGTGTGTGTGGAGAGAGATTGTTGTCTAGCACCTGACACGTGAAAACACTGAATAATTGGATGCATAACGTATGTTTATTTTATTATTACGTCGTATTTTTGGCTCACAATCAGACTGTCTCTATAGCAACTATTTTATCGCGGCTTTAAATATGTATATACGCGTATATCATTATTGTGTAAAATATCGTTTCGGCTATGCATTTTATAGAATGCAAAATGTAGAAACACATGCTTCTTTTTCCTAATATTCTCATATATTTTCGTGTACGAGTATATTAAAAAGTACAATCTGAACGAAGTACGTATGTTCAAACTGAATAATATGTATTTTCTGTTTTGTATGTCCTTAATGTACAACTACGCACGCTTTATCTAATATATGATAAATTACCTGTCACATATAAACAGACTCTACTACATGTATGGCAAGTGCATTTGAGCATATCGTATCCATGTTTCTATTTGCATCAGGGTATTTTTAATTTTCAGTCGCGTCAAACCACGAATGCAACAGACCGTGTGTAGCTGGCGAAACGAAAGTTTGTGAATACAACTTCACCATCGAGAACTACTTTGTTTTGTCCAAGGTGAGTGTTTACCGTAAAGAAATATAACATGCAAGAGGGTGAAGGGTGCCAGCAAACCCATTTTCCCGCAAAGGCTTGTTACACGATATATTCAGTAGATTCTTGTTTGATACCTAAATCACATTTGCTCTACGACGAGGAAACGGCGGCCGTACGGCCCCCAAAACGAGAGATAAATTCTGCGGTGACCGCGCGGTCTCTCTAGGGCATATCCTTTTAATTCACATGCCGTAGGGGTCGCCGTAGAATTATAACGCGAAGTTACAATTTTTTTGGGGCCCTACTGTCGCAGTAGCAATTTGACCCACCGTAGCCAGACCGTAGAGTGATTCACGGTGACCATACGTCGAGCGCACGTTGGCCTTGTGTTTGCCGTATGGCTGTCCTAAGCTCTTATGAATTTGGACCACTCCCCTCAAAAAAAAAAAAAAAAAAAAAAAAAAAAATCTTCGGGCGCCGAACAGACAGTACGCATTTAAAAATTCCGTAAGTTAACAAACATTGTTGAAACACATTTTAATATAATTGATTGTCTTGTATATTCGGAAGATATTTTCTTTTTGATTCTTTTATTGTGTATTAGAGCCCCGAACCTTAATATATGGTCACCCTTCGGCCACCAACTGACGTCGTAAGGCGACCACGTCTTCTGTGTTATAAAAGTATGGTCACCCTAAAGCCATCGCAGGTACGCCGTACGGATGTCACAGGTTTTCTGTCACCATATTTTTAACGTGGCAATGTGGCAGTAGAAATTTTGGCCGGAAAGTGACTAAGGTATAAGCTACTGTAGTGCAAATTGTAAACCGTGGAAATTTCATTAAGCATGTAATCCTGTTCAACCGAAGGGATAATCCGTGAGGTATAGAATTTTCTTTGAATCTATTACTTATTAGGTCTTTTGGGTTTGTTATTTTTTTAGGACTTTCTGCCTACAGGCAGAATGTCCTATTGTTTTTTGTTTTTTTTTTTTTATTTTTTTTTTATTGTTATAGGGCTTTCTGCCACAGCAAAAAGTCCTATTATTGTTTTTTTTTCTTCCTTTTTACGTTCAAATTAAAAAAGGTTGCCGATGAGTCAGCAGCATGAAATTTAATCAGTAGACACAGTGACTTTGGCCCCTTTCGAATGCATCATTTTTTTTTCATATGACGTTACGTGACGTCAGGGTTTAAACAAGAGGGCCAAGATGGCCCCAGATCGCTCACCTGAGAAAAGTATCATTCATTGCCTGTACAAAACAGATTGCTTTAGAATTAAGATGATGAGGTGAAACAATGTTCAGGAATTTTCTGACCCCATCCACAAAAGATATCATCATGACAAACATTCTGCCAAAGTTTGAGGATGATTTGACCAAAAATGTTGCCCTCAGAGTATAAACAAGATTTTTCTAAGATTTGACCTACTGACCTACATTTCTGTCCAGCCCCACCCATTTTCAAACAGGTTCGAGATATCATCATGACAAACAATCTGACAAAGTTTGAGGAAGATTGCATCAAAACTGTGGCCTTTAGTGTGTAAACAAAATTTTTCTAAGATTTGACCTACTGACCTACTTTTTGATCCAACCTGACCCATTTTCGAAAGGGTTCAAGATATCATCAAGACAAATTTTCTGACCAAGTTTGAGGAAGATTGGATCAGAATTGTGGCCTCTAATGTGTAAACAAGATTTTTTTTCTAAGATTTGACCTACTGACCTACTTTTTGATCCAACCTGACCCATTATCGAAAGGGTTCAAGATATCATCAAGACAAACATTCTGACCAAGTTTGAGGAAGATTGGATCAAAATTGTGGCCTCTAGTGTGTAAACATCAAAATTGTTGACGGACGACGGACGACTGACGACGGACGACGGACAATCAAGTATCCCAAAAGCACACTCTGAGCTGTGCTCAGGTGAGCTAAAAAGCAACAACAACGTGTACGCGGTCTACAGCTATTATTTCTGAACCGATTTTCATCAAAATTTCACAGAATGTGTATGATACACTCTAGTTGTTCATCCCGATGTCCGTTTTTCCAAATTCGAAAAGGCAAAGGTTTTATGGCGAATCCAAGATTCAAACCATTGACGTCAAATTTTAAATACGTTTAAAATCATTTCCTGATGTGCTAGAAAGCTGATATTTAGACAGTATATAAGTATCCAGGTCTACTTTACATTGTGAAAAGATGGACGTCATATGACGTCATAATGCTATCAAAATTAAACGGTTTTAAGGCCTGGAGGCTTCATTTTTTGTATGATTTGCATGGAAATTTAACCGTAGGTGCACTATTAGATCCTACGGAGCAATGTCACTTCCGTTTCCGGAAAATTGCAATGGTCAAGGTCATATATCAATTATCGGTTTTTCTTTGGCCTTAAATATCTCAGAAACGGTAAATATCCTATCAAGACACTATGGGTATAATGTGTAGTGCTTAGAAAGTCCTTTATTTAGTTTTTTATGATCGGGGTTGAATGAGTTGAGTTATGGCGAAAAAAAAAAAAATTTGGTAACCCTAGAGGTTAACATTTAAAAAAAATTTGTAGAGCATGTTTGGCTCCTTTTTTAAATTTTAGATTGACCTAAGAATCACGGAGTTATGGCAAAATTCGTGCATATAGCTTTTGTGATTTTTGCAATCTTCTCGAAGTTTAACAGCTTGTATCTAAACATTCATTGAAGATACGTCTATATATAAAGCGTGTAAAATATAGAGAATTTTCTGACGATAAAATGCAAACATACTTTTACACTGGCATCATTTTGATATTATTAGCTAAACAAGTGTTGACAATAAGTTAATGGCGTGTCAAATAATTTTATTTACGTTACTTATATATCAGCTGCAACCATGCATTACCCATAACCCTTTGAGCGCTTTGACACAGGTCATTCAGACTGGTGTTGACACATTGCATTTTCCCGACTTTATTGCATCAATCGATAAATGGTGTACAGGCTATATTCCAAATTTATGATAAATGTTAAGCTATGTGAAAATATATGTAATAATATAATGTAATTTGATTGCCAGCTTGAGATACCATGAACGTATATAAGTGTAGACGTTTGTAAGAAAATGAATCCGATCAATACGTTGCAAGTTAATATGTCCGTTAGCTAAAATGGCCAAATGGAGGAACTTTGTGTAATACAGTTGTATCGACCGTATGCACAAGCGTTATTGAAATTTATCTCACGAGGCTACACGCTTCGACGACGAAGAGAGTAAAAGGTAAGGAATTTAATACAATGTACATGTATATATTCTTTCTAACTATATTAGCAGAAAGTCCTATCATTCGTATTAACGAATGAAATCTAGATCTTATTATTATTAATTTTTTTTTCCTTTTGATGTTCAAATTAAAACAGGTTGCCGGTGAGCCAGCAGCATGAATTTTTATCAGTAGACAGTAGTTGGCCCTTTCGAATGCATACAATTTCATCTTTATATGACGTCATGTGACGTCAGGATTAAAAAAGCTACACAAGTTTGTAAACACTCTGCAGCGGTAAGTTTAGGTCGACTTTGGTCCCTATGACTTTGGTCTAATAAGGTTGTACTGTATATATTCTTTCTAACGGTATTAATCTTTACATTTTACAATATTAGCAGAAAGTCCTTTCATTCGTATTAACGAATGAAATCTAGTTCTTATTATTATTATGCTATTTTTTTTCTTCCTTTTGACGTTCAAATTAAAACAAGTTGCCGATGAGCCAACAGCATGAAATTTTATCAGTAGATAGTAGTTGGCCCTTTCGAATGCATAAAATTTCATCTTCATATGGCGTCATGTGACGTCAGGATTGAAAAAAAAGCTTCAAAAGTTTGTAAACACTCTGCAGCGGTAAGTTTAAGTCGGAATGACTTGATATTTTCACAGAGGATGTAAGTTAGGATATAGATTTGCATCTGTGTCTCCAATTTTCAGAATTTGAAAAGTTCGGGATTTTATGTCAAAACAGAGATTCGAACTTTGGTCATAAGAATATAATTCATTGTTACAAAGACTCCTGATGAGTTTGAAGTTTGAAAATTGGACAGCATATGTGTCCTGGGGTCTACTTTGTATTCTTTGACGACTGTCGTTGTATGACGTCATTTGACGTTAAACCGTAATAAGCAATTTTCATACAAAGTAAGCGGTTTTAAGCCCTGCAGGCTTTATTTTTTGACCGAATTGTATATTTTTTTTTTCAAAAGAAGTGCAACATAGCATCTTATTGTACAAAGTAACTTCCGTTTTCGGAAAATCGCAAAGGTCAAGGTCATGTGTCAATTATCGGTCTTTTTCTTCGGCCTTGAATTTCTGAAAAACGATAAATATTCTATGAAACCATTATACCTATAATTTGTAGTCCTTTGAAACCACTTTTAGCTGATATGAAAGTTTTGATGGTCGGGGTCGAATCTGTTATACTTTTAACTGCTGCTTTTAAGGAATTTGAAACGCTCTAGCTTCTTGAATTTTCAGTCAATCCTAATGAAATTTCCAGAATTAACATACTAACAAGAGGGCCAAGATGGCCCTGTGTTGCTCACCTGAGTAAAATGGCTGTGTTAGGCATAATGACAAAAAAATCTGGCATCTAAATTGTTTTTCTAACATTTGACTAAGTGACCTACATATTGATCCTACCTAAATTTTTGCACTCAACTGGGAATTCATGCAGTCATCATTCATTTCAAGTTTAATGAAGACTGGGACAAAAAAGTAGACCTCTAGAGTGTTCACAAGATTTTTCTAAGATTTGACCTGGAGACCTATTTTTTGACCTCATGTGACTCATTTTCGAACTCATCCAATAAATTTAGACAAACATCCTGACCAAATTTTATGAAGATTGGACCAAAACTGTGGCCTCTAGAGTGTTCAAGGTTTTTCTAAGATTTGACCTGTGACCTGTTTTTGACCCCACGTGACCCAATTTCAAACTCATCTGAGATATCATGTAGACAAACACCCTGACCATTTTTCATGAAGATTGGGCTAAACCTGTGGCCTCTAGAGTGTTTGCAAGGTTTTTCTAAGATTTGACATAGTGACCTAGTTTTTGACCCCACGTGACCCAATTCCAAACTCATCTGAGATATCATGTAGACAAATATCCTGACCAGATTTTATGAAAATTGGGCCAAAACTGTGGCCTCTAGAGTGTTCACAAGGTTTTTCTACAATTTGACCTGGTGACCTAGTTTTTGACTCCACATGACCCAATTTCGGACTCATCCGGGAAATCATGTAGACAAACATCCTGACCAAGTTTCATGAAGATTGGACCAAAACTGTGGCCTCTAGAGTTTTCACAAGCTTTTTTTTAGAATTGACCTGGTGACCTAGTTTTGACCCCACTGACCCAATTTCGAACTCACCGGATATCATGTAGACAAACATCCTGACAATTCATGAAATTGGGCCAAAACTGTGGCCTCTAGAGTGTTCACAAGTTTTTTTCCAGGATTTGACCTGGTGGCCTAGTTTTTGACCCCACATGACCCAGTTTCAAACTCATCAGGGATATCATATAGACAAACATTCTGACCAAGTGTCATGAAGATTGGGCCAAAACTGTGGCCTCTAGAGGGTTCACAAGGTTTTTCTAAGGATTTGACCTGGTGCCTAGTTTTTGACCCACATGACCCATTTCAACTCATCGGATATCATTAGACAAACATCTGACCAATTCATGAAGATTGGGCCAAAACTGTGGCCTCTAGAGGGTTCACAAGGTTTTTCTAAGATTTGACCTGGTGACCTTGTTTTTGATCCCACATGACCCAATTTCGAACTCATCCGAGATATCATGTAGACAAACATCCTGACCAAATTTCATGAAGATTGGGCCAAAACTGTGGCCTCTAGAGTGTTCACAAACAATTGTTGACGACGGACGACGGACAAAAGGCGATCACAAAGTTAAGTGGTGCATGTTGAAAGGAATAGCTGTTTAGTAACGTGATTATGACGTCATGGAAATTCAAGCAAGAATTATTTAAAAATTCATATAAAATCGGCAGGTTGTGTATGATCTTCAAATTTGCATGAATGCTGTAGCTTTAGATATGCAAAAAGTCCTGAAAATTTCACGTCATCAAACATGGAAGATATTCATGTCTTTCGGATAAGGCTTATATGTGAAAATCTAGCCATTTGAGGAAAGAAAAGAAAACGGTTATTGGGTTGGTTACCCAAGATCCGGATGTTCTCACGCAGGAAAGAGTGCCTGTGTTGAATGGTGAATTGCGATATGTATTTTAGTGAATAAGCTGTGAATGAGCTGCATTCAACGATGAAATCGTGTACACCAAGGCCGATGAGCATATTACCTTTGTTTTTACGGCTTTCCTCAAACTTTTCCAAGGGCTTTCTTCCATAGCAATTTTTTCTTCATGTGACGTCACGTAACGCCAGGGTTAAAAAAAACTACAACAGTTTGTACGCGCTCTAGAGCTGGCGGATTTTCTTGTTATTTTTGCAGAATTTATATATTACGTTCTAGATGTGCGCCTCCATTTACGTTTTCCCAGAATCGAAAATACCAAGGTGCGAGAGCGATACCGATATTATTTTGGTAAACAAGATTATCGGATCGACAGCTGGATAATATATCTAGGTTTAAACACCCTGTACCCAAAAAATTCCTAAGTGGCACCTGGACCCAAGGCCAAAAAGAGCGTCACATCAAGAACGTCCTAACTACGCCCTTGTATGTATTTCACCATAATGTATAAAGACAATTATATGTAGTATATAGTATTTTCCTGTATTCTTGTGACTGGGATTACTGGTTTTCACCCACGTAATCCGGGGTTGATTGCGGCATTGGAACGACCTCATTTAACGGGCTACGTGACCCTTTGGTTTTGTTCCGAGGAGTAGTCGGAATGGGTTAAAAATATTTCAAAACCTTCTATGACGCAAATTAATGGTCATTGTAAAACGAGTTTCCTAAAAGACGTATGAGACATAGATAAACCTACGTTGGTAACAAAACATGTATATTAGGTTTTACGTCCCACCGACAGTATTGCAATCATTTGGAGATTTTGTCTACATGAGACAGGAAAAGCAGTGACTCACTGCGATATTATGCATGTTGCATGTGACAGCATACACACAGTCATAATACAACCAGTTTTGGGACTACGTTGTATTTATGCGGATGTGTGCCTCCTTTCTCTTTATCTATATCTTTCCATCTGTCTGTTTTCATCTGTCACTACTATGTCTAACTCTTTTTTGCCCTTTTCATTCTTCTGTGATTTTTCCCTGCCACTTTCTTTCTTATTCCTTATTTTATATTATTAGTTGCATCGCAATTTAACAAATTCCATTTCAGATTGTTCAGAATTTATATTCATTTTTTTCTTGTCTTTTCTTTTTGTTTCTCCCCCTTTTCTTTCGATCTCATTTATCTTCCTCTACCTTACACCGACTTAGAAAACGATAGATACTGTTCTCCGTACAGATGATCACTGAAACATGCAAAATATTCATAATTATATATTCCTTTTATAAATATGTGCAAAATGGCACACATGAAAACGGATAGGACACGTTGATATGGTATATCTGATGTTTATACATGGAATATTAAAATTTTAAAAAAAATCTAGTATTTTTAAAAGTCATTGTTCTACCAAATCTATCAAACATTTTTAGATAAGCTTTTAAACAAATATTAAATATATATATATCTCAGAGGAACGCCCAAGACCCGCTTTTAAATGGGTTAGAAGCATCGCCCTCAAAACCCACCCCTGCCGCTACATTCAACAACTTCCGACATATCTATGACGTTTATCCATTTTTTTCACTAGGTTTAATGGCCCACCGACAGTATTTCGTCCTGGCACTGCTACTTTGTCGAGCCTCAAACGAGAGAGATATCTATACATGTAACATGCATAATTTACCAGCTATATGATGCATACCCGTTATTTTCGACGTATAGGTTAGGGTCTGTGAAGAAAGTTCTTCATGCTTTTGAATCTGGAGGGAGCGAGCGTAGCGAGCGACCGAGTATTCAGAGTCATGAAGATCTTTCTTCACAGATCCTAACCTACTTAGTGTTGGCCCCTCCCTTCTTCTGCTTGAATTTGTCATGTGTCGTTAAAAGTCGCGTGTATATATGCAATGGCGGGAAATGTACCTGTCAATCACGCAAAGGACTGGCGGTTAATAAATTAGTTTATAGGAAAACGGACAATCACACTTTGCAAGGGTTTTTAGTTTCATAATGGAACCCTAAACTTTGTCTGTGCGTTAGTGGCATTTGTGCAAAATTACCATAAACATAATGAGATCGTCTATTTCTGCAAAGGGTAAGAACTTTCATTTCATAAACTTTATTTATGACTTACAACTCGTCAGTAATTTAAGGACATTACTTAAGTCAAACTTTATTTTAATCCAATCTAGAATTAATCCCCTCTTTTTTGTCCTAGCATATAATTTTTCTTAAAAATTGTCCGTTTTTATCTTCAAAAACACTGGTTATAAATCAGACTATCAGTAATAAATGTTATTATGAATAGCTTTCTAACGGTACATAGATTTTTTTAAAATGACATCCTATCAGAAAAATAATTAATTAAAACCGTTTTTTTCCCATGCACCTCTAACCGTTTAATGACCTTTATCTTGATAAATATTAGTTTTTGCAAATAGCATTATGACTATTATTTATAGCTCGATGCACTGGTTTTCTAATGCTATGCCACAGGGACTTGCTCCCATACACACACACACCACACACACACACACACTGTACATACACTATCAACAAGGGTGGACATCTTTTCAGGGGTCGACTCGCTTCAACTCCGTTTTTTCAAATCATTAAAATAAATCTATGAAGTTAACATACGGAATCACTCAAATATATATTTCTCTATCGAAATATACAAAATTGTCGTGAAAATAATCCTCCTTTGTATGTTTATTTGTTTGAAATATATGCGAATCCGAGAAAAGGACAACAACCTGGACCAGCAGCGCAGTACATTTCGGGATGATTCGGATTTTTACGCTGCGAAATTGGTCAGCGATATTGCGATTATTTTCCCGCAATCTGTCAAACCGTTAAATTTAAATTATTAAAGGGCTGACTATTCGGGCGTTGAAAGAAAAAAAAACCCAGGCAGTATGGAGAAATCAGCTGTTTCTTGGTAATTTTCTTGTTGTAAAATAAATTATTTAAAGACTTAGATATAAATTCACTTGTCTGTGAGTGTGTGTGTTTTAAATTGAAATAAATATCACAGGGATTTGAAGTTCAGTAGAATTTAGTATTCCGTATATATAAGAAAAAATATGTTTTGTATGTATGGAGTACTATTATTTTCAGAATTTTATTTTAAATTACTGAACTTCAAATCCCTGTGATATTTATTTCAATTTAAAACACACCACTCACAGACAAGTGAATTTATATCTAAGTCTTTAAATAATTTATTTTACAACAAGAAAATTACCAAGAAACAGCTGATTTCTCCATACTGCCTGGGTTTTTTTTTTCTTTCAACGCCCGAATAGTCAGCCCTTTAATAATTTAAATTTAACGGTTTGACAGATTGCGGGAAAATAATCGCAATATCGCTGACCAATTTCGCAGCGTAAAAATCCGAATCATCCCGAAATGTACTGCGCTGCTGGTCCAGGTTGTTGTCCTTTTCTCGGATTCGCATATATTTCAAACAAATAAACATACAAAGGAGGATTATTTTCACGACAATTTTGTATATTTCGATAGAGAAATATATATTTGAGTGATTCCGTATGTTAACTTCATAGATTTATTTTAATGATTTGAAAAAACGGAGTTGAAGCGAGTCGACCCCTGAAAAGATGTCCACCCTTGTTGATAGTGTATGTACAGTGTGTGTGTGTGGTGTGTGTGGTGTGTGTGTGTATGGGAGCAAGTCCCTGTGGCTATGCATATTTTGATGATCGTCCCATTAATTAAAAAGTTGTCTGTCGAAAAAAACTGACATAAACACCTGTTCGCCGAATTTTGCCGATCTGTTGAGTTTTGGCCTTCTATACCTCAAAAACCGTCAAAGATAAGTCCAAACTTATAGCGGAAGTAATGTTAGAAATTGAAAGACCTTTCTAACGGTACCAAGGATTTTGAAAAAAAAAAAAGACAAATAAGAAAGTTACATGGGAAATAAGAATTTCTGAAAAAACGTTTTTCTAAGTCTGCATTTGGTCCTACATATTGTACTTTTTTTTCTGTTACATTATAGTCATAATGTAATGTTCTGATGTGTTCAGATGATCTATGCTCACTTTAGTTCAGATAGAAAATTCTATAATAAAAAATACAAGGATGACTTGTTTGGTACGAAAGGAACGTTTAATACGTATTTTGCATCTAAAAAGGACTTGTCATAGTATACTGCCTTGCGGGACGCTAATTTTGATATTCATTGAGGTTCATTTTAAGGAGGGTTCTTGAAGAGCCAGCATCATGAAATTATAAGGGGATGCAAAGCTCTGTATACTCCTTTGTATGCAATGATTTTATGACGTCATTTGACGTCAAAGATTACAGCTACTATCAAAACAGCTACTATCAAAATTAATTTGCGATCTTCAGCTGTCAATTCTATGCGGACTATCTTTAAATTTCCGAGATGATGTATGTCAGGATAATTCAATGATTATGATCAGATTTGATATGGATTGCAGAGCAGAAAGCCCTATCGTTTGTTCGGAACAAACGAAATCTAGTTATTATTAAGTTTATGACGTGACAAGTACTGTATATAATTTTGTCCTAAAATAGTTACATATATGCATCACATTAATCTTATAAGAATTTTAATTTGAAGAATTTTGATAGCATATTCAATCAGTTTATTTTAAAATCTGAAAGCAGGACTGCAAAAACTTTTGTATATGGTAAAAACATACCCGTTTTCTCCTGTCTGTTTAAATTCAGAATTCAGTGTTTGATCTGATTTGCACTGTCTGTTCATAATACAGTATAAAACAAAACTTATTATTCGTTGATTTCATGATTGTAACTGTTTCACTGGTACTTAATATCATGATTAAAAATTAAAGAAATGAAAAAAAAAAGCAAAACATGATTTTGAGGATATCAATTAAAATAATTTTAATTGATTGTCGTCACCGAATATGAATTAAGATGTGTTTGTGTGTGTGTGTGTGTGAGAGAGAGAGAGAGAGAGCGCGCAATATATGTGCATATAATTATATCAGACTCATTTAAGTAAATCTGAATCTGGATGATACGGTTGTATAAGGCTGTACATTTTATGCGCTGCAAACAAGTTAGCGGTGTACACGAGCTGTGAATTATCACTGTTGAGAGAGAGAGTGCACGAGCTACAAAATAACATCGTTGAGAGACAGAGACTACATTTAACATTTCGGCCATATATCTAAGCCTTTTCAATTTAATATTACACACACATCTTTTGATTTCAGACCGGAGATGCGGAATTTCTTGTCGTAAAATACATTCTAAGTATAAAGGGAGAAAAACTGAAGGTTGTCATGGTCTAGGGCACCTTGGGATTAAAATCCCGCTGTCATGTTTACTCTGTGATCAACCCAGCCATTAAGTACTGGTCTAACCCAGTAAAAGTCAAGATGATTTTGATTAAATAGTGTGAGAACATGTTTCCGAATCGTCGTAAAATACTGAAACAGGACATTAAACAGGGTATTAAAAGTCCTTAAAATATCGCATTTGATTTGAATGGAGGATATAAATTCCAATTTCAAAATGGATGAATGTTACTGAAAGTATTGCGGCGAACGAAGTAAACATGTTTTGATATGAGGCTTTTTAGCCATATTGTTGGCATTGAGCAGAAATATAATTAGTTCCCCTTTTACTTTTATAGATATCACAATGATATCACTAGATGACCAAACCACCCCGAGAGAACGTGTCCGTTATACTCGTACCCTCCTGAGTCATTTGAAATATTGTGATGGTTGAGACAGATGAAGCATAAAAATGATATAAGTTTTTTTCCCTTTCTTATTATCAACCAGTGTGCATGTTGATAGACCTCATTAATATTTATGACCGAAAAGTAGTATGTGAAACAATTCTTTTTTATCTTTGCCATGCAGTCGGTGTAGAATATGTTCTACAGTATTGTATGTGCAAGAATCAGACAGATCCTGGAAGGAGGAAAAGAAAACACATAATACACTTTCTAAAGTTAAGTTAGTTTGCGGTGACATGAATATATTGAAAATATCGTCCATGTCCTCCTTCTATCACTCTTTACGCTCGATTATTTTTGCACTTAATTAATTCGATTAAACTAAACATAAACAGTTTATATTGCATTCATTTTATATTGATTCATCAAAAGACGACAGTAATTAAAGAAGGTCTAGCAAAAGTGTAATGCGCTGAAAATTAAAAAAATAAGAAGTGAGTGAGTAAGTCAGAAAGTAAGTAAGTAATAAAGAAAGTGAGAAAGTAAGTGAGTGAGTGAGTGAGTGAGTAAGTAAGAAAGTAAGTAATAAAGAGGAAGTAAGTGAGTAAGTAAGTGAGTGAGTAAGTAAGTAAGTAAGTGAGAAAGTAAGTAAGTGAGTAAGTAAGTAAGTAAGTAAGTAAGTAAGTAAGTAAGTAAGTGGAAAGTAAGTAAGTGAGTAGTAAGTAGTAAGTAAGTAAGTGAGAAAGTAAGTAAGTGAGTAAGTAAGTAAGTAAGTAAGTGAGTAAGTAAGTCAGAAAGTAAGTGAGTAAGAAAGTAAGTAAGAAAGTAATTGAGTAAGACAGTAAGGGAATAAGAAAGTAAGTAAGTAAAAAAGTAAGTGAGTAAGTACTGAATAATTGAGTAGGTAAGATAGTAAGTAAGTAAGAAAGTGAGTAAGTAAGTAAGTGAGTAAGTAAGAAAATAAGTACAAAAGTAAGTGAGTAAGTAAGAAAGTAAGTGAGTAAGTAAGAAAGAAAGTAAGTAAGAAAGTGAGAAAGTAAGTGAGTAAGTAAGTAAGTAAGTGAGAAAGTAAGTAAGAAAGTAAGTAAGTGAGAAAATGAGTGAGTGAGTGAGTAAGTAAGTGAGAAAGTGAGTAGTGAGTGAGTAGTGAGTAGTAATAAGTAAGTTAGTAGGACAGTAAGGGAATAAGAACGTAAGTACGTAAGTAAGAAAGTAAGTGAGAAAAGAAGTGAGTAAGTAAGAAAGTAAGTAAGTATATAGGAAAGTAATTAAATAAGAAAGTAAGTAAGAAAGTAAGTGAGTAAGTAAGTAAGTGAGTAAGTAAAAAAAGTAAGTAAGAAGTAAGTAAGTAAATAAGAAAGAAAGTAAGAAAGTAAGTGTTTCGAGGTAAGAAAGAATTAAATGAAAGTAAGTAAGTGAGTGAGTTAGTGAATGAGTGAGTAAGAAAGTAAGTAAGTGAGAAAGTAAGTGAGTAAGAAAGTAAGTAAGAAAGAAAGTAAGTGAGTAAGTAAGAAAGTATTGAGTAGGTAAGATAGTAAGTAAGTAAGAAAGTGAGTAAGTAAGTAAGTAAGTGAGTAAGTAAGAAAATAAGTACAAAAGTAAGTGAGTAAGTAAGAAAGTATTGAGTAGGTAAGATAGTAAGTAAGTAAGAAAGTAAAAAAGTAAGTGAGTAGGTAAGAAAGTATTGAGTAGGTAAGATAGTAAGTAAGTAAGAAAGTGAGTAAGTAAGTAAGTGAGTAAGTAAGAAAATAAGTACGAAAGTAAGAGAGTAAGTGAGTAAGTAAGAAAGTAAGTGAGTAGGTAAGAAAGTATTGAGTAAGATAGTAAGTAAGTAAGAAAGTAATAAGTAAGAAAGTAAGTGAGTAAGAAGAAAGTAAGTAAATAAGAAAAAGAGTAAGTAAGAAAAAGTAAGTAAAAAAAAAAAAAAGTAAGTGTTACTAGGTAAGAAAGGAATTAAATGAAAGTAAGTAAGTGAGTAAGTAAGTAAGTAAGTAAGAAAGTAAATAAGTAATTAAATGTTTGTAAGAAAGTAAATGCAAGTTAGAAAGAACATGTTAGTAATAAGTACATGTAAGTATGTAAACACATGTTAGTAAGTATATATAAGTCAGATAGTACATGTAAGTAAGTAAACACATGTTAGTAAGTATATATAAGTCAGATAGTACATGTAAGTAAGTAAACACATGTTAGTAAGTATATATAAGTCAGATAGTACATGTAAGTAAGTAAACACATGTTAGTAAGTATATATAAGTCAGATAGTACATTTAAGTATGTAAACACATGTTAGTAAGTATATATAAGTCAGATAGTACATGTAAGTAAGTAAACACATGTTAGTAAGTATATATAAGTCAGATAGTACATGTAAGTATGTAAACACATGTTAGTAAGTAAAAAAGTCAGATGTATATATAAGTCAGATAGTACATGTAAGTATGTAAACACATGTTAGTAAGTATATATAAGTCAGATAGTACATTTAAGTGAGTACATGTAAGTAAGTAAGTGAGTACACGTAAATAAGTATATGTAAATAAGGAAGTAAGTTCTTGTAAGTAACCCATTTAGTATAAGTAGGTAAATGTAAGTCAGTCAGTGAGAACATGTAAGTAAGTTGATGTAAGTCAGTCAGTGAATAAGTCGGTGAGAACATGTAAGTTAGTACATGTTAATAAATGTAAGTCAGTGAGAACATGTAAGTAAATGTAAGTAAGTCAGTGAATAAGTCAGTGAGAACATGTAAGTTAGTACATGTTAATAAATGTAAGTCAGTGAGTAAGTCAGTGAGAACATGTAGGTAAATGTAAGTAAGTCAGTGAATAAGTCAGTGAGAACATGTAAGTTAGTACATGTTAATAAATGTAAGTCAGTGAGTAAGTCAGTGAGAACATATTAGTACATGTAAGTAAGTAACTGTAAGTAAGTAAATGTAAGTCAGTCAGAGAGTAAGTCAGTGAGAACATGTAAGTAAGTACATGTAAGTAAGTCAGTGAGTAAGTCAGTGAGAACATGTAAGATAGTACATGTAAGTAAGTAAATGTAAGTTAGTCAGTGAGAACATTTTAGTACATGTAAGTAAGTACATGTAAGTAGTCAGTGAGAACATTAGAGTAAGCACGTTCAAGTAATTACATATAAGAGGGTCAGTGAGAATATATAAGTAATTACTTAAATGTACTTAAGAAAAATTACCGATTGTTTTTGTTTTGTTTTCATTGCGTAATCATATTTTGAAACCACTCAATTACTGTTTTTGGCCTTCTTATACTCGTTGGAAAAATAGATCATTTTATCCCCGAACAGGCGCGCACTCCATCCACATTGCTTTGCGCTTAGTAATACTTAAGTTCTGAGATTAGGTAGAAAAACATTTTACCATTCTTGGTTTACTTATGTACATGACTGGGTCGGTTTAAATTTTAACCACAATTTGTTAATAGATAAGCTTTGATGGTATTTTTGTTAGAGAAACTAGAGTAATAATTTCACTCCTAGGTAGTTAAAAGCGCTCTGTATGGTTGATGGAGGTTCAACTAGCGAGTAATACTGTTTTAGATAATCTTTGTGACTACATTTATAACACTGATAGGAAACTGCAAAGCATTGCTATCATTGCTGGTTTAGCATGTTCCTCTTGTCATTACCATTAATCAGTACTTGGCTTTCTATTTGGTAAGGAATCAAATTACATCTACAAATACTAGCATTATTTTTTGAAAAGAGACATACACCAGAGTTTGTCTCCATTGTTTATAGCAAATCATTTATCTTGGCATGATCGAGAAGTCAATTCATTGTAATACAATATATCACCACCCATGTAAAAATAAGAACAGCATGTAATTCGTGGCCTGTATTAAAGGAACAAGGTCATAAGTCCCTATTACATATCGCTGTAGTAAGGTACTCTTTATTGTTAGGTAAATGTGGTAATGAAAAAATGAGGTCATTTACTAAGGTGCGGCAGTCCTGCTAATATAATAGAAAAGAAAAGGAACAAGGAAAATATAGGACATTATTTTGACTCTGCTATCGAAGCACACGTTAATTTACGCACAAATACGTTTAGGAAATAGTTTCTGATTTATTTCAGTCAATAAACTTAACCACTAGGATTTGTTTTCCAACCAGTTAGACTTGTTTTCCATTCCTTCTTTCACTAATAAATGATCATAATCATGTTTTGATGTTCAAATCATTTTTGAAAACTGCTGGGACAGGAAACTTTCAGCAAGAAGCTAGAAGTGAATTTTAGCTGATCAATAAACTACAATGAACTGATCAATAAACTACAGTGAACTGATAAATAAACTACAGTGAACAATGTATTTTATCATTGCAGGAAAATCTTTGATCAACTATGTCATGCTTCCTTGAAAATTTGGGTATTGTTATTATAATGGTAAATTATATTGACAAAAAGAAATAATTCTAATTCGAATGATTGGATTGTTTTTTTTATTTACATTCCAAGTTAGCAAGGACATCTTAGCTTGAATTCACTGCAAATAAAACAGGTAGTAGCTTGTAACAGCATTTTTCATCATCATTTTCCAAATTAATAACGGACAGATGATATAAGCACACGTTAGAAGCATATATTTCAGCATTTAAAACGTATTTAAACCGATTTTCTATACGGTAACGAAAAGGAAATACAATTCTACAAAAATTATCATCAGAATGTATTGTCCCTTTTCTTGTGTACTGTTACCGTACTTACAGAATGAATGAGAATAAAGAAGGCTAATTTTGTCAGAGCTCACTGTAGGTTTATTGCAAAGTAATTGGTAACCCGCTGAAAGTAGTTAGATTAGGTTCTGGTAGTCCGTAATACTTTTCTTCCGTAGTTACACTTTGTAGGGTGTATAAAATACACAAAGTCACTGTGTTGTTAAATAAATATATTTCAACACAGATATAGCTAATCAATTAGTAATATACAGTATTCTGTATAAAGCTACAGCACGATATTTGACATCAAAAGATTGTCCTAAGAGACTTCTGCACAGGACGGAGTTTAAAACTGAAATCCCTTTTCTATTCTTAATCAAAATTAGCAAAATATTAAAACAAATTACAAAATAAACAGATATGTCAATCACGCCTCAAAATTACGTGAACGCCATAAAACTGACAAGCGGATAAACAAGACTTATCATGCCGGCAAGATTACCATATGTATAATCACTGAAGCCATTAAAGGTGTCAGACATTGAAATTGCAATAAACTAATTAGTCATGACACGTGCCAGATATTCAAGTTATGAAAAGATTTTATATGTAGATACAATATTTATTCTTGAAACACAAAATTAACGAAATATAAACTGTTCTGTTCTTAATAAACATAATTGGTATGAATATAAAAATGTTTTGAATGGGAATATTTATTAATTTTAATAAACAAATGACACAGACCTACATAACGTCATATATGTCGGTATTAAATTATTAAATGAATTGTGTATAAAACATTAAACGAAGAGAGAGAGAGAGAGAGAGAGAGAGATGAAAGAAAAATATAGAGTTGTAGCGCAAATTATTCGGCTAAATAATTTAACGCTACAATATAATGTGCACGTCGTTTGTGAAAGACATACACAAACAACGTGTATGTCATATGTAACTTGATCTTGAAAATACACGCTTGGTATCTTATACAACTAATCTGAATTATTCTGAAGTTAATTGTCGATATATTTCCTTTCAGGCTTGCTACAGCTGCCCGTTTACGAAGTCCGACTGTTTCCGGCCACACTGTGTATTTGCCAATGGGTACTTGCGGGAGTTACAGACGGTTAACCGACAGATGCCGGGACCCTCAATCGAGGTGAGTCGTTGTCGCCCATCTTATTATCGTCATCATGTAAAAACATATTCCCTGTCCCGTAAGAAAAATGTCAACAACAGCAAGTTTTACCACTACTGTTACTACTAAATGTACCAGAACTACTACTTGCTTTTCTGATATTATTACCGCTTATGTTATTTTTGCTTTTACAACTACTACTACTACTACTACTACTACTACAACTGCTTCTAATTCTACTTCTACTTCTACAACTGCTTCTTATTCTACTTCCTACTACTACAACTGCTTCTAATTCTACGTACTTCTACTACAACTGCTTCTAATTCTACTTCCTACTACTACAACTGCTTCCTACTACTACAACTGGCTCTAATTCTACGTCCTACTACTGAAACTACTTCTAATTCTACTTCTACTACTACAACTGCTTCTAATTCTACTTCCTACTACTACAACTGACTCTAATTCTACGTCGTACTACTACAGCTGCTTCTTATGCTACTTCCTACTATTACAACTGCTTCTAATTCTACTTCCTACTACTACAACTGCTTCTTATTCTACTTCCTACTACTGCAACTGCTACTAATTCTTACTTCCTACTACTACAACTGCTACTAATTCTACTTCCTACTACTACAACTGCTTCTAATCTACTTCTTACTACTACAACTGCTTCTAATTCTACTTCCTACTACTACAACTGCTTCTAATTCTACTTCCTACTACTACAACTGCTACTAATTCTACTTCTTACTACTACAATGCTATTTTCTACAAATGTTCTATTCCACTCCTTACAACTTCTAATTTACTTCTACTACTACACGCTTCTAATTCTATCTACTGCAACTGCTTCTAATTCTACTTCCTACTACTGACAACTACTATCTAATTCTACTCCTATCTACTACAACTGCTTCTAATTCTACTTCCTACTACTACAAATGCTCTAATTCTACTTCACTACTACAACTAACTCTCTAATTCTACTTCTATACAACTGCTTCTAATTCTACTTCTCTACTATACATTCTACTCTAATTCTACTTCACTACTACAACTGCTTCTATCTCTCTACTTACAATGCTCTATCTTTCTACTATAAATCTTATCTACTATACAACTGTTCTTTTTATCAATGTAATTTCTTCTATACTCAATTTATTCTATCTACCAAATGCTTTTCCTCTACTACTAAACTGCTCTAATTTCTTCTACTACTACAACTGCTTAATTTACTCTACTACTACATGCTACTAATTTTTCCTACTTACAACTGCTAATTTTCTCTACTCTACAACTGCTATATTCTATTCCTACTCTACAACTGCTACTAATTCTCTCCTACTATACACTGCTACTAATTCTACTTCTACTACTACAATGTCTAATTCTACTCTACTACTACAACTGCTCTAATTCTACTTCTACTACTAAACTGCTCTTCTTACTCAACTACACAACTGCTACTAATTCTTCTTCCTACTACTACAATTGCTACTACTTCTACTTCTACTAATACAACTGCTTCTACTTCTACTACTACTACAACTGCTTCTAATCTTTTTTACTACTACAACTGCTTCTAATTCTTCTTCTTACTACTACAACTGCTTCTATTCTAATCTACTATACACTGCTTCTTCTACTTCCTTCTACTCAACTGCTTTATTCTACTCCTACAACTACACTGTTTAATTCTATCTATACTACAACTGCTTCTAATTCTATGTCCTACTAATACACCTGATTCTAATTCTACTTCTACTTCTACAACTGCTTCTAATTCTTCTTCATACTACTACAATGCTCTATTCTACGTCTACTACTCAATGTCTAATTCTACTTCCTACTACTACAACTGACTCTAATTCTACGTCATACTACTGCAACTGCTACTAATTCTACGTCCTTCTACTACAAATGCTTCGTATTCCACTTCCTACTACTACAAATGCTTCTTATTCCACTTCCTACTACTACAAATGCTTCTATTCTACTTGTCTCATCTACTACTAAATGCTCTAATTCTACTTCTACTAACCTAATTTACTTACTACAACTGTTCTTTTCTTAATAGCCTAATTTACTTTACTACTACAACTGCTTCTAATTCTATCTACTACTCAATGCTTCTATTCACTTCCTACTACTACAACTGGGTCTAATTCTACGTCTACTACTCAACTGCTTCTAATCTACTTCACTCTACAATGTTTCTATTTTACTACAACTGCTTCTAATTCTATTCCTACTACATTTATCTATTCTACTAAACTGCTTCTAATTCTACTTCACTACTACATGCTGTCTATACTACAACTGCTTCTAATTCTACTCACTATACATGCTCTTAACCAAACTGGCTCTAATTCTACTTACTATACAACTGCTTTATGATCTTATCATGCTTCATTCCTTTTCTACTACAACTGCTTCTAATTCTACTCCTCTACTACCGTTAATATTACCATCATTACTACTGCTACTACTTCTACCATACAACTACTACCATTACTAATACTACTACTACCATTACAAATTCGTATGAAGCTACTACTTCCTACTACAACAGCAACTGCTATCACTACCACTACCACCACAGCTACTTCTATTATAACGATTTTTACTACTACAACAGCATCAACTATTACATTCTTTGATTTAATTTTTTTAAAATTGAAAATTATATTATTTGTTTTAAGAGCTTATGCACCGGTGAATCATCGCAATGTTTCGGACATGTAAACTTATTTCGAGTACACCAAACATTCCGATATAAACTGTCACAACGGTTAAAGAGATGTATCGCCATTTAAGGACGTCTATTTGTATCTATCACTTTTCCTTTTAAATTAGATTAATTTGATGTATTACAGATTTCAAACTTTGTTTTCTTGTTTAACATTTACCATAGAAACATTTCAGTGCTTCTAAATGAACTCGGTGACCTAATCGTTTCTTTCGTTGTTTTGATCAAACAAGGGGTATTTACAAGTAAAATAATATATATATATAATATATAAATAATATATAATAATATAATATTCTGTAAAAACTCAAGCAATGTTTGAAAATGAAGTTATTCTTTTTTCTCTTTAGCTTTTTATTAAAAACAATTATTATGGATATACAAACGTATCATGAAAACGGGCATGGTGACCTTTCTTTTTTTCCCATTTCCGTAGTCAGTGCATTTTTTCATGACGTATGTGAAAAATGACAAATTACGCCCTATATCTTTGTGATAATATATAAAGCTCAGTAAACCTGAGTCGACAGTCTCCGAGTGTCTATCATTAACCCTTTCCCTCATAGAGGACACCATGAAAAGACCTATGCGAACAGCATAAAACCAGATCAGCCTGCGAGTAAAAAAAAACAAAAAAAAACCCCCAAAAAACAAACAAAAAACACACACACACAAACCAAAAACGGCCATATATAAATTTTCATTAAATTTCATATTTGCTTTATGCAAGAGTTTCTCTATACATAATCATATTGGTGAAAATCTAATGGGTATTTTGTCCTGAAAATATAAAATAAAATTTGAAATATATATTCTTATGCTTATTTTTAGCTCACCTGAGCAAAGCTCAGGGTGAGCTTTTGGGATACTTGATTTTCCGTCGTCCGTCGTCAGTCGTCCGTCGTCCGTCAACAATTTTGATGTTTACACACTAGAGGCCACAATTTTGACCCAATCTTCCTCAAACTTGGTCAGAATGTTTGTCTTGATGATATCTTGAACCCTTTCGAAAATGGGTCAGGTTGGATCCAAAAGTAGGTCAGTAGGTCAAATCTTAGAAAAATCATGTTTACACACTAGAGGCCACAATTTTGATCCAATCTTCCTCAAACTTTGGCAGAATGTTTGTCTTGATGATATCTTTTGTGGATGGGGTCAGAAAATTCCTGAACATTGTTTCACCTCATCATCTTTATTCTTAAGCAATCTGTTTTGTACAGGCAATGAATGATACTTTTCTAAGGTGAGCGATCTAGGGCCATCTTGGCCCTCTTGTTTTTATTAAATCCGAATTACGGGAATTTGAGTAAAAACTAACGTACGAAATTAACATCATTGGAAAGACAACTTCATTCTCTTTGTATTTTTCTTAAACCGAAACAAGAAAGAAACGACGATTTGTTTGCACACACCTTAAATCTCACAAAATCGTCATCTTTAAAATATAATTCCGTTATTCTTCCATTTTATATTTCTGACTTTAAATGTGTTAGGTTGACACAGTGACTGTGATTGAAGCTAAATATGGTGTTTCTAGATTTGCAATAATGTCATATGAATACATGACCAGAGTAATATAGTGACTGTGGTTGACGCCAGATATGCTAGTGTCGTATAATGGCCGTATTCAAGACAAGTAGCCTTCATCCAGTTTACACTTTATTTAGCATGACAGGCCATGGCCCACTCAGACTGAGCGCTGCCACGTAACGTACCTAGCCCATGGTCGGGACTGGAGGATCTGTGTCCGACGGTCTTCCCTAGGTCTCTAACAAGACCTCTCTAGGTATCCCACAAGTTCTTGCCTCGCTAGACCCTTGACCGGTCAGCTTATATATTGGTTTGTTACAATCCAGCCAGAGAGTAACTATGTGTATTAAATAATAACAAATATTTATTTGTATTAACGACAGTCACAACTGAGACATACGTTGCATAACTAATGCAACGGTCCTGTTATAATCTCTAATTGTATCTATAATAGGTAAGTAACAATGAAAATGTAACAATAGCGTCTAGCTAGAGTCCAATAACATTAACTCCTTTTTCCCTACTTCAATTTACATTTATAGTTGCCATGCCTGTCAAAGAAATATATACATATATATTTTGAAATGAGTGATTACAATTGCAGTGGAGCGGTATGAAAATAATTAAACATGAATATGTATTTATATACAATGAAAGTACGCCTGCCATAAAAATAAAGACCAAAATTATTTTTACATATACATAACAAAAGAAACGAAATAAATGAACAGAATATTTGCAGCGATAATGCTGAATAAGGTTATAGTTCAGTCCATTTAAAGTATTGATAAAACATCAAATATTTGATAACTGTATGTCAAGTTCATATTTTGGTGACGTCTCACGAAGATGGATGGGATGGCATGATGTAGCGGTGATTATTTTCAGTAGCAGCGACGGTTACTGTCAGTGCACAGCTATTCACAATCATGGAACAAAATTTTAATTAAATCAAGAAAGTTTTGACACCCATTCACACACGGTTGCAAAACAAATCATCATTAGATGTGGCCTCTCCAACGTCTGCTGCGTGAACCGACTCGATGGTTAAGTTGTCCGTTGATGAACTCATCTTTGGAAGTAAAGTGGTTACAGTTGAATACGATTATATACCGTTTGATACACTAAATGTAACATAATGTTGTGTCCATTGGTTATTATCACCGTAATAACATGTGAAGCTGGACAGTTGGTATAGTTGTATCCTACGTTGTAAGGTGGAATGGCATTCCGTAGAGTGGTTACAGTAGGCATACCTTGTTATAAGCAATCTTCGTTAAGATAGCAAGAAATACACACAACAGTTGCATCTTATCATTTCCTATAATGTACTTATTTTCTTTAACGTCATATTAGAATATGATATATATAATTTTACACGTTCATATAATTGCAATAATATTTATAAGTATTCATCTAAACCTAAAATATGTTTCTTGCATGCACACAAACAGTCTGTACTATAAGACCTAATAAATTTATACATACATTTTTTTGTATATCAAGTTGGAGACTTCCATTATCAGAACAGAGAACTAATCTGTGTATTGACTATATATAGTAATACATGGTTCCTAACTTAAACATGGTACCAGTGTATTGGACTGATACTAATCTGCACTTATCGACAAATTATTCAACATACCTAGTATCAGTTTTAAGAACATACATGAAATTCATAATCCTAATCATGATAGAACTTGGCGGTTAGGTGTTTATCACAACATGAAAAAGGTAAAAAATGACATGAAGAATTTGCAGTTACATAAGTAATCTCAAGCATAGTCGTCTGTCGTGAAGATTACTGTTGTCCATAAACACTATTGATCTCTTATTTGTTGTTTCAACAATACAGCGCAATATTACATAACTTTCCCTTAGGACTGTGATAGGGTCGTAAACTTGCATTCATCAGTCAATAACTTATAATACGTTAACATACCCACAATGGTTCAATACAGATTGTATATGTGTCAATACCAATTGTATATTGACATACCTATTCCTTAGGTAACCAGGTCAGTTGAAACGCAATACACAAAAACAAGTCGTCAGTATTTATCTCAAGTACTGAACTATATTGCATCATGTCTCTCGTTATTCATAATATTTATGATAAGCCGTGTCTTATAATGGCCGTATTCAAGACAAGTAGCCTTCATCCAGTTTACACTTTATTTAGCATGACAGGCCATGGCCCACTCAGACTGAGCGCTGCCATGTAACGTGCCTAGCCATAGTCGGGTCTCAAGGCTCTAACAAGATCTCTCCCTAGGTATCCCACAAGATCTCCCTAGGTATCCCACAAGATCTTTCTCGGTATCCCACCAGATCTCTTTCTAGACCCTTGACCGGTCAGCTTATATATTGGCTGGTTACAAGCCAGCCAGACCAGACAGTAACCATGTGTATTAAATAATAACAAATATTTGTATTAACGACAGTCACAACTGAGACATACGTTGCATAACTAATGCAACGGTCCTGTTATAATCTCTAATTGTATCTATAATAGGTAAGTAACAATGAAAATGTAACAATAGCGTCTAGCTAGAGTCCAATAACATTACACTCCTTTTTCCCTACTTCCTACGGTAAGATCTGAAGACGACCATTAATAATATCTCCCAAAAGTTTTCCGTAACATCTATTAATTCAGCCAATCAAGAACGTTTTTCAAAGGATGTATAATCATAAATGTTGATTAAATATCGAAATGAATATGCATATTCATTGCTTACAATTATGGTTCATGGACCAGTACTTTGTGGCCGGGAAGTTGCATAGTTTTAGTATATGCCTCTTATGAAAATTTCTGTTTGCTGTAGTGCAGAGAGAGAATTTTTTCATGTCTTTGATAAAACAAATGCATTGATGACCTAATTTAAATAAAAAAAAATTTTGTGAAAATAAATAATTGAAATGACCAAGTAAATTTACTTTAATGCCATGCAATTTTAAAACTCACAACTGATTGCTCTCCCTGTATATTTTTCATTCATATGTATTTACAATTATCTTAGCAGCTATTCACTGCTATTAGGCTTTTAAACTTACAATGACAATCATCATCATCATCATCATCTTAAAATGACATCCTCATCATCTCAAAATGACATCATTATCGGTTCATCATCATCATCTTTCTCTCTTCTTGAATTAGGAAATGTGTATATTAATGTTTACATGTTATTCATTGATTGCAGTGTTTTAAAAGTCTCTACATAAATACATTCAGTATTAAGAGACCCTGATTTAAGATTCGTTACTTAACATTTCTAAATAATAATTCGAAATTGTATCTCATATTTGACTTCATTTAAGTGTAACGTAGTTCCAGGTATTTGTATACAGAATCCCTGGTAACTCTTATCAAATTGCTGCATACAATTTCTCTTTCTAAAACTTTTATAACGCCCCTCACTGAATACACTTTCTGCCGATTCGAATTTTGTAACCGTGTTAATTTCATAAGGACGCGATGACATTGGCTAAAAATAGACAAGAGCGTGTCAAGCACCCTGGTTGAACTAGTAACTTTATTTTATGATTTGTGTATTGTTTATTCTGACGTCAAGTAAGGAAAATATCTTTCATAACAAAACAAAATGGCTGCCTATATTTTCTTTTCAATGTCGACGTTGACGGATTCTATAGACGTCGCTAAGGTGACGTTAATATTCCTGCTGAAATGACTGTGCTAAATATAGATATTGAACAGAACACTTACAAAATTCTGCAAGCTACGATCTGATTGGCTGAGACAGAAATATCTAGAACACAAACGTCAACGGGTCGTCCTCAGATCCTAATGTAGCGTGGCGTATATATAGGAGATGACTTTAGTCAGATTGATTTACATTTATAGTTGCCATGCCTGTCAAAGAAATATATACATATATAATTTGAAATGAGTGATTGCAATTGCAGTGGAGCGGTATGAAAATAATTAAACATGTATATGTAGCGTCTAGCTAAAGTCCAATAACATTACATTAGGATAATATACAATCTCCACGCAGTTATCTCCCCTTCATTCTTCGGCATAGATCTCTGCCATCACGAGTAGCCATTTATCAGGATTTCTGATATACATGTATAACTTTTTTTTTTAATTGTTAAAAAAACTGTTTCGTTGTATCAGCTTTGTTTTTTGTCATTTATATATGATGAAATGAAAAAAATGATAACAAATAAAAAAATAATTAAAAGAATGAAAATAACCGTATAGTTATTTTTTAATTTTTCAAATTATTGTTATTTTACAGCGACTGACATTTTCCTAAGTATATTTTCTTAAATAAACATCATTTATCGCCTTGTGATAAAAAATAATCTGTTTAGCAAATAACCTTTTCTCTGCATGAAGATCTATAAATAATAAACCTCCGCCATTTTGTAAGCCTACCATCATCACGTGACATTTGTGACGGCGGTGTTTCTTTTTGCTAAGTGAACGTGCAAGGGATAATTACTGTGTGGAGTTAAGGGTAATATAGTGACTGGTTGACGTCAGATTTTCCAGAGTAATATAATGACTGTGGTTGACGTCAGATATGCTAGGGTAATATAGTGACTGTGGTTGACGCCAGATTTGCCAGAGTAATATAGTGACTGTGGTTGACGTCAGATATGCTAGGGTAATATAGTGACTGTGGTTGACGCCAGATTTGCCAGATTTATGTAGTGACTGTGGTCGACGCCAGATTTGCCAGAGTGATATAGTGACTCTGGTTGATGATAGTTGTGCCAGGGAGATATCATGATTGTAGTTAACACTTATTACTTGATCTGTCCCTTAATAGACTGGCGTGACAAAATCTTACTCTAGGTGTGCCAAGGTGACATTGTACGCGTTTGGGTAGAAAATAAAATGGAAGACGGTAGCTCCACATCCATCCACTGGCATGGTCTGAAGCAGCTCCACTCCGGGTTTATGGATGGCGTCCCTATGCTGACTCAGTGCAACATACCGCCTTATGAAGTTTTCAGGTATATATCGAATCGCTGCTTTATAAACCTTTCAATGAATCACGATTCTTCTAGAATGTCCGCTATATATAATTTAATATATTTATATAGTAAAAGTTCGCGGAGAGTTTAATCAGTTATCTAATAGATTAATTGATTGACCACAACAACTGGTTTTGTGTGACTTATCATTTACTTTTACAGATATGAATTTTTCGCTCACAATGCTGGAACCCACTGGTACCACTCACATACCGGACTGCAGCTTGGAGACGGAGTGTTTGGCGCATTCATAGTCGGGAACCAAAGATACGCGATGCTAACAGCGGCCTTTACGACGAGGACCTCTCCGATCACGTGATGACGGTCAACGACTGGCAGGACGTCCCTGCCACGACAAGATACTTCGAGGAGATGCACGATATTTGGAAATGGCCAGTACCCTCATTTGGTATGGCTTGTTTTATATCTCTTTTTTATTCATACTCATCTGAATAAAATGCTGCTGTTAATTTGTTTCTACTCGAATCATTCCGTTTATTTGATATTTGAATTAACTGTTTTATTTTAAATTTATCATTTTACGTCGATTTGGAAACAAGTGTTAACAACTAATACTTATCCCTATCGACAGTTTTTTGTTGGACCAGTACTTTGCGCATGGAGAAGTAATAAAACTATCTCAAACAATGAATATATTTATACACTTTGGGCATGAAACAGTAATTGGTGACCTAAGCTATGATTTACAGAAAGCAAACCTATTACTAGTGCCATAGAAATTGTTGTCAGAAAATATGATATAATTCAAGATAATGTAACTGTTTAAATTCTAGTGGTAATCTATATACAGTAGGGAAGGGAAGTAACCTCTACGATAGGAATGTGTATTAAGTAACAAATTTGCTCCCTTCACCAGAAAGCCCCACGTGCTATTACAGAACAAACCAAGAAGACCCAAAATAGTTTATTATACTTCTTCAAAGAAATGGTTATTTTGAAAACGGGATTGTCTCTGTTTAGCATAAGGTTGAGTGATTATGGAAGATCTGAACGGATGTGTATTCGGACATTTAGACCCCAAGAAATCGAATATATATATTTCTAAAGACTTGGTATTGTTACATCAAACAACTTGAAATCATTTAAACGGAATAGAAGTTACAACAAGTACGTGATAATAATAATAATGGTACTAATTATATAACATGTTCATGTAGTCATATTTTTATTTTTTCAATTATCAGCAAAAAGACAGCGCTGTCGCACCTGCATGGTAAAGCAGTGTTAGCCACAGAGAATGAGATGTGATGGGACAATGACTTTTTCAGTATGCTTGATAAGGAAAAACATTCTATTCAGTAATACCCGTTAACACAGTCATTAACCAGTTACGACACATCAATAATTTTGATGGGTAGGTTGGTCAGCATAAATACTTTTTCTGTGCAATGGGGTACCCCCCATTGTCAACATGTTTTAGAATGGTGCCCCATGACGAGCCTAAAGTGGAGGAGGATATATTTATCCCAAATAAAACAGCAAAAGGTGATATTTGAGTCATGTTTGTAGTTAAACAAAAAAGAAACATGGAATAGGAAGTCTATTTAATTACACATTATTTTTAGCAAATTTTAAGCTGAAAACGAGTCATAACTTTATCAAAAAATTTACAGATTTTGCTGAAATCTTAACCTGACCATATTTTTTTAGATGAATAACTATACAAAATAATCAGAATTTGTGGAGCCTATGGTAATTTATCGATAGGACAAGGTAATTTTGGCAAATTCTAAGTTGAAAAGGGGCCATAACTGTATAAAAATTTACGGATTCTACCCAATGTCAAACTCGGCCTTCCTTTTTATTGACATAAACCTGTGTACGAAATTATCTAAATCCGTTAAGCAGATTCTGAGTCATTGTCGAAAAGTTTACAGGTTTAGCCAAAAGTCGAACTTGCCTTCATTTAATTGACATAAATATGCGCACTTAAGAGTATCAAAATCCATTGAGTCTATGATAAGTTATCGATGTTTTCAATTAGATAAGGTGTTTTGGGCAAATTCTAACTCGAAAGGGGGTCATATCTGTGTCAAAATGACGTGAGAGATACTTTTCTTGAATGTGACTGAGCTTTATATTTCTACCAAATATCATCAGCATATCCGCAGTGGTAGCTGAGTAAATGAACAATGACGAACCTAGGATCGACGTTAATTGTAGACGAACCGACATGCGGCCAGATTAGAGTAAGGGGTCATTTTTTGTTATTTTCTTTTGTTTTTTAAGGGGAAATTAACCCTTATTCTATTGTTACGGAATGAAGGCAACTGTTCTCTTTTGTTATGTTTACTGTTAGATAGCCCCTTACTCCAATATGGCTGCGCAGACAGACGTACAGACACATTGATGGACGGAAAACTTAAGCAGGTGCAATGAAAAAGAGCATGTATATGATGAGGGAGGTGTTTGTATTAAGAAACATTGTCCTTAAGTAATTATTTTTTTCACATATATATGTTTATGATTTGTGTATGTATTTATACTTCCCATATGGCAGGCCTGGTGAATGGGCGTGGCATGAGGCACAATGTGAGTGATGTGCACAACATCACAGGACAGGCCGTTCCTCCGCCTCCCACCCCGACACCCCCAGAAACATTCAACGTTGTCAGTAACACCAGGCAAGTACCGCACGACGTTTGTCGGTTCACTGTTTGATTATTTCTTGTTATTTCGCATTACACTGGAAATCAAGATGAACACTAAGAAACACAGACAGTGATGAGTAGCGAATACAGTGGCATAAATACTGATCAAACCGCTTGGTCGTTGAAATTAATGGAAAATATGACAAAGTCAATATTCAGTTGGAACTGAGTCTTCTATTTCGTCGTCTTCATTTTTATTAAATTTCCCTCAACTAGAAACAGTTCTGAATGACCGCAATTTTTTTAAGAAATTGAAAACCATTTTTGTAAGGGTTTGCTAAGATAATCATGCACATCCATGCATTTTCTGTTCTCTGTGCCGATAACTAGGGATATCTTAAGAAGTTTGGGTTGGGGAAAATATCAATATGAGTTGTTTCATAAAAGACCTCATTGAATTTTAGCTAGCCTGAGCCCATGTGCTCAGGATGAGCTATTAGGATCGATGAATGTCCGTCGGCCCGTTGTCCACAATTAGTTTGCACTCTAGTATCTTCATTTCCTAAGAAATTATCTTCAAACTTTATGACAATGTTTATTACTAAAATATCTCGACCAAGTTCGATTATGGCTGATATCGATCCATTAGGTCAGGTGTAATGCCCCTTTTAATATTAAACAAGAGGGCCAAGATGGCCCTGTGTCGCTCACCTGAGTAAGATGGCTGTGTTAGGCATAATGACAAAAAATCTGGCATCTAAAGTGTTTTTCTAACATTTGACTAAGTGACCTACATATTGATCCTACCTGAATTTGCACTCAACTGGGAATTCATGCAGTCATCATTCATATCAAGTTTAATGAAGACTGGGACAAAAATGTAGGCCTCTAGAGTGTTCACAAGATTTTTCTAAGATTTGACCTGGTGACCTAGTTTTTGAGCTCACGTGACTCATTTTCGAACTCATCCAATATATCAATTAGAAAAACATCCTGACCAAATCTATTGAAGATTGGGCTTAAACTGTGGCCTCTAGAGAGTTCACAAGGGTTTTCTTAGATTTGACCTGGTGACCTAGTTTTTGATCCCACATGACCCAAGTTCAAACTCATGCAAGAAATCATGTAGACAAACATCCTGACCAAAATTTATGAAGATTGGGCCAAAACTGTGGCCTGTAGAGTGTTCACAAGGTTTTTCTAAGATTTGACCTAGTGACCTAGTTTTTGACCCCACATGACCCAATTTCGATCTCATCCAATATATCAATTAGAAAAACATCCTGACCAAATCTTATGAAGATTGGGCCAAAACTGTAGCCTCTAGAGTGTTGACGACGGACGACGCACGACGGACAAAAGGCGATCACAAAAGCTCACCCGAGCACAAGTGCTCTGGTGAGCTAAAATGCCAGATTTCAGTTTGTTTACACTCTAGCATCTTTATTTCTTAAGCAATCATCTTTAAACTTTACGACAATTTTTTCTACCATTATCTCTCGGCTAAGTTTGATTATGGCTGATATTAGGTCAGTAGCTATGCCTCTATAATATTAAAAAATGTCAGATTTCATTATGTTTGTACTCTAACACCTTCATTTCTCAAGTTATCATCTTTAAACTTTAGACAATGTTGATAGCCATATTCTTTCGGCCAAGTTCGATTATGGCTGATATCGATCCATTAGGCCAGGTGTAATGCCCCTTTTAATATTAAAACTTGTCAGATTTCAGTTTGTTTGCAATCTAGCATCTTCATTTCTTAAGCAATCATCTTCAAACTCAATGACAATGATTATAGCCATATTATTTCGGCCATGTTCGATTATTGCTTATATCAATTAGGTCAGGAGTTATGCCCCTTTTGATATTTAAAAATGCCATGTTTCACTGTGTTTACACCTCAGCATCTTCATTTCTCAAGTTATCATCTTCAAATTTAGAACAATGTTTATAGCCATATTCTTTCGGCCAAGTTCGATTGTGGCTGATATCAGCCAATTAGGTCAGGTGTAATGCCACTTTTAATGTTTAAATTTGTGTGTTTAAAGCCATAATCTCTCAGTTAAGTCTGACTTAAATTTAGACTACAGGCTGTTTAATTTTTGAAATTATAAATGATATCATGGATAATGTATTAAGTATAACTATGATATAATTTAGTAACTTGTACAGGCAATGGAGTCAGTTTTTCTCAGGTGAGCGCCTTTAGGGCCATCTTGGCCCTTTTGTTTAACTGACTCTAGTGATGAGACCTATTCAATATTAAGACTGGTTTACAGAGGCACTAAAGATAGTCTCGCTCTAAGGGATTCATCATGAACGATAATCCGAATGAGAATAGAGAGACCAAAATTATCGTTTGTGCCGAATCACTTTGTATTTTATATAGAACAATTCTCGAGTTGTCATTAACCCGCATCTTACAAATATACATATAGATATCGGTTTCGGGTTATATCGGCCACGACGAGGTGTTATTTCCGGATCATGATCGAGGACCATCAGATGACGATGATCGCAACAGATGGATCGCCTATTCGTCCGCTTCAAGTCGACTCTTTTGTTATCTACCCAGGTGACCATTGTCGTAACAGTTTCTTAACAATTTAGATAAAAAAATGTGGTCGTAAATACACCCGTTTTTTATCAAATGATATCGAGTTCGATATAAGGTCGGCCATCAATGTAAAGGAATTTGGTTCACAGGTGGTAAACTTGGTCTGGATCTACCTCTGCAAAATAAACTATACTAGGTCTTATATTCTTGTTTATAACTGGCAGATTCTGATCAAAAGTAGCAACTCTCTGAGAGTCACTTCTGGAAAACAGTCATATCAACTGTGCAATGAAGGTCTATGAAAGTGAGAAAGGTCGATAACCATTTCATATTTCATAGAAAAAGACACATCGAGACCGAGATATTTTTTCTTTGAAATATTGGAATAGTTTAAGGCGCTTTTCAAACTTAAAACATTTTCCTTTTTTTTATGATATTTGACATCACAAAATAAGAATGAAGAATTAGAAGCATCATGTTTTCCTTGCACAAAGAGCACGATTAACTAGAACCCTGTATGGTTGTCTTATTTAAGCACTGGAGGCCAGACATTATTATTGGAGTGCCATTAAGATAGCGCTGTATTTTCTATAGCGTTGGGGTGTATAGTTTTGAAATGTTTTTTTTTCTCACAATTTCAAATTTCTTTTAAACAGGTGGTATGTTTTAATGAATAAGTATGTCACAGATGATGTGAAGAAATCAAGTTATAATGAAAGAAAATTGTAAATGGAAATATTTTGAAATGTAATATTGATCGTTTACAATGTAAAGATTTTTGAGACTATCAGCTATACCAAACCAATAAAAACATAACCAAGAGCATTATAAACAAACTGTTACCTTAAAAGTGTTTCCAAATGTATCCATAATTGCTTAGTTTCACGTTTTCAATGAAACGGAAATAGAGGAACTTACCAGGAGGAAGCCCTCAGATTTTCCCCATATACCCGTGTAAATATATATTTTTCCATCGAAATGTTCTCCATTATTTTTAGGTTATAACAAAATGCATGCTTCGTCGTAAAAGTTTTCTACTTTAGGTGTTAGAGAACGAGACCTGATGGGCATGCCCCTGAAGCTAAAAAACTTAGTTCAGCCATATTAGAATTATGGATATGTGGTATTTAATGCGTGCAGTATCAACATAAATGTTAATGGCTATGCTTATTTGCTGTCATTCACATAAAAATTGGTTGCACACTTCACCAACCCCCATCCACTTTTGGAAGTACAGCGCTACCTATACAATATTCCATATAATGTAATGAAATAACAAAGGATTACATCACGAAAATATTTTAATTAGTATTACAAATTCAGTTGTATATTTTCAGTTGTTACTGCTCCTTTAATAGACCAGTAAAATGTGTTTTGAAATGACAATTCATGTTAGATTATTTTATCATATGACATAACGTCCATTGAAAGCCAGAGGGGGCTATCAGCATATGTAAAAAGAAGGCTGATAGCCCCTTCTGGCTTTCAGTGGACGATAAGCTCATTAACTGCGATTAAAACAACCGAACGAACTTACACGAATGGCCGCTCTTTGAACGACTAGGACTATATGTAATCTCACACCAAGAATAAAGTTCCAAACAATGGCTGGAAACAACGATCTGATTTTGTTATTTTTTATTAATCAAATACCTTTTGGCCTTTTTAATGAGTCTTAATGTGTGTCTACTTTTTATAGGTATCCACTGTTCTTATGTAGTACTTTTTTAATGTATCCACTTTTATTAATGGGTCCACTGTTTTAACGAATGTCCACTAATTTCATGTGCCCCTTTTAATGGTCATCCACTGTTTCAATGGACATAATCTAATTTAATACCTGTCTACTGTTTTAATGAATGTCCACTGTTTTGCTGGATGTCCACTGTTTTAATGGATATCAACTGTTTAAATGAATGTCCATTGTTTTCCGTGATGTCCACTGTTTTAAGGGATGTTTACTGTTTTAATGGATGTTTACTGTTTTAATGGATGTTCACTGTTTTGCTGGATGTCCACTGTTTTAATGGATGTTTACTGTTTTAAATGAATGTTCACTGTTTTAATGGATGTTTTTTTCCCTTTAAAACTCATTTAATTTCAATGGATATCCACACATTTATTGGATTTTATATTTTAAATTTAATTATAAAATTTAGTTGATTTAGAGTGAAAAAGGTTTTAAGGATGTCCACTGTTTTTAATGGGTAGTCAGTGCATTGATTCGTGTCTAGTGTTTTAATGGATGTTCACTGTTTTTTAATGAATGTCCACTAATTAAATAGGTGTCCACTAATGTAATAGATGTCTACTATTTTATGGTAGTCCTATGTTTTTAAATATATCCACTGTTAAAATGGGTGCCCACTGTTTTAATGGATATTTACTCATTAAATTGGTGTCCAATGTTTTTGAAGGATCTTCTCTTTTTTGATGGATACGGTGTTCGCTGTTTCAATATATGTCCACTGTTAAATGCATTACTAATTTGTGGGGGTATCCTCTATGTGATAGATGTCCACTGTTTACGTAGATATCTGCTGCTTTAATGGATATTCACTAACTTCATGGATGTCCAGTTTTAATTGGTGTCCACTGTTTAAATGGGTATCTACTGTTTCATTGCACTGTTTTAATGAGTAACTGCTTTTTCAATGGATATCCACTGATTTAATGGATGTCTAATGGTTATATGGGTGACAACTGTTTAATAGGGTGTCCCGTTTTAATAGATGACCACCAATTTAATGGCTGTCCACTGTATTAATGGTTGTTTAAGGGCAACTGACAACGTTTCTGTGACTTGCCCGGCTAATGCAGAGTTTAAATCCATGTACTCCTAAGATGTGTACTTTAAGGTCACGACCTTTCCAGTTAGAATGCAGTTGTACCGATATACTTATCACTAGTCTGATAATGATAATAATAATAAACTAAGAAAACAACAACCCCCAAATGCAGTAATTCTTGCCTTATATAATTTGCTGAAACCCGAGGCTGAAATTTGAGCTAAATATTGAAAAAATAGCTATATAAATTCAATTCAATGTAAAAATATTTTCAGTTTAAATATATCACCTACACCTTAATTTAGTCTACAGGTATTTCCATAGGACCGATCAGTCTGACTTCAGATGGACATTGTTTCAGTTTGCATATACATAGTAAGGAAAAAACGTGATATTAAGTGATGTGAAGAAATACATTATTGATAATTAACTTCATTCGCAGATTTTTATCATAATCTACCATATTATTTGTTGTTGTTTTTTTTAACCAGGGGAGAGATATGACTTCGTGCTGACCGCCGACAAAACTGCAGGTAACTACTGGATCAAACTAGAAGGTCAAGGTGATTGCAGTGGTCTCAGTGGTCACGGCGCCGCCATCTTGCACTACACGGCTGCCTCGGATGAAGAGCCTACAGGAGACGTTGAAGACTTCACATCGTCCGGAGTGGTAATTTATTGTGTGTCTTTCCGTCCCCCTTATGTCTCATTGGGCCAGATTCATGTCAAATCACTTATTTCTTTTAAGTTGATTTGGATTCTTATTGCTATATTTTCGACGATTCTTCTTAGCTGTAAAACTATGTATTTACCACGGGGACGGTTTTTGAAATTTTCTACCAATCACTTGGACCTGTAGTTAATGAAAAATGACAATGGGCTACGTCGCCTCCTTTTTGTTAATGATTGTCTTTTCTATTTTTTCATTGTCCATTGTCCATGTATGCTTTAGATTATTGTTGAACAAGAACTTTTCTTCGGTTTCAGTCGTATCCGACCAGGCTTTTGCTTAAATGCATGCTTAATGCATGCATGGGTTTAGTGTACCTTATTAGTTATACAGTTTCTTGACAGGGTACATGGCTATTTATACTCGGCTGAGGAAATTCATGTCATCCAAGCCACTTGGCGATTGTTTAACGAACTTTTTATACTTCAAAGTTCAGTCTTATTCCTACGTTAATGAATACTGATAACGCGGCGTACACATATACCAGTGTACATTCTGGCTTATTGACCAATCAGAAGAGCTAATTTTACTTTGCCATGTAATGAACTTAATAGAAACTAAATTTTTGTTTTTTTTTTTTCAAAACTGTTTGATTATGTTGGAGGCTCGACAGTCTAGTCATGTCCTGTTTCAGACACTGAACCCCGTCCCTACCGCTGGGGTTGAGAACGCTGTCTATACTAGCGGGCTGTCTTACGAGGGGACCACTGAAAACTACGAAAACGAAGTTGTTCACGTGAAACATTACATCAGTAAGTTCTGTCATTAGCCTCTAAAGTCTAGATACTTATTCTGAGGACGATTAGGAGTGTATCATACATTTCTAATTATTGGATTGTATTTCTTATTCATGTCTACTTTGACCAAACTGCTATTGTAAAACTTTGAAAGTATCAACCCCTTTTCGAAAACACGTTTGATATTGCCAAGTAGATTCTAGATCTGATAGGGAATGTTGCCAAGAGATTCTTGTGATCTTTATCTGATTGAAGGAAACGTTTTCTATAAATTTGGAAATTCAAATACATCCTTCAGACTTTTATTAGAAATGTCTGGTGACTGGCCAGATGAAAAAAGAGTATGGAAGATTATCATGGTAATATACTGTTTTTATCAGCTCGTCTTTGGAGACCAAAGACATGTACCAATATTTCGTCCTTGGATAGCAAATAAAATAAAACTTGACTTACATATTTCAAACTTCCTCAAAAATGCGTTTGGTATATTTTCCCTTCTTAGTCTGAAAATTGGGGACCCACGTATGATATTCCAGTGAATTTTTGTTGTAGATGTCTATTGAGTTGCGACAGCTTTTCAGCCATACATTAATGTCGATATAATCACGCAAGGATCACTCCTGAAGCACCCGGATTAAACGACTGATATATGGTAAACAAACTGGAAGGTTTCCTCACATCTAAAAATCCGAATGACCAGATCTGGACACGACCATGCATTTGTGAAGGGCAAAGTCATAGTAAGTCAGAAGCTATATAGCAAAATGTTATCGAAACGACACTTTAAGAAATAGTGCCTACTAATCATGGGTGATTGCTGATTGCAGGCTGTATGGCTTGGTGCTTAGTTCAAGTGATCACGGCGTTTAGTTATGCACCTGACATAACTAATAACGTAAATAGCCTCACATGGTTTATATCACCTGTTTCCTTGTGTCTCTAGGTCTGCAGTACCAAGCGAGCGACAACACTCACTACAACCACCCGCAGTACTACCCGAACACTGCCAGGAAAGGCATCATCACCCCGACCCTCAATAACGTTAGTATTGTTATCATTACTCTGATCCTTAAAATTGCGAATATATTGTTATCATCACTCCAACCCTCAATATCGCAAGTCGTGCCAGTATTATCTCAGTCCTTAATAATGTGAGTATTATTACAATCAACTCAATCTGACTAAAGTCATCTCCTATATATACGCCACGCTACATTAGGATCTGAGGACGACCCGTTGACGTTCATGTTCTAGATATTTCTGTCTCAGCCAATCAGATCGTAGCTTGCAGAATTTTGTAAGTGTTAAATATCTATATTTAGCACAGTCATTTGACTCATTAACGTCACCTTAGCGACGTCTGTAGAATCCGTCAACGTCGACATTGAAAAGAAAATATAGGCGGCCATTTTGTTTTGTTATGAAAGATATTTTTCCTGACTTGACGTCAGAATAAACAATACACAAATTATAAAATAAAGTTACTAGTTCAACCAGGGTGCTTGACACAATCTTGTCTATTTTTAGCCAATGTCATCGCGTCCTTATGAAATTAACACGGTTACAAAATTCGAATTGGCAGAAAGTGTATTCAGTGAGGGACGTTATAAAAGTTTTAGAAAGAGAAATTGTATGCTGCAATTTGATAAGAGCTACCAGGGATTGAATGTATTTATGTAGAGACTTTTAAAAACACTGCAATCAGTGAATAACATGTAAACATTCAAATACACATTTCCTAATTCAAGGAGAGAGAAAGATGATGATGATGAACCGATGATGATGTCATTTTGAGATGATGATGATGATGATTGTCATTGTATGTTTAAAAGACCAATAGCAGTAAATAGCTGCAAAGATAATTGTAAATACATATGAATGAAAAATATACAGGGAGAGCAATCAGTTGTAGGTTTTAAAATTTCATGGCATTAAAGTAAATTTACTTGGTCATTTCAATGATTTATTTTCAGTAATCTTTATCTACACACACAAACATGTTTTTGTGTGTGTGTATTTTTTTAATTAGGTCATCAATGCATTTGTTTGATCAAAGACATGAAAAAATTATCTCTCTGCACTACAGCAAACAGCAATTTCCATAAGAGACATATACTAAAACTATGCAACTTCCCGGCCACAAAGTACTGGTAGGAAGATCTGTACTTTAGTCAGATTGACAATCAACTCGACTCTCAATAATTGTTCCTATCAATACGACCCTCAGTAATATTAGTATTGTTATCACATATATGAAAATTGTTGAAGAACAAATAATTATTATCGCAAATCATATTTGAGCAGATCACTCTGGTGCGTCCGGCAGCCCCGCTGTTTACCCAGTGGGATGACGTCACGGATAAGCAGACATGCAACTCAAACACGGTAAACACGGCGCGGGACTGTAGCGACAACTTGTGCGAGTGTCTGCACATGCTCGACGTGCCCCTGGGACAGGTTGGACCACACTTCTTGTGTTTTATATTCTCTTATTTTCCTAGATTAAAATGTCAGTTGACGGTATTTTAGTAAATTTTAGACTGTCTACACGAGACAAATAAGGTAGATTTTTCATGATCTAAACTGTTACATGTATTTGTTTTATTCATAATGCATCTACAAGAATTAAACGCGATTATAATCATACAGAACGTATTGGTTTATTGTAAAATTTATATGTATGTAAACGCAAGATTCAAAAGCGTACACAAATACATTAAAAGGCCTGAAAAAGGAAAAAGTAAATATATAGGATTACCTTAAGATCACAGTGGTGCATGCGAGTAAGTATAGTGTAACATTTATTCGGTGTCACGCCCATGTCAAAAGGCATGAAATACCTTTGACACCTACCCGGTATTTGCCGAATATAAACTAAGGTCACAATTCCTCATACCATAGCAAAGAATGGCTTTGACCTTTGTCACGTCAGGGGTCAGCAGAATGCTTTAACTGCCTGTCCTCCAGATCAGCTGCTTCATTGTTTACATGTTGATGATGTTGCTGTTAGTTCTGATGATAGTATTGTTTATGATGATTGTGGTTATCTGTTTTTTCCAGGTAGTAGAATTGTTTGTTGTGTCCCATGCCAGCGACCCCCACACAATGCATCTTCATGGATATACATATCGCGTAGTCGGCAGTGGAATGGTTTGTCTTTTTTATTCTTCTTACAGCAAATCCTTTGACCAATAGGTTGTGATATATTTAAAACGTTGCTGTGTGTTTGTAATATTAAATACAAGAGAATGGCGCCGTGGTCCAGTGGTAACCTACTTGAATGTTGTTTCAAAGGTTGTGGTTTTGAACTCAGTTGGGGTACTGATGTAATCCAGACACTGTTGAGAGGGAAGTGTAAGTTGTATGAACTTTTTCCCAATGGACGTAAAATGATAATTTTGAACTAAAAATTACAGTTTAGTATCACCTTTTCAGATTTCCCAGCAGAAAGATGAGTTTAACTCCATATTTTTGGATGAAGTAAGAAGGCGAGACGAAAACGGTGATTATCCTAGAAACCTTGTCAACCCTCTGAAAAAAGACACTGTTAATGTTGATGGAAAAGGAGGCTACTCGATCATCCGATTCAAGGCAGACAATCCAGGTTTTTTTTTTTTAAAATTTATGTTTTGTTTTAATATGCTTAATAATGAGTGGTTGGCAGAATCAAATTGTCATCATGTCATGGCAAAATTGTTTTCGACGATGATCATTGACCATCATATTATTCGTCATCGATTTAAAGATGTGTTAAACTCGCTAATAAGTGCAACAATGACAAAATTAAACTAACGTTAACCACACATTTAAATTAATTTTAGAATAAAGAAACATCCCTTAATATTGCCTTGTTGAATAACTATGTGCGAATTACTTGAAAAGAAATATCAGTGCAATACGGAAGCGATTAGTGCCACATTAATGTGTGGGAAAAAAAATGATGTGTCAGTGTGACAGTAATACGCTTCCGTAGTGCAAAGCCGGGTAAATACATTATAGTATTTAAGCAAAGGTCTTCTCAAAACATTGTTTATCATCTTTGAGTTTTCTCTTCGATAGTGGATGTTACCATCAAACTAAAATCACTATTATTATCCTAGAAAGATTTTCAATAATTATTTCAGTGCATTTAATATATTTGGCTACATTTTAAATCTGATAAATTGATATAACTGAAATGTTCTCTGAATATGAACATGACACTATAAACTATACCACTGAGGAAAAACGCCCTCACCTCTGCCCGACAATATGCAATATCTTACAATGTATGTCTGTTGTCCAGGTGTCTGGTTTTTCCACTGCCACAACGAGGGACATCTAATGCAGGGGATGGGCATGTTGATTAAGGTCGGATCTCCAGAGGACTTCCCCAGCCCGCCCTCTTACTTCCCGACTTGTGGCGGGTACTCCTACCGTCGTCAAGTGTCCGAGCCATGTGATACTTCCGGCAGTGGTCAACTGACCTCCACCGCAACTCTGTCCATCATGACTGTCCTCATTTCGTACTATACCATGTAACTTTTTTCGCGTGAAATGATCGCACAAACGGAAACAAAATCAACAACAACAAATAACATCATCAAACAATAATAAGAATGAAGTAGTTGTGCCCATACTATTCAAAAGCTGATTTGTGGATCGATTCGTGATTCGTATGTCCCGATTCTCATTTGGATCGGAACGCCATGCGGCTTGCAATGCGCAGCCTTTGCCATACTTTACCAAAGATTTTGTGTGAAATTAGATCATTTAGAGTTTCTACAGTGAAAACGAATGCCATTTATATCAGAAATAAGTAGCACGAATACTTTTTGATTCGTTTTCACAGAGGATTTATTCTTACAATATGAGTTTTCCGTGACTGAAGTTTTAAATAAATGATTATATTACCACTACTACTCCTGTGAATAACCAACTCACGGCGTCAACTGTTTTTTTTCTAACTATTTTATTCATCCATTTTTAGCTCACCTGAGCACAACGTGCTCAAGGTGAGCTTTTGTGATCGCCTTTTGTCCGGCGTCCGTCCGTGCGTCCGGCGTCAACAATTTCCTTTAAACAACATCTCCTCCTAAACCGCTGAATGGATTTTGACCAAACTTCACAGGAATCAACTTTATGATGCCCTCTATCAAGATTGTTCAAATTATTTTAATTGGTTGAAAAAGTAGGTAACAGGAGCTAAAATATATTTTAGAAATGCAAACTTTGAAAATCTTCTTCTGCAAAACTGCAAGGCCTAGAGCTTAAATATTTGGTGTGTAGCATTGTCTAGTGGATCTCTACCAAGTTTGTCCAAATCATGGCCCTGTGGTCAAAATTGGCCCCGCCTCAGGGGTAACTTGATTTTACATAGGCTTATATAGGAAAAAAAATAGTAAAATCTTCTTCTCAGAAACCACAAGACCTGGAGTTTAGATATTTGGTGTGTATCATTGCCTTATTGACATTTACCAGGTTTGTTCAAATCATGGCCCTGAGGTCAAAATTCGCTCCGCCCCAGGGGTCACTTGTTTTTACAAAGGCATATAAATAGGAAAATCTAGAAAAATCTTCTTGTCAGAAACTACAAGGCCTGGAGTTTAGAAATTTGGTTACATTGTCTTATGGATATCTA
>CM037789.1:10658037-10708037 GCA_021229015.1 Solen grandis
CAGGTGTCCTGGTCACAGCTGTGGAAGCTAGAACCAGCGAGGATTTCCTTCTTGCTCCGGTCAGTGTACGACACACTACCATCGCCTGCAAACCTTCACACCTGGGGTCTGACAGAAGACCCATCATGTCACCTATGCGGAGGACGCGCAACAATGGCGCACATCCTGTCTGGGTGTAAGACAGCTCTACAGCAGGGCAGGTACCGCTGGCGACATGACCAGGTTCTAGCAGTCCTGGCAGACAGCCTTGAGAAAGAGAGGAAGCAGAAGAGAGTAGTTGGAGGGAAGCAGCACTCCATACAGTTTGTGAAGGCCGGCCAAGTGAAGTCGAATGCACAGGGAGAGCAGCTGGGAATTCTCCACCAAGCACCGTCATGGGAGATGAGAGCAGATCTGAGGAAGAAGCTTGTGTTCCCAGATGTTGTTCAAACCAGCCTTAGACCAGACATTGTGATATGGTCTGAACTCAGCAGGAAGATCATCATGATCGAACTGACCGTACCCTGGGAAGACGCGTGCGAGGAGGCCCACGAGAGAAAAAGTGCCAAATATGCACTGTTAGCTGACTCGTGTAGGCAGAAAGGTTGGAGTGCTTGGGTTCTTCCAGTGGAAGTTAGGGCCAGAGGTTTTCCAGCACAGTCGGTCTGGAGGATGTACCAGAAGATTGGCATGACAGGAACCAAGAGGAAGGCAGCTATCAAACACCTGGCTGATGCTGCAGAAAAAGCATCATGTTGGCTCTGGTTTAGAAGAGAAGAGCCATCCTGGAGACCTGACAATAGCGGGTAGTGAACAGTCACTGCCGACCCCGTCAACCTGAGGATGTAGTGGAAAAGGGGTCGAAACATCCTGTGATGGTTGAAGTCCACCTGATGACACTTGTCATTTGCAGTCTCCAGGAGTTCATCATCATGATCGTCAGGGAACAGTCCATACTGAAGCAGCAGTGAGGACTGTACATCAGCAAAGAAGTCACTACATCTGGGCAACCAGTGACCGCCAGGAAAGTCTGGTTGGCACCAGAGGAAGATCTGTGACTCTGGAGAGACAGATGGCGACCAGGAACAGACTGGTTTGGGTTGTTGGGTTCCCCAACCAGAAGAAGCCCGAGCGGGGGGGAATGAGAGACCCCACCATGCTGTCTTCGCGAGAAGACACCTTTAGTAGCTACAGAAACTCAAGATGATCAATACCCCAGAGTCTCCCGAGAGGGGGGGAGGATGAGAGGCTCATTAGGACTGATACATTGGAAACGGACTCGGAACGGATACCGACGAGATCACAAGGATGCACTGTCCAGATGACATTGAAAGGAGAAGTGACAACAACAGTTTGTGTATGCGGGAAGGTGTGTAAGAATGTCAGGGGACTTCGCATTCACCAGGCGCGATCCAAGAGTTGCTCTGCTGGAAATCAGATTCGACGCACAGAAGTTACTTCTGGTGAGACGGAAGAGGTGGCTAGTCAGGACCAAACCCACAGTACTAGCGACGTCTTTGTTGATGATGCTCAGCAGGACAGGTCACAGATGGCACAGGAGAATCGGAGATCTCAACAGAATACCACAGATCCGCAACGCAAAGACAGAGTGCTATGGCCCAAAGGACATGAGAAAGCAGAATGGAGGAAGTTTGATGAAGATTTGGATGTCATCTTGAACTCAGTTCTGCAAGGACCAGTGGAGAGAAGAATTAATATACTAACAACAGTTGCATACAACATAGGTAAAGAGCGGTTTGGAATTCAGCAGAAGAAAGGAGGTAGTCAGCCACCAAGAGAGAACAGACGAGAGAGGGAAATCAAGAGTGCCAGGAAAGAGCTGAACAGTTTGAAACGGAGGTTTCGGAAGGCACCTGAGACAGAGAGAATAGGTCTTCAGCAGTTAAGAGAGGACATAAGAGGGAAGTTGAAAAGACTCAGGAATGCTGAGCGTTTGCGAACTGGGAGGAAAACCAGAGCCAAGAGAAGGGCCCAATTTGTCAAAGACCCCTTCAAGTTCACCCGCACGCTACTTAGTGATGAGCGTTCAGGGAGAATGGAAAGTACCCTGGAAGACATCCAGCAGCATCTTCACAAGACGCACAGCGATCCTGAGAGAGACATACCTCTAGGCAGATGCCCAAGAGTAGAAGAAGTGCCTTTACCGGATACCCCTTTCGATATGCAGGAGCCATCCTGGAAGGAAGTCAAGGAGGTTGTGCACAAGGCTAGAGCAGGTTCGGCACCTGGACCAAGCGGGATAACCTATTCTGTGTACAAGCATTGCCCACTTTTGCTACGTCGCTTATGGGGGCTTATCAGGATACTCTGGAAGAAAGGTATGATCCCAGATTCCTGGAAAAGAGCAGAGGGTTGTTTCATCCCAAAAGAGAAAGAATCCAGGACTGTAGATCAGTTCAGAACTATCTCCTTGCTGAGTGTTGAGTGCAAGATCTTCTTCGCTGTTATGGCCAAGAGGTTGACTACTTACCTGACTGGCAACAAGTATGTGGACACATCAGCTCAGAAAGGTGCCATCCCAGGATTCTCAGGTTGCATTGAACACATCAGTGTACTGAGCCAGATGATGCGCGAGGCAAAGGCTGAAAAGGGGGACCTTACTGTGGTGTGGCTGGACCTAGCCAATGCTTATGGAAGCATTCCACACAAGTTGATTGAAGAGGCACTTCACCACTACCATGTCCCAGAACAAGTCCAGACAATGATAAGCCAGTACTTTAGCGGCATGAGAATCCGCTTCACAGCTGGAGACACCACAACAGCATGGCAAGACCTGGAGAAAGGGATAGTGACAGGATGTACTGTATCGCCCATCCTGTTTATCATGGGCATGAACATCATCATGAAGGCAGGGGAGAGAGAGACCCGTGGACCAAGAATGAAGTCGGGATCATACCAGCCAGTTTTGAGAGGGTTCATGGATGACCTTACAGCCACGACCACGTCCATTGTACAGGCACGTTGGGTCCTGAAGGCACTGGATGATTCTGTGACATGGGCGCGAATGAAATTCAAGCCGAAGAAATCCAGATTTGTGGTCATAAAAAAAGGCTGCCTTATCAGCAATGTCACCATGAAGATACAGGGGGAAGAGATACCACTGCTTGTTGACAACCCTGTGAAAGCACTTGGAAAGTGGTATGACGACTCTCTCGGTGACAAGAGAAACGTGGACAACATTAAGACCCTAGCATCTACATGGCTTATGAAGGTAGACAAGTCTGGTCTCCCAGGGAAGTACAAGGCCTGGATGTACCAGCATGGTATACTCCCACGGTTAACATGGCATCTCACACTTTATGAGATTCCCACATCCATGGTTGAGGCACTAGAGAGGAAGATCAATCAGAAGCTCAGGAGGTGGCTAGGAGTTCCTCCAAGTTTTTGTGCCATAGGCCTGTATAGCAGATCAAGTCAGCTACAACTACCACTGTCGTCGGTGGTTGAGGAGTTCAAGGTTGCTAAATGCAGGCTTGTCTTGACACTGAGAGATTCCGCAGACCCGAAGGTCAGAGAGGCAGGAGTAGTTACCCGATCAGGAAGAAAGTGGTCAGCAAGCTCATCCGTTGTCGAAGCAGAGAGCTCACTTCAGCTCAAAGATGTCATCGGGAACACTTGCATTGGCCGTCAGGGGATTGGAATGTCACAATTCAAAGAATGGAAGAAGACTCAGGGTAAAGAGAAGAGAGACATGGTTCTTGGAGAAGTGAGACAAGGGGAGGAGCAGAGAAGAAGGAGCAAGGCAGTTGAGTTAGGTAAACAAGGGGCGTGGACGAGATGGAACTTACCAGAACGTCAGGTGTCCTGGTCACAGCTGTGGAAGCTAGAACCAGCGAGGATTTCCTTCTTGCTCCGGTCAGTGTACGACACACTACCATCGCCTGCAAACCTTCACACCTGGGGTCTGACAGAAGACCCATCATGTCACCTATGCGGAGGACGCGCAACAATGGCGCACATCCTGTCTGGGTGTAAGACAGCTCTACAGCAGGGCAGGTACCGCTGGCGACATGACCAGGTTCTAGCAGTCCTGGCAGACAGCCTTGAGAAAGAGAGGAAGCAGAAGAGAGTAGTTGGAGGGAAGCAGCACTCCATACAGTTTGTGAAGGCCGGCCAAGTGAAGTCGAATGCACAGGGAGAGCAGCTGGGAATTCTCCACCAAGCACCGTCATGGGAGATGAGAGCAGATCTGAGGAAGAAGCTTGTGTTCCCAGATGTTGTTCAAACCAGCCTTAGACCAGACATTGTGATATGGTCTGAACTCAGCAGGAAGATCATCATGATCGAACTGACCGTACCCTGGGAAGACGCGTGCGAGGAGGCCCACGAGAGAAAAAGTGCCAAATATGCACTGTTAGCTGACTCGTGTAGGCAGAAAGGTTGGAGTGCTTGGGTTCTTCCAGTGGAAGTTGGGTCCAGAGGTTTTCCAGCACAGTCGGTCTGGAGGATGTACCAGAAGATTGGCATGACAGGAACCAAGAGGAAGGCAGCTATCAAACACCTGGCTGATGCTGCAGAAAAAGCATCATGTTGGCTCTGGTTTAGAAGAGAAGAGCCATCCTGGAGACCTGACAATAGCGGGTAGTGAACAGTCACTGCCGACCCCGTCAACCTGAGGATGTAGTGGAAAAGGGGTCGAAACATCCTGTGATGGTTGAAGTCCACCTGATGACACTTGTCATTTGCAGTCTCCAGGAGTTCATCATCATGATCGTCAGGGAACAGTCCATACTGAAGCAGCAGTGAGGACTGTACATCAGCAGTAACCTGTATGAAGAAGATGATGGAACGGGGGGACATTATAATTACGAAAATGCTTGAACTGTATCTCAGTTCGTCAGATAAGATCTTAAAAAGCTTTGGGTTTTTGCTGGCTGAAGGCAAATGCTTGTGGGTACCGAGGCAATTATTAATCTGGCTGGGTTATATCTTGGATTCGAACTCGGGTATCATTATGGTCAGACAAGAGAGGTTGGACAGGTTCGAGACTCTTCTCAATGGCATCATTTCAGGGGTATCCAACGAAAATTTGTTGTTACAAGTTCGCAGGCTGGCTTGTTTGATTGGTCAACTTAAGTCCATGAAAGCGGTCATGGGATCGGTGGTAAGGTTGCGGACACGAGCTCTGTATGGTTGTGTAGATCAGCGTGCTAGTTGGAATGCACCGGTCATGATTACGTCCGAAGCGTTTGACGAGTTATTGTTCTGGAAGGAATACGTGAGCTTATTGAACTCAGCGGCTTTGCTACGGTGCAGAAACACGCTGACACCTTTGCGTTGACGGTAGTGGCGTTGGTTTCGGGGGTTACGTCGAGGACGTTTTCAAAACCGATGTTTTCGGTGTTTGGTCCGCTGATGAGAGCGTTTTGAGATTTACGTGGAGAGAGCTAGAGGCTGTTAATAGGGTTTTACAAACTCACGTTGATTCTTTTGAGGGGCAAAATGTTAAAACTGATCATATGAATGTATCAAAATTTTTGAAGTGGGGAGCCGTAATTGTCATTTGCAAAAAAATAGCGGTCGAGGTTAACGAGGTTTGTAGGTCTCGAGATATTGCTTTGAACACGACCTGGGTTCCCCGAGAGAACAATGTACATGTAGACATGCTGAGTCGATGCTGTGACAGTGATGACTGGTCAGTCAAAGAATGGGCTTTCAGATACTTTGATTTTAGATTTGGTCCACATACGTTTGATTGTTTCGCTTACGACTATAATGCGAAATACACAAAGTTCAATTCTAGATTTCGGTGTCCGAGAACAATTGGTGTCGATGCTTTCAAGCAAAACTGGTTTGGTGAGATTAATGGGCTTGTGCCACCCCCATGTCTGGTAGGTTCATGCATAGCTAAGGCTGAAGCTGACGGGTGCGTGTGCACTCTAGTTGTGCCCATATCGAGATCGGCTCCGTTTTGGCCTTTATTTGTGGTCCGAAGGAAAGCGTCTGGCATCGTTTCTTAAAGACTTTTATGAGTTTATGTCTGGTAAATTAACTATGAGAGGTAGGGGAAAAAACGGAATATTTGATTGCAGGCCTTTTTGGTTTTGTCTCTTGGCCGTAAAGATAGAGACAGCGCACTAGAACAAGTATTTTGTGTGTTTTCAGGGCTGAGTTTGGAACGTAGGGTCCAGGACTGCGTGGCGGAGACGGGCCTACCGCTGGAGAATTTCGGGGATCTACCACAGCACATGGTGGAACATTTAACTAGATCAAAAAGTGCCAGTACAAACATTAAGTACTTATCATATTTCAAAAATATGGGAGATTTTCATTAGTTCCAAAGGAGGGGAACCTAAATGGACTTAATGGATAAACAGTGCTCTGTAAGTGTATTATCTTCTACCATATATAGTATTAAATGGGTGCATAGTTTGAAAGGATTACCGGATCCAACACGGAACTCTTTCGTCATTCATATGCTAGAATCTGCTAAACGAACCCTTTCCAAGCCGGTTTGCAAAAAGGAACCCATATCATCAATGACACTCAAAGACTTATATCATGTTTATCGTGATTCTTCGGATTTGAGAATTATAAGAGACTTGTGCACGAATTTACTAGGGTACTCCGGGTTTTTGAGATATAATGAAATCAGTCAGTTAGTTTGTAATGATATTAGGTTTCATGATGACTATTTTTCTGCGCTAATTAGGAAAAGCAAAACTGGCCAATATAGGTTAGGCAATGGAATTGTTATTAACAAGGGTAAGAGTCATGCTTGTTCATATGCTATGCTAAAGCGTTATTTTGAAGCTTCAAATCAGACTTGCGGCGATCAAAAAAAATCTATTTCGGCCATGTTTTAGATCAGGATCGTGTTGCAGTTTAATATACAAGAATAAACCGCTAAGTTATACGAGGGCTAGAGAATGTAAACTTGCCAGATTGAGGCCGTACACGGGAGGTATGAACATAGGGTTGCATTCGTTAAGGGTTGGTGGGGACACTAGAGCGGCAAATGCCGGCGTAAATGAGAGATTTTGGAAAGTAGATTAGAGTTTCCCAGAGTCTGGACTTGTAAAACAGTTTTTTCACCCTTGTGCTGCTTATACTCAAGTCCTTTCTTTTCATATTCTACACGCCGTGCCTGGTAATTTGGATATATTGTTATGTTGTTGTTTTATCCTGTAAGAGGCATTGAGATCAGAGGAGACTAGAATTTTCACGCGGTTCGCCAGTAAAGCGTGGAAATATTGTCTACATGTTTAGGCTTTTTTGATTGGTTGAAAGTTAATGTGAGCACGTTTTGCACGTGCTAGAAGGGTAGAGGTGTTTCGTCATTCTACCGATCACTCTCTTACCAATCGGACGGTTATTGTCTCAATTTTTCCTAAACTTTCTTTGAATATATTGATATTTTCTCTTAAGGACGGTGACTGCGCACGCATGCAGGTTATTTGTGTCCTTCTTTATAGCATTGAGATCTACATACTTATTGTTAAATATTTGTTTAAATAACATTTTATAAGTGCGGCCCAACACTTAAAAAGTTTAAACTTTATTTATTTTACATCGATTACGAAACAAGTTTTCACAACTTAAATTAATCACTCTCGATGGCTCTGATGGCGGCGTATGTGGTCATTATTGTGGGAGGAAACCGGAGAGCCCGGAGAAAACCCACGTGTCTGGACGGGCGACCACTGTACCCTCTCACGTACGTGACCAGGAATCGAACCCGGGACGCATTGGTGAGAAGCGAGGCGCGTTACCACTACGCTATCCAGGCCCAACACTTGGTGACGGGACACTGACAAATGGGCACAGGTCCAGAACAGTTTTCCTTAAAATAAGGTTTTTGATCTCTGTTGGCCTGGGCGAGTCCTGTTGTATGTTTGATATCGAACGCATCCAGAGTACAGTAGGTAGTTCATGGAATGTTTTTTAGCTTTTATATAAAATTAGCGTTCATTTACTTGTATAATTTGTCAATAAAATCTGTGGCGCACAAATATACGTCGTGCTTGGTAATATATATATTGTTATGTTGTTGTTTTATCCTGTAAGATGCATTGAGAACAGTGGAAACGTAAAGAATCTCCAGTTCTGGCATGGGTATCATGAACGTTTGTTTTCTAACGACACTTCGTGTTGAACGCTCACAGTGTCAAAACCATGCGATCGTTTTCTAAGCAGATGACAAACTCGAAATATTGAGCCATTTATGTCAATGGCATGCCTGTAAATAAACAGAAAAAGCCAATCAGGTCGATACATTCATGTTAAAGAAGTCACAGAGAAGAGGAAAATAGAATAAAAGCTGTTTATTTAATTTCATATGAGTTGCCTATATGTAATATTTTACGTTTTATTCACACAATTCATCGGTTTAGCATAAAATCAAATAGATAAGCATTAAGAGACATTAAAACGGACAAACAATATCAGTCATTTACATACTAAAAAATCATTTAGTTATTTTGAAATGTATTTATCTCTAACCATGTGATGACATTGCCGCTGCTGTTTATGTTTAGGGCATAGTTGTCTGCTAATGTGTTTGTGAATAATTTTCAATGTTTTGCGTAAAAACTCCGCTGAACCGTTAACAACTAAAAGTATCATTTATAAGTAAAACAAACACTCAATCCCTTTTAAGATTCCTTTTAGATATGAAAAGGTACGTAGTTAGTTTCGCTGTTCTTTAATGCGTACATTATATTATGATGTTTGCATAATTCATGTTATTTATATGGCTTTTTTGTGTTCATATGTAAAGTCAGATCTAATGAATATTGTTATTTTTTATTTAAAATCATGAATTACTTTGTTCGTTTCAAATGGTTGAACATAAGAATCAATTCGAAAACCATAAAGGTATAGTATTTCTCGTAACTGATAAGATGGACATATTACAATGCACACTTTTGTTCGCATGTATTGTTTACATTTTGGACGTTCATTAGAAAACATCCAGAAAATTAATGTTTACTAGTATTTCTGTGGAACTGTGTAGAAAACAATGTAACCAAAGGAGCGAGTGTAATTCCGTTTTATACCAGCCTAGAGGGCATATTTGTGTTCTAGTGAAAAACGACATCAGTTCCCAAACTGCGGAAAATCCTGGGACAATTCTTATCACAGGTTTAAAGACGAATAATCAATTGATCCAGGTAATGAATTCATTTTATGATATCTTAATTTTTTTATTTACTGAGAAATGAGTTTAGGTTCATGGCGTAAATGTATTCTGCATTCTTATATGATGTACACAAATATTTTTATACTATCTGTGTATCCATTTTTCGTGTATCAGTATGTTATGTTCCAAATGCGATCGTGCGTAATAATTTGAAATAAGTTATAACACTGCCTAATACTGTTTCAATTAACACACACACACACACACACACACACCTTATAACAAATTTATGTGCCGGTTGCTCTGTTTCTGTATTTAATATGTAGTCTCCGGTAAACGTAGGTATTGAGATTATAAGACCAGTCACTCTACTGAAAATATTTTAAATTAAATTTTACAAGGTAACACATTTTCTCACCGATATATATTACTAATGTTCCAATCGAATAGTCCAATAACTATGATCCTGACGTGGAATGTACTCGATTATATGCTGTAAGGACCATCATGATAGACACCAGATAGTCCCGGGTGTAGAAAATGGCCTATAAATTAACGATAGTCAATCGAGAACTTTCCTATGATATCTTCTCTTGATTGTGTTTCAGGCATAGTTTGCTGTTGCCTGGTTCCACGTCCGTAAAAGGCAGGCGTAACTTCTTGCTAATGGAAGACTTGAGTACACGAGACTCACGCTGTCTTCCTTCTTTGTATTGCCACATACTTTTGAGCGGGCATTGAACATTTATTATGTGTTACTCTTACACCCGCCAAGTAGCCACGTTCGACTAAAGATATTCCTTCCCTTGGAACAATAAATCATAAAACCCGGGTGTAATAAGCCCAATCCGGATATTTTTGACGGCCCTTGTAAATATGTTCTTCTCAAGTTAAAGAAAACAACAACTATCATTATAACTTTATTTATTGACATATAACACTAAAAATTAACAAAGAAGTTTAAGCTATAATAAGAAATGTTCATAATATTCATTGTACGACATACTCATGACATTATGAATTGTAACCTCATGATTTTGATTTACAAACAATTCATGATTACAGTCAATCTGTTTTAAAGAATAAAGTGTTATATTATAAACTTCCTTCCTTGTACATTTTGTATTTTCATAAATATGTCATTTGCTTCAAAGAATGATGAAACATGAAAGTTAAACAAGCATTGGTATTAAGATTTAAAATTGTTGTCAATGGCACGGATTATATTCTATCTACATGTAAAGGATTAATAGAGAGGAGGAAGAACACATACAGATTCATAACGACTGTTCAAAAGTAGTATTATATGCCCTGAAAAATACGCACCGTTTTAAAAGAGCTTAATGCATATTGCATCATATACATTAATGAAATCAAGAAGAGAGTGTTAATTATAGACATGAAAATTCCAAAGAGTCACTTGAATAATAAATCGCGCTTACCCGAAAATCATAATATAAAAAAACAACAACAGGCAAACGGGAATTTACGAACTGGAATCAGACCTTACATGGATCAGTATGACTTTCATTTTGAATTGTTAATCATAGCAATTAGCTGTAAGTAAAATAATCTAGTGTACGTCCTTTTATTCAAAATGTTTTTGTTTTGTTTTATTTATCGGGACTGGGTTTAGTCGTAACTTATGCTTTATCAGAATGTAAATGGCATCAAATCACGTTATACATACAGTTTCAGTAAATGATATTGATAGTATGGGTTAAAAACCAAACAATACAGTGTCTCTTTCATTATTTCTTTCACAATTTATAGAGAGAGAGACTTGCCATGTAAGTCCGAATCATTAATCAATAAAATCTGGTTTAAATTTTGTAGTGAATACTTTAAATATCTTTATAACTTAATTACTCATGGCTTTGATATGATTTGAGGTATGAGTATAGGGTATGCTTTGTTAAAAGGTATTGAATTTCTGTATCAAACATATCCTATAGCTTACCTTGATCACTTTGTACTCTGGTGAACAGGATAAATAAGAAACAATTTGGTACTATTGTCAGTGCATCGTATACATAATATTATTTCGAAACATTTGTTTACTTCATTTGTTTCAGAATGTCAGGTTATTCTTCTAAGCCATCACTATTATGGGAATGAAGTTCACGTTGGTAGTTTAATCAAAGTTTGGACAACTATACCAAATTGGCCAATCATGTGCACTCCTTCGGACTGGAAACCTTTTTATAATTGTCCACGTAAGTTAAATATTGTATGTTTAAATGTGTGGTTTGTCAATCATTGTAACATAAAATGTGCATCAAATCACTTACTCGGATGACTAATGGTTATACAGGTCTGTAAGACTAGTAACATAACATTTCTAAACAAACGTAAATATATCGATTAATATTTTACATACCTTAAATATGTGGGAGAGTGTCAACTTAATTCATACTAGCGTTTAATGCTTATATGGATCAGCGTTTATGTTTACAATAATAACCAAATATGTTTTGTGTTAATCATAAAGAATTTTTTCGGACGACATCTCGCACTAAAACCTTTTATGACGTTTTCGACTACTGCTTCAGATTATCAAGACTGCAACAATGCTTGTGAGCTCCTTGAATACAGCTGTTACATGACAGGTCAATATGCATGTTTGAGGATACAAAATAACATCCCGGTTTTTGTGATACTTACACTGACGATGGTATCTGGCTTGTAAGTAAATACTGTGTCATTGTATTTAGAAATATAAATTCTGTAACATCCTTCTTTAAACAACCTGGATATTTAAAACTAAAGTGTGTAGAGTTTTATTTCTAGCCATTTTATTTCCATTATTTATTCAATGGAGCACACTCATACAAATATTTAATGCAACTATCTTTTGATTCACCAAACTGTATTAACATAAAGAACTTTCATAAAAAGCTAATTCGACCAATTCAATAAATACCGTTCTCTAACAAAAACCGGCTATACAATATGCATGCTGATAAATTACGTGTCACATTTATATGAAAATGTTTGCATTCGTAAATAATTTCTGATATAATAATTTCTGATATAAATGTTTATTTATTTAAAGTATAACTTTAATTACACTAAAATTTTAACGTTGTTCATTTAATGAATCAATTGTCATGCTTAGACACCAAGTTATTACGTAATGAAGGATGAGAAATTGATGTATTAACATATTTTTTATAGACTCTACCACCTAATTCTAGGAGAGCGGTTTGAGGGCTTCAAAAACAATATATATATTTTGGGTGAATATAGACAAAAGTAGAGTCAAGCGGTCGTAAATTCAATTTTCATATTTTTCAATAAATTGGATTTTCTTTAACAAAAAAAATATTTGACAACTTAGTCCGATCATAATAAATAATAAAGATTGCGATATGAACTTTGCTAAATTCTGATGGAACTACTCTGAACAAACATGCCTTCAAAATTATCTATATTACCTATAAATGTATATTCGGGGTGCTCTAACCACCGTGAAGTTCGAATTGGAAGATTTTCTTTCTTATATTGTGTACAAACCTTGTAAGGCAGAGCTTGTTGCTGGAAAGAAAGGTGACATAAGTGAGTTGCTGGTAAAAAGGGTGACATAAGTGAGTCATCAAGATATCTTGATCAATGATGTCTGAGACGATCTCTGATATGTCAAGTGGTGTAGTTCCAACTGTGAATAATGAACATCTGTCTTAAGTAGCCAATATAACGCGCAACCAAATTTACTACTGGCCTCACCCGTAGTTTACCAGCAGCAAAACTTCTTTGAACTTCAGAAAGACTTGGCAGTTGTTTGAGGTTGTAAGACATATAAGTGAAACTCTTGATGCGCAAATGCTAATGCTTTTCTTGATAGAATGTACTTTCAAATTTAAAAGCATTTGCATAATAGTAGTACAATACGAAAGCGCGAAAACCATGTCATTTATGTCAAAGTATTTCGAAATATGCAAATATCAAACATCGAATATACAAACTATTTTCTTAATAACGGAGCGGAGCTTTTATACATATATAGATCTTTACGTACCTTGTCCAACTATATTTAATGAATTTTAAAATACATTGACATAATTCTACTTTCATGAAATAATTTGGAGAATACTCGAATGCCGTATAAAGATTTGTAATGTATGATACACCCAAATGATATCATTTAAATTGCAGGTATTTCAGAGAAGAAAGGATGGTTCCGTGAATTTCTTTCTGCCATATGCTGACTATGTCAGGGGATTGGAAACCCTTTCGGCGAGTTTTGGTTAGGTACGTAAATGTCAATAAAGTGATGAAAACCATTTGATGAGTATATCAACTGATACCGATATTGCACATATATATCTGCGTATACCTGCCAGTAATACCCGAAAGGGGAGTTTGTGCAGTATATATAGATAGATAGATATCGAAATTACTGTTTTCGATTCCGGACCACATTTAAATAATTGAGGCATGCAAATGATAAGAGCATATTTTTCCCTTGCATGGCACCCAATTTTACACTCGATATGTTTCGAAATTAAGTGACATTACCATTATAAAAAAAACTTTAATTATGATTAAGTGGTCGATACAAAAATATTGTTAATTATTTTTCTCCTTATTTTTTTCTTAAATCAAAATGATACAATTCCAGGGTTAGAGAATCTTCATAGAATCCTGAGGAGACACCCGGGTCAATATGAACTACGGATTGACATGCAACGTTTCTCAGGCGAGAAAGAAATCGCCAAATAGAATTAGTTCGACATTGCTGGGGCCTCAGATCGATATCGAATCAAAGTCGATGGTTATTTCGGGAATTGTGGTACGTTTATATATATATAGTGCGGAAAGAGTTCCCACACTACGTCCCCTGTTTAACACAATGACGGCGACATCACGGTGTTTTTGCTATGTAACGTTATTATTATTATTATTATTCCTCCTGAAGATCTTTTTTTGTGAAACCGGTTGAGCTATTACTTATATTCTCTCTCTCTCTCTCTCTCTCTCTCTATATATATATATATATATATATATATATATATACGCTGTTTCTTTTTAAAGTATTTTTATTAATCAATATGCATAAATATATTGTACGATAGTAATAAGGATATAACGGAGGAGGATATAATGTTTTCATTTTCTCAACACTGTCACACAGTCCATTCAGCTGTTCATGAATCATAGTCAGTTCATCAGCACTGGTGTTGCTGCTTTCTGACAGCTCACGCTTGGGTAGCTTGCTAGCAGGCTGTCCTTTGTTTTTTGTTTTAAGTCCTGGCCTGGAGGACATTTTTCACAGGATTGCACCAATTATAATTCTCACACAATATATTTTCAGTCAGAAAGCATGCAGAGACCGTGTCAAATGTTGAAAGTGATGAAACAGTGCACTTATATATCACATATTCCTCTAATGTTTCAAACAATTTCCTTTAATAAATCCTTTTTCCAAAGTACATCACATCATATCTTTCCAGCTTCCAACAGACAAAATATGTAATTCATCCTCTGTCATAAATCCATTATGCTCTTCTACTCATAAATACCGTAATTTTGAGAATAATTGTGGAGCAAATTTAACCAAACATTCTCTACACTACTTGACCTTGACCTCCATCTTTACCCTCTAACTTAATTACTCATGGCTTTGATATGATTTGAGGTATGAGTATAGGGTATGCTTTGTTAAAAGGTATTGAATTTCTGTATCAAACAAATCCTGTAGCTTACCTTGATCACTTTGCACAACGGCGATTTTTAGCATTTTTTGAAATGCTAATACTTGCATGATGTCAAACGGTCGGCCTCAGTGTAAAATAAGAACTAGGGGTTTCCCGTGGAATGTAAACGGTTATGTATATGAGTCATACACCCTCCCCGCTCTCTCTCTCTCTTTCTTACCTTTTCCTGTTGTATATGTTTATGCTTTCCTCTAGCCTACTGGATGACAACATTGGCTTCTTTCTATAATTCGGGTTCCGTACTTATCCGCTCCACTTCTCAGTTTGAATGTCTCTTGCATTAACCTGTGTCTTTCATCTTTTAATACTGGCGGTAATTCTTTTTGTGCATGCCAGAGTACACTTGGTTGAGCACAAATTCACGGTCAGCCCAGCGCGTAAATCTCACAATTATGGGTATCGGGCCCGAGCCTTTGGAGGGGAGTCGATGATGTGTTTGCAAATATCATCAGATCTACATCTTCATTTGCAGTTTTGAAATCCTATTTGAAAAAATGTTTAATAGATTTATATATGGTCTCATGGGGGACTTCTGGGAGAAGAAGGTTGTATTTCATGTCTCTCCATATCTAAGTTTCGTTCCTGTAACTTCATTATCTCAGTCGTTAAAATGGCCTCTCTCACACTGAAATCCCGAAGTTTTATGTTATACTTTTCCTCTGCTTCTTCAACAACTTTTCTATCTCTGTTCTCCTTGAAATTTCAAACTAGCTTCCATCTCAGTTATAAATGTTGATTTTGTCACTGATCTCTTTTCTGTTCTCTTCAATGTCTGCCTTCGTTTCTTTGGAGAATTTATTTAATTTATGCATTATTGTCAATTTTTGTATGGAGTGATTTTTGATGTCTGCGCTGGTAGCAGGGGCATTATCTTGTTCTTCACTTCGAACAGTTTTAAAAACATCGCTAATTTTTTTTTACTCTTTTTGACCATGTCTTGGGGGCATTTTCTAAGTTCTTATTTTCTTTTAAAGTTTGTTCTTTCATTACATTTGTTTTTATTGTTTGGAAGAGTTTGTCTGGGAGCTGGTTTGAGATTTCTTGTTACCAGCCATTTCTACCGCTCTCATCCCTTGTTATTTTTTCAGAGTTTTGAATGTGTGTGTTGGGTAACTTTTTTTATCGTCCTTCAAACAATGGTCTGGCTTACGTTGATTTGTAGATCTATATCCCTAATTAATTTTGTATTAATTTAATAGACTGGACTATAATTGACATCTTTTCATTCATTTATTTTACCATATATTGTGTTTTTTGTGACCCATCTTAAATTTATTCATAATAGTAGTTTTCATTGGTTTGCATTTCCAGACGACAACAGACTTGTTCATTAGAGGTGTTTTTTCTATATCTATGGTGTTTTATTTTCCAATAAAACTTCTATTTAATGTATATTTCCCAGGAAAAGCAATGGCTTACCACAATGGAATGCGATTTTCAACCTTTGATTCATATGATTATGTTGACACGATAAACTGTGGAGAATTATAAAGGAGGATGGTGGTACAAAACATGTCACGAAGCAAACCTGAATGGTTTGTATCTGCATGGAGAAGACGCTGAGTCCTATGCTGATCATATCCACTGGAAAACATGGCTTAATTATTATAAATCGATTAAAGTGACGGAGATGAAAATAAGACGCAAAATTCAACCATAATTTAATTTTTAACTGTTTACAACTTCAATCGATCAATCCTTCTGTGATTTTCAGTTTTATCATGAAATTATTTAGTCATTTTGAGCAATGAAAATACAGATCAGATTCTTTACAGAAGGATCAGATAGCCTTAAAAGTATTTTCTGAAGATAAAGATATTGTTATAAGAAAGGCGGATAAAAATGCACAATCGAAAAAAGATATTGCAGTAATAAATAGCCATTTTGAAGATACTCGTATTGTAATAAGCTTGTGAGTGACTAACAAAAACAATTTGAGGCTGAAATTAAGGACGAGAAAAAATGGATGGTAGTTCGGTTCAAATTGTTTATGTTCTTATTGGAAATAATGGTATCATACATTTGTTTTATATCCTTGTGGATATTACGGCCGTTGTATCTACCGGTGTGCATCTTCAACTTGAAGTATTGAATTTTACGCCGATACGTCGAATATGAAGCCACATATGGAATATTTTCAAATGCTTAAGGCATAGATTACTGCAGTCAGAATTCTAATCAGTATGGGCATTGCAACGCATTACAGAAACAATCCTTTAAAAAGGAGGAAGGAGTTGAAGCCTGCATCGAATTTAGAAAATCTGCTAACAGGACACCTGCCAATTACATCTATAACCAACATTTTGAACATTGTACAAAAAAAATATTAACCAGTTTGATGACAAGAATTATATTTAAATACTTGGTACCGCCATGGTAATTAAAAAAAATTTTCCTAATCATTCATGGGAAATTTATAAACCGACTGTTTAAACAAATGTAGCGTAAACCATTTTTGTGGCTAAAAAATTTGGATGAAAATTTCATTATATGGGGTAGTAAACTTTTTGGAATTATAAAGATTATTTATAGTGACCCTGACACAATTAAATTCATTCACTAGAATTCTAAATTAAAACCTTTTAGATATACTACTCAAAATTTGCTAAGGATCACTTATTGTTCATTGCATATCAGAACACTTGAATTATTTAATATCATGATTGGAAAGGCAACTTGGAATGATTATTATTATTGTCTCAAATACATGTAATCAAATAAACCAGCTAAGAGGTATCACTCAAAATGGTGATCGTCAAAAGCAAATCTATCAAATACACAAGTAAATGGGATTTCACTAAGTGATCCTTAGCAAAGTAGTATATTTGTATTGGAAAAACACGTTATTGATGAAATTGAGGTTAGTTTATTGAGAGAAAAAATATCGCCAATATATAGATTTGTCATTCTGTCACCCCTCTCTCTCTCTCCTCCCCCCCCCCCCCCCCCCCCCCCCCAAAAAAAAAAAATGTTATCGAAAAATATATTTTTTTTTAAAAAAGCACAGTCACTCATTACATTTTTATTACATATTATCTTAAGCAACAAGTCTACACTGAATGTCACTGATAATGTATTATATTAGGTTATACTAAATTAACTATTCCAGAAGCTCATCAGCCACCAAAACAAAATTTTCAAAAAATGTTGTTTTTTTCATGAGTGACTTCATCTATGCCATCACTACCTAATATTGGAAAAGATATAAAACGAAATTATGCGAGTAAAGTAACAGATTTATATTCAGTGAAATCCATTATTGTTTTAAAAGACCTAAGAATTAACAAGATATTTTTATTTTAAACATCATTAAACAATTGTGAATGGTTTGTCTCTAATGTAACATGTACATTGTTTTCATTGTTTAATTATTGTGAAAATTTCCAGCACACTTTAGTTATAAAATCAAATTTTAGTTAATCTGTTTATCAGCTGAAGTTATTTATCTCTATAACATTTAAAAACGGGAAAAAAAGAGAAAATAAACACGGTATGTTAGGAAAGAACAGCAAAAATGTAGGGCAACAATGAAAGGTTACAAGACTGATATAAAACATTTCTCTTTACATTTACTAATGTGATGTTTTTCTGCTACACTAGTTGAATTTAAATCATAATCTATAATTACATTTAAAACAAATCACACTGAAATAATTTTCTGCAGTAGAGAAATGAATATTGTATGATATGGTTACGTTTTCATCTGTGATTTTCTATACCTTTTTTAAGATTTGCATTATTCAATGATCTGCTGTGTGCCTAAACAATATTGTCCACTGGCTTTAACTTACAGGGTTTTCCTATCTCTGTTTAAAATTCTTTGCTCTGGGATCTCTGAATAATCAGCATTTTTTTGATTATTAATATAAAATTTGTAAAGATGTGTTTCCGTCATGATTATATTCAACATTGTTTGAATTTTATTTTTCTCATTTGCATAGACAATGCATTTATTTTTTTTTTCGTTTTACTGTTACGATCAATATTGTAGATACGTATACGCTTCATCGAATATATAAAATATAATTATGTTGTTTTTCCTATTATTTATGTCTTTCATGAAAAAATGTCCCATATTTACCTAGTCTGCATTAAAGAATGTGTATTATTTTTTGTCTAATGTAAACACGATTCCATAATATTTAATTCAGAATGAAATACTATATTTGTCTTCTACTTAAACGTTCGTTCATGCGCATGCTTGTTTTTCTTTTTCTTTTTTTTTTCTTTTTTTTTTATACGAGAAATGGTTATTTTAAGGGTACAATTTCAATGGCTTGTTCATTCAAATTATCTTTCAATGTTAGGTTCCTGTCGCTTTTCTTTAGACTTCTATTGTACAAAAAAGACGATAAATGAGTTTCCATAATATAATAAATGTTTAATCTAGCTAGTTTTAAGTGATTTAAAATGAAATTTGACAGTCCTAAATTATCAGCTATTTTATTTTTTATCAGTTTTGTGTTCAACATAACTGAACTTTGACAAATTACTGATACTGAAGGATTTGTAAGGTCAGTGAATGTGTGTTTTGATTTTGATATAACAGGTGTTACATGCACTATTGTGTTGTTGTTGTTGTTGTTGTTGTTTTAAATTAACGCGCTTTTGTCTATTGTGTATGCATTTTAGAAAATATATACATATCCGGATTCAAGTTCAGTTATAATGCGTTTTATCAAATTTGTTATTAGAAAGTGTAATCACAATCTAAAATTCTATTTTTTTTGTCGTCATTTGAATTTTAAAATAAAAGATGTAGTGCATTCCTGTTCGTTAAGCTTCAAAATTGGTCCAAAATTATTTGGCAGCGCTTCTGATCTAATCGTTATAAGACCGCCTAATTTGCAAAAAGACATCATCTTATTTAATAGTCTGTTTTATTATTATTTGTTAATATCTAATGTCTTTAAATTTCATTTGTTTCCTTTGGATCCACAAAATGAGCAAATAAGAAAACATGGGCCATCATTTTTTTTTTTCTAAATTAATTGAAATACGGCATAATTTCAGCAAAACAAGTTTATGTTCACTGTAAAACAGTTTTATTAACATCATGGAATCGATTAGAGAATCGCAAACACGAAAATTAAAGCTTTTAAGACATTTGAATAGAACAAATATCATTAATGCTATCAGCATCGTCGAATATTCACCACGGATCGATAGATGCCATGATGTGAAACAGAATAAGTGGGTATCCGACGATGTGCTAACAGAAACTTCGATATCACTTTGTTCTGTAATTATTTGATATTTCATAATGAATATAAAATATAATCCTTTATATGATTTCTAAATAATAAATAAAAATGTATCATTAACTCATCCCGGATTTTTTTAATTATTCACGGCATACTGAGCCTAAATTCGTGATCAGTTAGAGTGCTATACAAACACCAGTTTTACTCAATGCGAGTTTTTGTTTTGGTCGATTAGTAATGGTAACCCGATGAAAATAAGATAGGATACGGTAGTCCGTGATATTTTTCTCCGTGATTACGCTTTTGTTGTATAAAATACACAAAGTCACTGTTTTAATAATATATTTAACACTGGTACATTTCCAAAATCATGGGCTAACGGTTTAATTATTCCTATTCATAAAAAGGGAGACAGAAAAAATGCAGCTAATTATAGAGGTATCACTATTGTAAATTGTATGTCAAAAATATTTTCTCTAACTTTACGTAATAGGCTTAACCTTTGGGCGGAAACCAACGGTGTCTTCCCTGAAGCACAGTTTGGTTTCCGTGAAAAGCGATCTACAGCTGATGCAGTATTTATATTACATACATTAATCCAAAAAGTATTATCTAAGCAAGGTAAACTTTGGTGTGCTTTCATTGATTATGAACGTGCTTTTGATTCAGTAATTCACGATGCTCTTTGGTTTAAATTAATAGAAATTGGTGTCAGTTGTAAATTGATAAATATCATTAAATCCATGTATAGTGTTGTCAAGTCATGTGTAAAATTGCCATCTAACAGTTCTTTTTGTAATTCTGAATATATGTCCGAGTTCTTTGATGTTTCTATAGGATTAAAACAGGGCGAACCCTTGTCGCCATTGTTATTTTTACTTTTTCTTAATGATATTCAATCATGTATTGACTTTAATGTTTTGACTGATAAAGATGTTGAATTATTGTCTTTGTATCTCATACTGTTTGCCGATGATATTGTTGTTTTCACAACCAGTCATGATAGCCTACAAAAACAATTAGATAATATATATGAATATTCATGTAAATGGGGTTTAAAAATAAATGTAAATAAAACTAAATTATGTATTTTTGAAAAGAAAAAACAGAGTCATCCAGATATATTTATTAACAATGAAAAGATTGAAAGAGTGGATGATTTTACTTACCTTGGCTTAAAATTTAAATATACTGGCACATTATCATTAGCTATGAAAACTCTAAAAGATCAAGCCTTAAGAGCATATCACAACATGCTTTATATCTTTGACAAAATAGAATTTGATATAAAAACTAAATTCAAAATTTTCGATAGTATGATAGTACCAATACTTTTATATAATTCAGAAATTTGGGGTGTCTATTCGTGTAAAGAAATAGACTCCCTTCATCTTCGTTTTTGTAAATCTTTGCTTGGCGTAAAAAAACAGACAAATACTACTGCTATTTATGGCGAACTTGGACGATTCCCATTGAGTCTCATTTGTAAAGAAAGGGCAATAAAGTTTTGGCTTAAAATCTTAAATAGTGAATACAATTCTCCTATATATTCATGCTATTTAGACCAATGTCAATCTATTAAAGGTACATGCTGGACAACTAAGATGCACTCTATCATAGATCATTTGGGTTTCTCTTACATAAGAATGACCGATTTTTCACCTAATATCAAGTATAATTACATTTTAATGAAGAATACATTACGTGACCAATTGGAATGGAGAGCTTACCTTATAAACAGTCCAAGATTTACTTATTATTCTAAATTTAAGAAAGACTTCTGATTGGAAAAATATCTTCAGGTAATTCATAATGATAAATTACGAAAACAGCTAAGTTGTTTTAGATTAGGATCACATTTTCTTGAAATAGAGGCTGGTAGATTTAATAATATTCCTCGAGAAAATAGAATATGCAAATTATATAATATGAGGCAAGTAGAATCTGAATACCATTTTTTGTTGTGTTGTCCCAAATATGATGATATTAGACAAAAATATTTTGGTCATATAGCCTGGCCCAATATTAATAAATTTTGTGCTATTATGTCCAACACAAATGAACCAAACTTGCTGAATCTGTCAAGATTTCTATCTCGTGCTTTTGGTGTAAGAAAAAATTGTCTCTGATTTCCCAAGTCTTTTAAATCTTTTTATAAACATATTGTTGTATGTTATGCAACAAAATACCCTGTCTATTTCACTGTTTCTGATCTGGTACATTGCTTTTGAAATACTGTATATGTAATACTTTATGCTTATGTCTTTGCCATATTTCCCTATCTTGTAAATGGCCAAAGACAGTCATGTCGATTTGCCAATAAAGATGTATGTATGTATGTGTTGTTAAATAAATATATAATCAACACAGATATATCCAATCAATTAGTAATACAGTATTCTGTATAAATTTAAAGCACGATATTTGAGATCAATACGTAAAGGATGTCCTGACAGACTTCTACACAAGACGGAGGTTAAAACTGGAATCTTCTTTTTTATATTCAAAATCATCAATTATTAAAACAATTTACAGAATTAACAAATGTGTCAAGCATGCCTCAGTCCCAGCCAGCATGACTATATCGGATAGATATCGGTATTAGAACGGCATATCGGCATAACGGCCCGATGTCTATCCGATATCCATCCGTTATATTAGGGTGGTTCATTATCCTAGCTCCTAACATAACAAAATAAATAATAACGTTCAGCAGTGAAAATTTAAAGAAGCTTATGCAATAAAAAAAACTATATATGTCAATATTCTATGTTCTGATAACCGTTGTCGGTCCGTTCACTGCCCGATATCGTGATTAAATAATTTCGTTTATATTTAAATTTAGTTCGTTTAAACCGGAAATGCTGATTCGTACATTGAAATATACTGATACGTCTGCTGCAATTCAGTTCGGCGCGGAAACAAAACCTGTAAAAGCATCATAATTTTGTATTTATTTCATCTTTGGTAAAAAACTATAGAAACATATCGATTTTCGAACATTAATGCCTGTTTATTTCAAAGTGCAGATCAGTTCTAGCCTATATATGTGATATATTTTCCGTTGTATTTTACTTGTAATCAGTTTTCGCGACAAACAAAATTTTTCTGTTAGAAGTTTATAGATAAACTGTCATTTCATCAAAATTCAGGCTGGTATTTTATTCATTCTTTATGTTCAATGTATCTAAAATAGCATTATTATGCATTTTATTTAATTTTATTCAGAATATTCTAGTTAAATAAAATCACGAAGCTACATATGGCCTAATCGTAGGTAATTTAAATCCCTGATAAAATAAATGTTATGGCCGAAATATTTTGCATTTTATTTATTTTTCAAAACTTGTGAGTTGAATATGACTTCCTATTGGTCAAAACGCAGGAAAATTGTTTCCACAGTCAATGATCATATTAATGCAATAAGTAATTTAGTAGTTGATGAAGGACACCTTAATGATTCAATTAACAGTAATCCAGATATGGCCAATTCATTGTCTCTTGACCAAGCTCAAGGTACTGACCTGTTCAAGGATACTGTTGAGAGTGGTATTAACAATATGTTACATGATAAAGTGTTGTCTCATGGCAGTTTTGAAAATGATTATTTCTCCAGTTCTGAAAATGAATATTTCTCCGACAGTTCGGATGGTGAATCTGATGACTGTGAGGCAAATTTGGATACACTTTTATTGTATTGGGTTACGAAACATAATATTAGCCATTCTGCATTAAATGATTTGCTTGCAATTTTGCGCCAGTATCATACCTACTTGCCAAAAGATGCCAGAACTTTGTTAAAAACTCCAAAAAATTATGAAGTTTTAAATATTGCTGGTGGTTGCTATTACCATTTTGGAATAGAAAGTTGGGTCATGTCAATAGTTAATGGTGCGGACAATGCAAATGAAGTTTCTCTTCAAGTAAATATTGATGGACTCCCTTTGTTCAAAAGTTCTGGTGCTCAGTTGTGGCCAATATTGGGACGACTTATTAAACCTTTTATTTCCAAGCCATTTGTTATTGGCCTATATTCTGGAGACCAAAAACCTACTAGTGTGGCCGAGTACCTTGACCATTTTATTCGTGATTTGAGAAATTTACTTCAGATTGGAGTTAGGGTCTCTGATGAGTCTGAGAACAGGGTTAATTTTATGCTCTCTTGTGTAATATGTGATGCACCTGCAAAAGCCTTTGTAAAACAAATAAAATGCCACAGCGGGTATCATGGTTGTGATAAATGTGTACAACGTGGAGAATGGCAGGGGAAAATGACATTTCCTGCAAATGATTCTCCACTTAGAACTGATGCTTCATTTGATGAAATGCAATTTGAAGAACATCATATTGGTCAATCACCATTTCATACTTTACCTGTTGGGATGGTTTCTCAGTTCCCTACAGATGCTATGCACTTGGTATATCTTGGAGTTGTGAAACGCATGATTCTGCTCTGGATAAAGGGGCCACTTGAAAATGGGTGCCGCATTGGTGCGAGTACTGTTAAGAGAATTTCTGATAGTTTGTCTGATATAAAGAGTTTTTTGCCAAAAGAATTCAGTCGCAAAGCCAGAACACTTGATTATGTTGAAAGGTGGAAAGCAACTGAGTTTCGACAGTTCTTGTTATATTCTGGTCCAGTTGTTCTTAAGAAACACCTTCGGCCTGATTTGTACAAGCATTTTATGTTGCTGTTTATCAGTGTGTTCTGCTTGTCTTGCAGTTTCTTTTGTGACACTTACAGAGATTATGCTCAGGGGCTACTTTTGAAATTTGTTGATCAGTTTGGTGAACTATATGGCAGAAATATGCTTGTATACAATGTACATGGTTTGATACACTTGGCATCAGATGTTAAGAACTTTGGCCCATTAGAAAACTACTCTGCCTTTGTGTTTGAAAGCTATCTTGGGAAAATGAAGCGTATTGTAAGAAAACCCACATTGCCATTGCAACAAGTGATTCGCAGAATATCTGAAAGTAAAGGAAGTCTGTTTGATTCTGCTGTAAAGGTTTCAAACAAAGAAGGCATCTTAAAGAAAACTAATGTAAATGGACCATTGCCTTTGAGATTCAACCATATGGTGATTTCACAGTTTAAAGAAATCCATTTTCCTGATTGCTTTTTCTCAACATCACGAGGCAACAACTGCTTTCTTATAAATGATGATGTTGGTATTATCAGGAATATAGTTGTTAAGGATCATACTGAAAAGATGTTTGTTTATGAACAATTTTTAAATGTGACAGATTTTTTTAATTTCCCATTACCATCTTCAGACCTTAGAATAAAGCGTGTTGCTGACCTTAGTGGCATATTGTGTGTCGCTGATGTAAAAGACATTGTTTGTAAATGTGTACTTCTTCCTATTGATGATGGCTTTGTATGTATACCGCTTATACATGGCTTGGAGTCAGCGTGATAAGAGTTGTCTGTCAAGAACTGTAATAGTTAAATACATTAGAAAATAACGTAATTGGAATTTTGGTCACAGTTTTAATGCAACCGTAATTGCACTCAATCAGATCTTTTGCTATAATTTTCACAAGTAATCAATATCATTTTAAGTACTCGGAATCTTTTTTTTTTTTAAAAAATTATTTTTAATCTATTTATTTAAACTGCACAATTTCCAATCAGGTATAGTTATTTCAAAAGAATTTAAAAAAAAAATATGATGCTTATTTATGTTTTGCTTTCATTTTGCCAGACAAACAATGTTAAAGTATCTGGTAGTTGAATTTGATACGAATGAGATAGCGGTCATTTCTGAAAAATGGCTTATCAAGGACAGTGGCACAGATGGTTCCGGTGAAAGCGTACTTTGGCCCCCCATCAAAACATCAGCCAAACTAAATTTGGCATTGACAAAGCATGCAGAGCCAGACAACACATGGGTGTCTTGTACAAGTATAAGAACAATGTACACAACTGGTAAATACTGTATACCTTGTTTTCATTTCATTTCATATATGTATAATATTGAACTAAAATGCATGCATGCACTTACATTTCTTAGTTTTCATATATCCTTGGACAGAAGTATGGTAGGGCCACCGTGGCCGAAGGACTACAAATATCATGGCCCCTCACTGCTGTGGGTTTGAATTCGGATTTTTCATGTGAGGAAGCTTTCCAGCTGGATAGCAGTAGGTTGGTGGTTCTACTCGGGTGCCTCTGTGTAATTAGCTGGACGTCACTATATGATTGAAATACAATTGCAGCGACGGTAAATTTCGAAACACATAGAAGCATAGGTAGTCATACCCATACCTTGATTCCTTTTTCTTTGCTTTAAACATATATAACAAAAACTTGGTGTTTGCTAAGTAAGAGCTGTAGAGACCCTGCTGATAATATATATTTTGTGAGGCTTTTAAGGAAATGCAGAGAGCTGATCTCTGTGCACACTGCCAAGAGAACATGGCAAGAGAGGTTTAGTGATTTTTAGTATCAATTATATATACTGATACCATTCTCTCTGATGCATCACTCCCATTTAAGATTGAATGTTCATATAATTTTGTATGGGTGATATTTATTAATCGAATCAATTCACATTTCTGTCACCGTACCAGTGGCCGAGTGGTTAGGGTGTTGGCCTCAGGAGGAGGTCATGGGTTAGATCCGCGGCCGCAACATATCAAAGTTGTAAAAAATGGTACTGGTATAACTCCCTTGCTTGGTTATCAGGACTGGTTGGCCTGGTGTTGGGATAATGTGACTGGGTGTGGTATTATGTCACATGTCTACGGTGTGATACTGCAGTCTGGCAGCACTATATCTGTCTCAAGTAGACATAGTCTCCAAATGACCGAAATACTGTCGGTGGGATTTTAAATCCAACAAACAAACAAATAATTACATATATTTCTATCCTTAATGTTATACAGAGAGGCAAATCATTACCATTAACATGTTAGCTGTAGCAGGTATATCAGTTTTTTTTAATAGCTTTCATGGGAACTCAAACCATTGATTTTTTGCATTAAGCATTTAGAGTGTATTGCTCGGGTAATCATCACATTTGGACACATGTTTACGTGTACTTGTTGAGTAATACAATACATATGTTTCAGATTCGTTGCAAAAAGCTCTACGGAAGGCGAAGGAAGCTGAAGTTGAGTCGGATATTCTAACAGATACATGTACAGTTAGTACTCCAGTCACTTCAACGCCGAAAAAAAGGAAGCATAGGTATGTGAGCTTAAACAAGTAAATAATAAATATGGTTTGTATGATCATGAACTTTATAAACTGCCATTGTTGATCTTAAAATGTTTGGGTAAGAAGAGTATAACACATTAATATTTTTGGTTGAACTTTTATCGAAAATATTTATAAAAAAAATGTTTCACTCCTGAAAAAAAGAAAAATTCAACTTAAAATAATCATTTTATTATTTTGTGAGCAGTTAACTTTTGACATTGAAGTAAGGGGCCCCCGTGATTGAAGGGTAAAGTCGTCAACTTAACACTCACTCAGCCCCTCACCGCGTGGGTTCGAGTCCCGTTCAGGACTTCGGATTTTTATGTGAGGAAGCCTTCAAGCTGGCTTGCGGTAGGTCAGTGGTTCTACGCGGGTGCCTCTGTGTACTCGGGGTCTTCCTCCACCTATAATTAGCTGGAGGTCGCTATATGATAGAAATATTATTGCAGCGACAGTAAATTCCAGCACAACAACAACAACATTGAAGTAATATTTTAAAAATTTAATATGTCATACTCTATGGTTAGTATCTGTTTAGGCCCAACCCACGATTCATCAACTCAGAGTCAGAATCGGAGAGAGAGAGCGAAACTGATTACCCGACTCCCCCAAAAAAATTCCATTCGCTAAGAAAATCAAATTACCACAACCTCAAGAGTCACCAATACGACCACAACCTCAGGCATCTCCAAGACCACAACCTCAGGCATCTCAAAGGCCACAACCTCAGTCGTCTCCAAGGCCACAACCTCAGGCATCTCCAAGACCACAACCTCAGTCGTCTCCAAGACCACAACCTCAGTCGTCTCCAAGGCCACAACCTCAGGCATCTCAAAGGCCACAACCTCAGTCGTCTCCAAGACCACAACCTCAGGCATCTCCAAGACCACAACCTCAGGCACCTCAAAGGCCACAACCTCAGGCATCTTCTAGGCTGTCATCATCTACACCCAGCTTGAACCAAGCTCAGAATGTTTTATCAGGTAAAAAAAATGTATTCTTAAATTAGTTAAATGTAATATTGTTTCGGCAAGTGAAAAATCAACTTGTCCGCTTGCTATGAGGAGTGAATGGTAGTGCAGGACAATCAAGCATTTTCTTGATAATTTTCTTCATATGACCATCTCAGCCTGAGGCAGGACGAGTGAAGATTTTAGGAATTTTTCAGGCCTGTGTTTTATTGTATAAGAGAATATGAGGGAAGCTGGAGTACTAGATTGTTGCTTATAATATGTAGTATTGCTTATTCAATTAAGTTTGATCATCTGGTTGTGAGTTTACCTTGTACTTATTTGTTTGTGTGAAATCAGACATTTGTCTGAAACCTTAATTAATTAGTCATTATTATGGTTTATATCTTCCTTGAATGGATTTTATTTTCAATTTTATTTGATGTTACAGGTCGTGACATAGTAATACTCAGAACCCTGGAAGACATAAAACAGGATCAACGCGAAATGATGGCTATGATTTCTGGGCTGTTCAAGCGACTGGATGGTTGTGGGGAGAAAAACACAGATGCTCCAGATGGAGTATGCCTTCCAGTATCAACGGAGGAGCAACTCAAGGATACTGAAGAAATTCTGAAGGAGCCAGGCTCTATGAAAATGATGGTATAAACATATTAAAATATGTTCAAAAGATATATTTTTTAATGTATTTATTTTTTTTGTCTTGTTAAGAGAGCCGATAAGCTTAAATGAAAATCTTGAGTTCCTTGAAAGTACATCTGTATAGGAAGCACTTTGTATGAAGCAAACAACACTGCTTTACATGTCTGTCTGAACATGGTTCCTATCAAAATCAAGCTGAGATACCATTCACTCTGTATTCTTTTTGCCTTTGTAATAACAACTGTTTCACTATTCCGAGATATAATAAAGTATTTTTAAGACATTTATATATTCATCATAATTTTCTTTAAATATCAGTATTTTAAGGACTAATTGCTGTAGCTGCAGTGATTTTCTTGAAAATTATATTAAAGCCTGTACCCAAGAATTTGAGAAAATTTAACAAGAAAATCACATTATTAAATTATTATACCCCCTGAACAACAAAGTTGTAAGGGGGGTATACTGGATTCAGATTGTCTGTCTGTCCGTCCGTACGTCTGTCGGTTTTTTTTTTGTCCGGGCCATAACTCAAAATGTACAAAAGGTATCAAGAAGTTTTTGTAAATTTTGGAAAAAGATAATAAGTTGGGAGAAACTATTTTTAGCAAAGGAAGACAGCCTATTCTGGTAATCATCATCATCAAAAATAGCGTTTAATAATACCAACATAATTAATTAATGCCCTATAATATTTAGCAACATAAATTCCCAATTTATGATTTCATATTGTAATATTGATTTCATGCAGGTCAACTATTTCTCCAACATTGGTGGGTCATCAGTCAAAACAATGACCAAGCGAATAATGAAGGAGGCATTGCACAACAGCTTGGCCATTGAATTCAATTGGACGGGAGCCAAGGGAAAGATGGCTTTTGGGTCACTGAAGCTGAGTTCCTCAATTCTCAGTAAGATTATTTGTTTGTAGTATTCATTACAGCACTAACTACACTATTTACTATAGAACAATAATTAGCTTGAAGACTGAACTTATGTTTCCCATAGCATCTGACCATGTGCATTGTGTTTTGCATCAGTCTTTTTTGTGTCACCTGTGTAGATTGAAAGATTCATGGGGATCACTGTTTATTGAATAACTACCTTTTAGTAGAGGCAGTGTTGGGATTTCTTAAGTACAGTATTAATCATGTATGTAAAAAATCAACAATTTCTCATGGTACCACTTTATAGTGATATAACTGTCTCTTCCTTTGTTAGTCATGTGTAATATTACATGGCAATGTCACTAAATGAATAGGTATGTTAACAGCATATGTATTATTTTGGGGTAAAATCAATGAGATACAAAGTAATACGACAAACACTGATGGATGTGGTCGAGTGGTATCATGCTTGACCAATAATTGAGGGGTCGGGAGTTCGTTCCGCCCACCGAACCATGTCCTTCGGAATCAGCCCCTACGTTTTTGCGAAAAAAAAAAGAGTAGGGGCATATGTACCCAAGCTTCTCTGTATCTGCATCCTCATCTCTGTTAGGTGTTGCAAAATGACTTACAGTTGTATTGACATGACATTAAATCCAAACAAACAATTTGACAAATGTGAAACATTCCAGTTTTTATAGTTAGCATAAATTTTTCAATAGGCACATTTCATGATTGTTTTCAGTGCACATTTTTAGGGCTTTGAATGTTCAAAATGCTTAATATATATATATTGTACAGAGAAACTTTCCACAAACCAATGCACACGATACAGAGTTTTTTATCAAAGATTGGCTTAGAAATGCGTCCGACAGGGATGGGGGAAGAAAGAGGCGAGTTACAACGACACACCACCATGATGATCACCATTATGATCAGTCTTAAGCGGATAAAAATTATAACAGACGTTTCACATTTAGAATATGAAATAACATGGTATATGGCCTTTTTGCAAAAAAATGTCCATATATTGCAATCATTACCTTTGGTGGACCATTTAAGCCTTTCTTCATAAAAAGGTAACAGTGTACATTGACATTGCAAAATATTGGTCTTACAACAATCATTAAGTCCACCATTTTTCCCAGTATAATATCAGATTTGTTTACATGTTTGCCAAGCTTTTACTATTTCTTTTTTTGATTAAAAAAGAATCTGAGCTCTCAACATTGTGCAAAATGCTGAACATTTCACCACTTGTTCATGTACTAGTCAAATATTGTAAAGGAGAGAAATACTGACTACATGATGACATATGAATTAATTTTAATGTTTCTTTTTATAGACTTCTCTTTTATTAATTTTTTTATACAGTCAGTTTTTTCCTATGTTTTGGTGTGTATTAATGATGCCAGATATGTTATTTTGATTAAGTATAGTTTTTAATGTAAACATATTTTTCTGTTAAAATTACTTGTAAAATTACCATATTGATCTCATTACCGATACAGTATAGTTTTTGTTGTAAAAGGGAGTGGCAGATTGATAGCTGTTATTTTATTTTTTATCATTTAAAGGGTTTTTAACCATTTTTTATGCCCCCCACCACTTAATGTGGGGTGGGGCATATAGATTTGCCTTTGTCCGTCCGTACGTCCATCCGTCCCAAAGTTTTGTCCGGAGCACAGCTCAAAAACTGTAAGAGGTATCAGCATGAAACTTCATAGGTGGAGAGATCTCAGTAAGGATAAGTGCACTGTACAAGAACTATAACTTTCCAATGCCTTTTAATTTTTAGCTCGACTATTCAAAGAATAGTTAGAACTATTGCGGTCACTCTCTCCTCGGCGTCCGCGTTAATCTCATCAAGGGGGAGTGCAGTGACCAAGAACCCATAATTTCGGAGTTATTGCCCTTTTTGTGATTTTTTCATACTTAGTTTTTGTCCGGGCCATAACTCAGAAACTATAAAAGGTATCAACATGAAACTTCATATGTGGATAGATCTCATCAAGGGGGAGTGCAGTGACCAAGAACCATAACTCTCATTTGCATAATTTCGGAGTTATTGCCCTTTGTTAAGTTTTCTTACTGTAATACTAACAAAGCGCTGGAATAGTCGAGCGTGCTGTCATCAGACAGCTCTTGTTAATACTTAAATTTTTTCAGGAGCGTAACACAAATGCTACTACAGGGATTGATTTCAAATTTTTCATCATGTTGCATACATTTAGGAGAAGTGCAGTGCCCAAGTTCCATAGCTCTTGGTCAAGTTATATTTGAGTTGCCCTTTGTTATAATTTCTTGTCTGGAGCATAACATGAATTCTATCGCAGGGATTGACTTAAAACTTTATTATAATGTTGCATACATCAAGGAGAAGTCTAGTGACCAAGTTCAAGTAAAATTTGAGTTATCGCCCTTTGTTTTATTTTTATTGTCGGAAAGTCAACTTGTGTTTGACAAGGAGCTTTGCTAGAAGCTATTAAATTCTTGTCAGCAGCAGGATTAGCTTATATGGTCAGTCATAAATATGCTTATTGGAATGAATTTAGGGCATATTCTGTATTTTTAGCATGTGCTCATTGCCTTTCCACTTGATCAAAGTCACCTTTTGTATAATATCCTTATCAGTCTGGGCAAAAGTTTTGACATGCTTTCATGAGAAAAAAGCAGTTGCGAGGGCATCTGTGTCCTATGGACACATTTCTAGTTTTTTTAGCTTTTTGTTTTTGCTTTACTAGTCATAATGGAGCAAATTAATTGTTTTCACGAGGGGACACGTTTAATATTGTTATAAACACAGATTTTCTACTTGTCCCCACTAGAATAGATACACATTTAGTCTCTGGCTTATGGCTTTATTATGTAGCTTTTATCATGTAAAAATGTTATGTGAAAAAGGGATATAAAAGCAAATATTATAACCTTTTGTTTCTCTCAATAACTGGATCAAAACCAAGGTCCCCTTGTATACTAACATCGTCGGAAACCCACGGATGACTTTATTCCGTTTCACTGCATGACATCATGCCGTGGGAAAGTACGTTTAGAAAAGCTCGTTTTACAACCTTTTACAACAGTTATTGATTAAAACATCGACCAATGAAAACTCCCTAATAAACAACACACTCTTTAATGTGAAGGCATAAATTCATATAAACAATGGGACAACGTGTCCGTCAGCGACGTGCAAAATGTGTGCTTATTTAGCCTGATCAAAATATCAAGTAAAAACTGTCGACGACTCAGCAGTCAAGGTAGTAAATACTATTTCAGTAAGAAATTTACATATGAGCAACAATGTTTATATAGAAAGCTGTGCACACAAGTCGTGTAGATATGCCTGATTGAATAGTTGTATTTAAAATGATTGGATGAAAAACCGTGATGGAACCAATGAAATTGCGTAATTCTGACACACCCTAAACCGAGCAAATTCAAGCGTAATTTCCCACGCAGGGTTTTTTTTCGCCCATTTTGATGACCATTATTGGGTCATGTTCCCAATGCCAAAAAGTATGTTTTTTTCCCAATTTCAAGGAAAACATTCCAACCAGGCAAAAAAAATAATTTTGTGCCATATTAATCACATTTTGTCACAGTAAATAGTATTTTTCACACTGAAAAACTATATTAAATATTATATTAAATTGCCGATATCGGACCGATATTGGACCGACAACTATAATAAAACGATATCGGACCGTTATAATCCGATGGGCAAAACGATAACGGCCCAATATCATAAACGATATCGGGCCGATAAAAAAGAAACATTGGATAGATATCGGACCGATATTAGAATGTTGGCTGGGGTGGGCGGAGTTACTGGAAAACCATTAAAGTGACAAAGCGGAATAACAAGACTTATCATGCCGCTAGATGACCAAAGGTATAATCAATGAAGCCATTAAAGGTGTCAGACATTAAAATGGCAATAAACTAATAAGTCATGACACGTGCCAGATATCGAAGTTATAAAAAGAATTTACATCTAGATACTTTACTTATTCAAGAAACACACAATAAGCGAAATATAAATGAAACTTATTAAACATAATTTGTATGAACATAATAATGTTAATAATGGGAATACGTAATGATTTAAATATACAAATGACACAGACATAACATAACTTCATACATATCAACATGCATTGTGTATAAAACATAAACGGAGAAAAAGACAGAAAGAGAAAAGATGAAAGAAAAATAAAGAGTTGTAGCGCAAATTATTCGGTTGAATAATTAACCGCTACAACAGTAAAATAGAATCATTAAGTAAGCTTAAATTATGTTAAAATACCTTATACAATGTGAAAAAAGATTTAATACCAGTGTTAGTTAACGGAATAAGTATTATATAGAAGACACGATTTTATCAATTAGACACTAAGTAACAAGTAAGAAATAAAATGACATCAGGCCCATATTTTGCCGGTTTATGTTTTAGACAGTTTCTGTTTTTTGTTTTTGATTAATGTTAGATTAAGAGGGATTAGATTAAGGGCAATGAAATAGGTACATACATGCATAGATCTATTTTGGCATAAATGTGAAACACAGCATGACATACAACTAAAATGAGAATGGGCAATAATAATGTACTTGTATACGTCTGCTTAGTCAATTTGTTTTCAAAGACAATTTTCCCTTCTCAGTGCTTACAGTTTTGGTACATTTTAGTTATCTGCCTTTGAAAATGACATAAAAGAGCAAAAAATCACTTTCAGGGGCAGATAACTAAAAAGTAGAATGGGGACCCCGTATTTGTTTGTTTGTTGTTTTTTCCATAAATTTCTTTTTAGTGTGATTATCTATAATCATGCAAAGTTTAAGAAAATTCTCTGCGCCAGTTTATATTTCCCTACTTTGTTTTTATAGTAAAAATATTTCTGTAGGAAACTCCTTTAATCATCCATCGTCTGCTAGCGGAGAGTTATCGGCAGAAGGTTTTGTAACCAATGAAATTAAAGTAAGTGAATATGATATAAAGTCGAAATTCCTTTACTAAAACAATGTGTTTCCTATCCTTTTCCAGTAAATTTGCACTTAAGAAATACAACAACAGGAAACAAGTATTAAACTTTTATTGTGAACGTTTTTGAAGTGTTTTGAAAAATCACAGATATCTCGAACCTTGATCACATTTGTTCATTGATATTTCTTGATGGTAATACTTACAAGAAACACTTTATTTTCAATAGAATCTTTTAGATATTGTCGATAATGTGTAAACTATTTTCAAACAACAATTAAGGCATGTTAATTGATTATAATTAGATTTGCATAAGTGCCTTATGAAAAATTCATTAAGCTTAATTTCACTATCGTTCTTTGTGCATTAAGTTCAAGAGAGTGACCAATTCTAAAAGGGAATATTTTAGGAAATATGGATTTAGAAGGAATGAAGCATTTGTAGTTAGTTAAGTATGCACATTTTGGAATGTATACCGCCGTTGGTGAATGTTGGGCTAGCTTATTTGACAAATAAAGGACGTTTTTTTAGAGAATATGTATTTCTAAAAGTCAATAAAGCATTAAAGCGGATGTGATACAAAAATAATTCTAAACGTCTTAATTAACGTCCAATCAGTCGTTGTAAGTTAAATTTCTTACTGTCGTCGCTTTGTCTCAGCAATGTCATGCTTTCTTTTAACACCTGCCATTGATGAGTATAAATAAACAACGCAAGGTCGTATATTTCTGTATACATATACTAGTCAATGGATTATGCTATGCTATAAAGTTATGCTGATATAGACATTGAGTTCCGGACTTTCGGTCAGTCTAAACACAAGCTGCATCTTAGATTATTAAGCTGGATGTTGGTTAAATCGAACGATTGGAGTCAACAGCTAGAATATGCAGAATCCTTCATAGATTAAACTAACTACATGGCTTGAATATGGAAAATCATTGAAGTAATACAAAAAACGAAAACAGACCAAAAGCACCCACAATTACAGTAGTAAGCAAGACTTTTAAGACTTTTAGCAAATCAGTCATTCTAGGACATAGATTACTTTTCGTATAATGGTACAGAACAGATCGGTGTCGCAGATGTTCTAAGCGTTCAGTTCAAATTGGATGTTTTTTGGGGGTTTTTTTTATAATTTGATTAATTATTCAATTTCAAAGTCTAAGAAAATCTTAATATATCAATTATGCCCGTATATGATGAACAAATTAGAAAAATAATCAAAGAAAATGTCGATAAATATCACTTCCGGTTTAATATGTCAACATACTACTCTCGTCGTCTAGAAATCGAAAAACGGCAGGAACTACTGTCTTGCTCTGTTTATTATGGTGCATATCTGTTTTAGTTAGTATGATACTATTGTAAAAAAAAATAACAAAATAATAAAAAAAGTATTTGTATAATAAAAAGTGACAAATTATTATCTTTTGTTAATTTTAATCCAGAGTGAAATTTGCTAGTGATTACTTTATTCCTGAACAGTAAAATGTGTGTTTATATTTCGCCGAAATGTTGCTAAGAGGTCAAATATATTTTTATAAAGCGAGTAATGTTGCCATGGGCAAAGAGAACACATACCTGAGTTATAACCTAAGTTACAGAAAATCATACCGTACGAAAATGTGAGCACTTTTCCATACCGTATGATTTTTTAGTAAAATATTTAATGTAGATGATTTGATATATGATTAAAACAAATTATTTTAACCCACATAATATTGATGATTACTTTGGTGACCAATTTGTAAAAAAAAAATGACAACATATTGACTTTAATCCATTTTTTGTTGCTCAGGTGTTTTCATTTTTATCATAAAAGCCGAAATGGGGATATGGTAATGCAAATGTCAATAACTCATTTATATGACGGTAAAGTTTCTTAAAATTGTATATTTGTATAAGCGAAACAATACATAACCAGAATATATATAGTTTATTTAGATCTGGAAATCGCCCATTAGAGTTGTACTACCTTAAGCTATCTGAAATACTTTACCTCTTTCATAAACGACTCCTTTCGTAACTTCAGTATTAAGCAAATCCTGGAAACAATGTAACCTTACCACGTCGTATGTTATGCCTTTTTAAACTGTCGCATGCAAAATGCCTCGATTAGGATGAGAAAACTGCTTAAGTATTTTATTTCTTCACCAAAGCGCATGTGAAGCGGGAAATTGTGCCTCACACATAGGATCTAATGTTTCTTTTGTCAGATGTACAATATTTCCCTGCATTCGCGAAAACATCCAGAGTTTGTTATCGCGAAACGCATCACTAATGGTAGGGGATACTGCACATCAGACAAACTATTTAAAATAGTTTTCTCCGAATCGAGGCAAAATGCTGCTTGGGACAGCTTTATATGACGTCACATACCACGTGTAACCGATATAATCTCTCTGAGTGCTTTTAAGGTAAAGCAAGACTTTAAGTGTGTGCCATATTCAATTATTAACGCATCACTTTTATTTCAGCTTTTAGATTATGTATATGAGAAATTAATTATTGCAATGGTGAATATTAGAATATGAAAGTATACATAAGTCAATTTAGAAATTGACAAAAGCCTAATTTGTCGTGGTTACAAAGCGAGTCACGTGATTTCAGATCGTTGCTGGGGCTAAGAGTAATTTCTTCTGGCACTACTGCGAAACGAAAGAATGACAGTATATTTTCAATTTTAGATCATTATCAGGTTTGCTTGAACATTAAAAAATATTTTTAAATATGAATATCAGTTGGACAAAGTCATAATGTATCGTATTTACTATTGCTTTATGACACCGACGAGATTATTTTTAACCTATTTTAAAGGCAAATTCCATATTTTAACAAATGATAATTGATATGGTATTTACACTCCGATGAATAGTAACCACTCTTATTTATTCAGTTATCAGTTCCCTTGAGATAATAAGCTTTCTGAATTTAGCTTGAGCTCACGGCGAGAGAGGAAGTACATCCTAATGACCGATACTGGTACGAAACATTGTAATCCATCCACATGGGCCGGCACATGTCAAGATAGACACTGGGCTTCAGGTGAGAAATTACAAACTGGACCAAAGGAATACTTCGATATTGAAAAAATGTAAATGTACGAAATGTCGAGAAAAAAATGTTTTCAATATATGTTTATTGAAAAAAAAAATCTTTCGAAAAATGCTTAAATAAGAGTGATGCAGTCTTCAATGTCGAAAATGGCGATGGCGCCATTAAGAGTCACAGCTGTATATGTAAGATATCTGTATTAAGTTTGTTAAATTGCACGATTATTTTGTGCAACAAAAAAAAAATACAAAACAAGAAATACAATAGAAAAGTATATTTTTAAACAATTAAAATTAGAAAAATAAGAACATTAAACAATTATGTTAGAAAAATAAGTATATTTCACATTTAACATCGTCATTGTAAGTGACTAGGAGTGGTATTATGCCACATGTCTGCGACGTCATACTGCAGAGTGACAGCACTTTATCTGTCTTAAGAAGACATAGTCTCCAAATGACTGAAATACTGTAAGTGGGACGTTCAATTCAATAAACAAATATGCTCTTTCCTGAAACCGAGATAACCACATCTAATTTTATTATTGTATTTACTATTTAAACTTGTTAATTTTACGTTAACTTACGGGGGAAAACCTGCAACTTATACTAATCCCTTTTATTTTTTCTGGACAAATACGTGGTGCCTAGGACGGCCATGAACAACAACCAAACAGGGTTCGAAACCATGACCTTCAGATCCACATTAGTTTCCGCTACCACTGTACCATGGTGTCCTAATATTATCCATAGATGTGCCATGCAATGTTGCTCTACTGGTAGCATTTGAATAACTTCGTGGCCGAGAGTCGGACTCAGGACCTTCTACATTTGAGACAAAAGCTCTTGACAGGTTTTTTAAAAAGTGTATTTTTGATACGTTAATTTGGCAAGACTGACACAGCGTTCCTATTCGGCATTGGTTTACACAATTCAAGTCAGTAATTTATCAGGCATAAACATAATGTCCATTGCCATTGATTTACTGGACTGCAGAACATATAGCGTCCCGTGCCTGTATAAATTAGTAAGGTCTAAAAGTGTAAGATCAAAGGGCATTTAAAATGTTCATTTGCGTCTTCGATAAACAGGCTCAAACTTATTTTAATTATTTCAGCAATCAAATATTGAACTGGCAACTGTTATTTAAAATTGCTTTCACCAGAACTATTTATTGTTTAAATTGATTAAATCATTGTATCTTCATATACACTCTTTAATAAGGGATCAATAATTACTTGACCAGAAGGCAAAGGAAGTATCAGAAAAGGAGAAAGCAAACAATAAAACTTTAGACTTCTATGTAGCCGTTTGTCCTTTCTCCCTTTCTGACTGTATTGGATGGAGTGAGCGTCTCCCCAACAATATCGCTTTATCGGCTCTTCTCTTAAAAATAAAAAGTAAACTAATATAAGATCAAAAAATACTGGTCAACTTTTTTATTTAAGTACCCTTACAATGGTAGATATTGGCGTGATCCCGCTTGCAATGTTTGAAAATAAATTTGCCACGTAACAAAATAACAAATGCTCCACAACGTCAACTTTAAGACTCACCACTTCAAACATTAATTAGCTAGTAACCCGATAATATTACTTCCAGATATCACTCGTTAGTAGGGGGCAGATAATCAGTACAAAATGTTAATAAGCTAGTAACACCACAGTAAATGTCTTCACTGATAGCAATAAATGTATTCTGTATAACCTAACGGTAATGCATGTGCCGCAAAATAGGAATATGGCACCTAAAAAGCAAACACGGGACCCTGACGTATACAATAAAAATATACATGGTATCCCATTTCTACTAAACCTTAATGTAACGTCGCTCTCAATAAAAACAGCAAAATAATAACTAGTTTTTCTAAAATCATAGCATAACAAAGCATAAACAAATCTGTAATTGCATTAGTTTGGCCGCATCTAATGACTCGTTACTCCTGACTGGTACATGATGGTCTCTCCGCCATTATACCAACTCGCGACGAATACTTGAAACATATATGACACGTAAAAGCAGACGCCACTGTTTTATACCACGAGGGTAAGGGTGGGTCAGCAAGATAAACGACGAGAAAAATTTTACCTTGTTATCTTTTGAGGCAGAAACAGGAGAGACGATGGTCCGTTATTTATTAACGCTCTTAATAATTAAAATGCATAAAGGTGAATTAGTAACCAAAAGGACGGAAAGGAACTAAACAGTTGGGAGTTTGCCCCCAGACAACCTGCGCCATTCTGAAAAAAAAAGCGGTCCTTAAATATGATAAATATATATTAGTAAATACATAATATCTCAGAAATGAAATGATTCACGTACCAAATGTTTTTTTTAAATTATTATTTTACCGTCTCTATGGCAATATATCCATAATACGACGTACAGCTAATTTCAGACGAAACATCATTTGACGTTAAGATTTGCAAATAGCTTTTTATATTATACATTTCCATATCTCCCTATGGCGCTTGTATGTTGGTGTGAATTATGTATTAGAAGAAAAGGATACTTTAATGCGCCATTATCTAGAAGTCATGAATGCATTTAAGAATATATCATTTATGAAAGATGGGAGTTCTAATCCACACGTATTTGTTTGAATTCATTGTATTGTTTTACTCTGTAATTCTACCCGTTAATTGCCAATTAAGTACAGATATCATAAAGTTTGGCAGGTCATTTGAAACAATTGATAAAATAAATACAATCACCAGTATTTCTGTTGAACGATGCAAAAAACAATGCGATATAAGGAAAGAGTGTAAATCTGTTGTGTACCACCCCCGGCGACACATTTGTATTTTAGCCAGGAATGAGGATAATTCAAGAATTGTTGAGAACATTGGAACCATACTTTTGACAGATTTAAAGACCGGATATCAGGTGATGTTATATATTTGGATAAATTAAGATGCGTCTTTTTTTTTAAACTTTTTTTTCTTCTCAGATCTAATTGTTAATAATAAGTCTTAGGGTAAACATTGCTAAATATATAAAATAAATATTATTATATGTAAAGTTACATTTGTAGTTTTTTATTTATTTATTTTTACAACGGAAAATGTAAAAAGATAATGACTGCACGACGCAGGAATTTATCAAATTGTTTCATTAAAAAGCAACAAAATAGAGAGACACACACGCACGCACACACACGATAACAATAAATAACGCTTTATCTCCTATATAAAAGTTAAATTTTTAAATCAAACAAAACATGATTATACTAAATTTTAATAGTAGACGAAAGTGATATTATCACTTCTGACCACTTGCCACTAAACGCCACGTTATATTTCGATAACACTCTCGATTATCAGAAAATGCAAGAAGATGTAGAAAAGATCGGTTTTATAACATACAGAGTACTAGTAAACGATCGTTTGATTTGTCTGTTTGTTTGTTAATTTCGTAAACGATCGTAATGGCGTTATAGTGAGTACGATTAACAATTTAAGGGCAAATACGTGCAAATATAAAAATAAACTTAACTAAGTCAAATAGAAAACAACATTGCAATAGAGAATAAAAAACAAGTACATAAATTTCTAAACGTGTGTTATACGTAGATGGGCAAATGCTGGCACCTCTCTCTCTCTCTCTCTTTCTCTCTCTCTCTCCCTCTCTCTCTCAGTTAACTGGACGAAATACTCTCAAATTGCATGTGTGTGTGTGTGTGTGTGTGTGTGTGTTTAAACTTAGTGTGGTTACAAGCCTTGTTGTTTTTATCAACATATGTGTGTTGATATATTTTTATTATGTGTTCTTTAAAAGAATTTTTCACCACACCTATTTGTTATTTACTAAATCACGCAATTTCTGCAATATGGAAATTATTTTTATCTAGGGAATGTTCGTACTGATTTGAATAAAACTTGTGGCTCAACCCCATTACAAATATTTTGAAATAAAATATGTTTAACTATTAATGGACGAGAATAGCAATTCTATAAGAATTTCAACAACCAAAATTTGAAGAGATAAATGAAGTTGCAAACATGTATTGTTAATTTTGCTGTACTAGCTCCCTCTCAAAGGCTGAAAAGAAATAACATAATGAGTAAACCTACACTAGCGGATTATTACGAGCACTTTTATTTGTACAATTATCATTTTAAATATTAATGTTGATTTTAGAAAGATTAAAGAAAACCATCAAACTACATTCCTAATTTATCGCACGCCAGAATTCAAGGCATATTCGAATAACACAACTACTACTTCGCAAAATGGCAGGCTATTTAAGCATCGTTAGGTTTACGGAACGGAACACCTAGGGAAAATGAAAGTTAAGAAAGTGGTGTCTTTCAACGATCAAACGGGTTCAGATATCTGAATATCAAAGTACGACATTTATCGTTGTGCGAAATTAATCGATGTACTATGCTAGCCACGGTACGATACAAGTATGACATTATATTAATCACTCTTACTCTAGTTTGTTAAGATTGAAAAAAAAAAAGAAATAAAACACCGTTCTCCAGAAGAGTTATATTATTAAAGTTTCTAATTATTACAGACGGAGCCCTGTGGCAGTATCACGTGCAGCTCGGACAAAACGTGCACTGCAACACGATCGGGACCGCTTTGTACTCTACAAGGTATACTTTAAAGCAGCTCGTTCACAGACTGTCATTGACTAAGAATTTAAACTTTTAATTAAACGTGTAAGTTTCGTCTATAAATACCCATCTACATATGCACTGGCACCCAAAGCATTATTCCGTGATTGTAAAAATAATGAGTGTTTTCTCGTCACATACAATAGCGTTACGAACGGTATTGAACCTAATTTTAGAATATCTGTTTTCGTGTGCCGTCATATGACAGATCACAATTACTTTTCACGCATGCGCTATTAACACAGACTGAACTTACGAATTCGCTATTCGGAACAGGTGAAGGTGCGGAACGTGTCATTTGGTACCAGAAGCTCGGGGATACTGAATTCAGCTTTAAACCGATTTCCCCGAAGTGGCCGTTTACGAAAATAGCGTTTCCCCGTGTTAATTTGTCAGACAACAAAGACTTAACCAACTTCAACATTTCTACCAATTGTCTACCGATTGTCTGTAAACGAGCTGTTTTATGAAAACTCCAAAGTTACATTTTTTTTGTTGTAAATGGTTTCCCAAAAATATCATTGAAATTAATCACTGCCATTTACCATAGTGCTACCATCTCCAATTAGAAGCTCTTGACATACGATATATATATGGATATACGATATGGATGTTTATATCACTTTTCGAAATCACTTTACCACTGTATGGGAGCGACACCGGATATTGGTACTAAGCGCAGCGAGAAAAAGTCGAGCGAAGCTTGACCTAAGGGTACGTTTTATCGAAATTTTAACGTTTCTAAGAATCTGACATGCACGATCATATATGTATTCATCTATAACAAGTTTCACCGTCTATCAAACCAAAAATTACTCTGAAACACTGTTATATACTTTAGATCGTCTTAAAATATATCATCTTGTTCCGGCAAAAAATTATATTGTCAACTTAATTCCCTTTAAAATACTTCCATTTCAACTTAATAAAAACATGTATGGTCTGGTTTTATCCGCCATAATCTAATATTTATGTATATGTTAGTTCTTCCTATCTTTGATTCTAATCAACAACAAAATCTTATTAATATCATTTTTTACTGTACGGCGGCGTATATGTTGTGTGTACGGCTAATTGATTTTCCAAAAAAAGAAGGTGTACGGCTTCTTAATGTTTTCTTCCACAATATAAAAGTACAATTAAGCGACTTTTTCTCGCTTCGCTTAGTACCAGTATCCGGTGTCGCTCCCATACGGTGTTTACTGTTTATAAAAGGTGATACGAATTGACTGCAGTTTCCTTTTAATCGAAAAAAAAAAAAAAAAAGATATGTAATATAGGACTAGTTGTTGGTACCGTTGAAGGTTTTAAGATGTACATAACATGTTCAGTCCCAACATAATACCGAAACCATCATGGGAAGTGTCTTTACATTTGAAAAACTTATATCTTTCTGTTTTTTAGAAGAAAAAAAATATTTAAAAAAAAAACACTTAAATGTGATTAAAAATATCTGTAACACGGCCTGTGTGGTTTTCTAATGTTTAAAATGGATACCGCACACTAAATACGGGGCGGAGTTTCCCGCCCACGCAATAAATGATGCAAAACCATGCATTCGGTTTTTCAAATATCTATACAGTAATGGCGACATGGCTTATGATTCCACTAGGTGGTCCTTAGTATTCACTCCAACAGTGTGTGCGGAATCCATATTAACCTCCAATTCGCTTTTTTATATATTCTACATTTAGATAAAAATGATAAAAAGTGAAGTAGAAATTAGCAGTGCCGCCATACGACGTGGTATGTTATGACATTTTAAGATGTCACAAGAAGCATATATTGTCTGTTCGGAGAAGAAAACGGTTTTAAGTGTTTTTCTTAAACTAAAATGGGATAAAGCGCATGTGTGGCGGAAAACTTGCTCTACACATAGGCCCTAATGATTTTTTGTCAGATATACAGGATTTCCAAACATTCGGGATATCCTCCAGAATTCGTGAGTATTTGTCACAAATACTGTTTTCTCAAATGTTAGAAACTTAACACTGAATGAAAATATTATGAAGAGAGTCTATTGATGACAAGTCAATTTGATGAGAGAAGATTTTCCATACTTTCGTTCAGATCCATAGTCAAACTCAAAAACTAACAACTGTGACAGATAATCAGCACTAATTTCTTCTTTATTCAAAGGCATTTGCGCATCTGTTCGGAGATCGCCGAAATGTAGAGGTTAAATTGGAAAGAGTTATTTGTTAACTTTCCTTTCACCGATTAGTTTCTCTTACTATTTGGGACCAGCTGCATAAAATGTCACCAGACCGTAGTTTCGCCCCTTTTTCTACAATTTGGCCACGTTACGAGATATATATTGCACTGGCATCAATAAGAATAACTGGTAATTACAAACAGGACTGACATGGTAATAAAAATAATTCGAGACGTCTGTCCTCATATTGTTTATTTAAATATCATTTTGAAATGGAAATATACTTAAGTAATGCTACTGCTTCCAAATACAAGATTTAAATTATCTTTTCATGACAGGTAGATATAGCAATATTTATTAGGAGATAGAAAATGCACACAATGCACAATGAACGTTAAAGAAAACGAATATCGCTTTTTGCTTATTGTAAAAAATATAGGGACTTAAGTAAACAATATATATATATATATATATATATATATATATATATATATATACCAATATTTTTGTCAACGTCCAACCATACATAAATTTTTCTCACTTCTTATATGTAATAATATAAATGTCATGAAAAACACTGCCATGAAGAACATTGCCAAATTCATTTACTATGCCTTTCAAGTGAGAAATAAAAAACAATAACCATGTACATTTATATAACAAATTTGCTATTTTATATTAGAAATTTCACTTACTTTTCTAAAAATGATACTAACACCATTTGTACGTTATGTTTTAAAAAATATCATATGTTGGCTATATTTGTTAACAAATAATTTTGATGTTATAAAATTATGTTATATTATTTACCCGCCCACATACATTCGTGCGCATGCGCACGCTTATTTATATTGTGGAGGTAAATCAATATCAACTCGCGAAAGTTATGCAATATAATCGTATTACATATTTTAGAATGTCCTGCTTTCCAAAGTGATGAATTAAATCACATACACGGGAATGAAGTACACGTTGGCAGCTTGATAAATGTGGCAACTTCCAAGTACATGTGCACCTCTGTTGCTACCTGGAAACCTGTTCGTAACTGCCCGGGTAAGGCCATAGTCTCGTCCGCCTCTAAAGTCAAAATATTTATATGGAAATTTGGATTATCAGGACTTCCAAATCATAACATAAATATTTTTTCTGAGGTTATGATTTAAATAACGTTATTATTCTTAGCACATTTCGGATAATAATTTTGTCAAAATTATATTTACTTTAACAAAAATAAATAAAAAATGTTTGTATCCTATCCAAACATCAATGATAACTCTTTTAGGTTGTGAAGACTGCACCGACACCTGCGAAAGACATCAAAATTACTGTGAACCAAGCCTGAATAAGTCACCGTGTTATATTTATGCTTAGACAATTGCATCGAAATGCCACAGATGAAGTGCTGTGTCACTGCGGTATCACGCCACATACCATGCACATTTTCATTAGCTTAATATCGGACAGACCCGTCTTGGTTCCACTCTCATGTTTTGAACACCCAGCAAGGGTGCTATTACAATATTTTAACAACTTAACCTCTTAACGATATTATACCACAGACTCCCTTTTACAAAGTTTCAAGTTTATTATCAAAACATTTACAATACAGAAAAGAATACAAACGAAATCGACGATATTGTACTTTTACTGCAGAAAATCTGTTTTATTTTCCTTGTTTTTTAGTAAAATACGCACTTTTCTCCTCCAAAAAGCTAAAATTCTGTAATACACTTTTCCTTTACATTTTGTTTATAAGTACGATATTTCCTTAACTACTAAATATTAGAGTAAAAAGAAAATATGTATTACAGAATTTTAGAAAATCGTATTTAAATTAACTCACCGTATTTTGTAGGTCAAACCAGAAGTTGATTTCCATATCTTTTTCATTTGATAACCCGAAATAAAATACCTGTCATTTGTTGTTCATTGCTTAAAATAAAGACAATATGTGAAGAAATCGATTAAGTATGTGTTTTGGTTTGTTTCTAAATAAATTTCCCGAAGTTCAGTCCCTTTTCGGTAATTACGGTACAATACGTGTAACAACTCGGGAGCGGTGCTACAGTAAAGGTTTTTCAGGCTATGATGAAAGCCAGCGTTCATTATTGGCTAAAATTGCAACATTATCAACGAAATCATCAAAAATTTAAAATAAAGGTAAAGTGTGTTTTCATGAACCAATTCGTTACAATAAATGTATTATATTGTAATTTTATGTATATTTAAAAAAAAAATGGACTGTCTATCAACTGTAACGGTTCAGCGCGCCATTTTCATCGCACATGATATTCTTGCAAAATGTAAAAACTAGGAGGTTGTAATGGTTTATTTGATAGAAACCCGTTAATATACTATTTTTCATCTTTTTCATCACACGCATGCAGACGACTGTGTAAAGATTTGCAAGTTGGGGGGTTATGAGATATTTTAAACTCTTTTTTAGGTAGAATAACTGGAATAATTTTGATTTTTCACTAGCTTAATCAATACACAATCAAGTCCTTTTAACTGCTTCTTGTGTTCTAACTTTTACTCAGTGACCCTGTTTATTGAAAAGGGGCTGTTTCAAAAGCGTTTTTAACAGATTATATGAACAAAACCCAGAGAACAGTACTGTAGTCAAAATCTTACATGACAACCTTACATGTTTTCAGACTCATTTCATGATTATTACTGTAATGACCATATTTTAATCCACAGAAATTTAATTTTTAATAAAAATGATTTTTTATGATAAAATCAATTCTAAAATAAAACTTAGCAAAATTTTTTTCATATACCCATGAAAATTACCTCATGAGTATGCTATTTGAATCATGATTTTTTTTCTTTCTTTTTTCATAGAAATATTTAAAAAAATATGTTGCAAAATCCTTACTGAAAATTCTGAGTTCCAAATTAAGTCAAATTGGTGAATTTTCCAGATAACAAAGGCCCTGTTCCCCTGCCCATTTTGTTTGGACATGTTTTATTTGGTTTCTTTCTTTTGTTTTTCTTTTTTAAGGTGCCTTTTTGTGACATCATCTTTACCATGACTTTTCATTATGAAGAATAACCAAATTTGACATTTCATACTATGCATACATGGTTTCTTGTTCCTAAACTAGAGGTTTTTCGTAGTGAAAAACTATTAGGAGTTTATATGAATGAACTTTTTTATCATTATTTTTTTCAGGTCCAAATCAAGATTTGTGAAACAAAACCATGGTGTAATAGTCACACAGCAGTGTTTTGTGAAGGTAAGATAAAGATGAAAAAATGCATCACTTTCCATGGAAATTATTCTGCACAAGTCTAAAAAAAAACAATGGTTTTCATGTAAACTACAAATAACTGCAAAGCACCTGGGGCTCTCGATATCCATTATTTAGTACGTGTATAAGGCATCATTCCCCCCAGCCAAAACGTATGCCCCCCCCCCCCCCCCCCCCCCCAAAGATACTTGACTGGACCTATTTTGTACATTTTTACTTATACAATTATTGCAGTATGTGCAGCAAAAATTGCTTAAAATTCCCCCAACAAGAGAAAATGACACGAAAATTCCCCCTTCTGAAGGTAAAGGTACTGTTCCCCTAAAACAGAGGGAGAGTCCTAAGCACGCATTTATTTATTACCTACAGTCTTAAGCTTTCTTTATCTTTGAAAAAGAAAAGACCGCATATCAAATTAAATGTACTGTATTATGTGTATTTTACTTATTATATGAAATTGTAGACTGTGCTTGACAGATCATACACACAGCACACGTGAAACAAGCAATATTACTTACAGTGACAGTTGTGGTGAAGAAAAAGAAAGAAATAAAAATTGTCAATGAACAATAATTTGAAAAAAAAGAGAATATTACACTATTTTGATGGTATTTCACCTCATGTAATGTTGGAATTTGGAATTATTTTTATTTATTTATTTATTTATTTGGGTTTAAGTTTCTGTTTCTGTTAAATATATGCAATGAAGATGTGAGCATGTTATAACTTATTCATACTAATGGTCATTATTACTTCTTTTCAGATTGCAGAAAGCAGACAAAGGTGTATGCTGTCATTTCAAAGTCAGAAGTTGCTGAATGTTGAAATTATTTGTGATATCTTAAATGTAATCTTAGAATATCAATAAACAACTAAATATATATTGTGTCATCATTTGTGTGTGTGTGAGAGAGAGAGACTCTACTAAAGATATACTAAAGATCAATACATTAAATTCCCAAAAAGAAAATTAAATTCAAACAATTAAATAATCCAAAAAGAAAAAAAAGTTATCTGGCAGTCACTCATCTAAGCTTAAAAAACAATGGTTCTTTGCTGTATATGAAATCTACACTATATACAGAAAACTAGATAAACAGATTCATAGGTTAATACTTTAATATTGTTAATTCTACTCTAGTTGGAAACAAATTCTTACAACTTACATGTTTATTGGCTAGACCAGTACTTTGTGGCTGTACTTAAGGGAATGTGTATAGGTTTAAAGCTATACTGTATATGAAAAATGTTATAATTAAGGGCATCATTAAAAATAGATTACTGATGAGCAACTGAACCACAAACATATCCCTACTCTTTTAATCAAGAAGGGAAAGGGACTTTTTTTCTGATGATGAATAAGTTTTAATGTCCTAATAACATAGGTATGGAGTTGTGTGTGTGTGTGTGTGTGTGTGTGAAGATTATTGCATAGATTTGTACAGAAAATGGCACTTAAAGTCAATGTAAATTTACATTAAACACCAACTTAAATTTCACTAATGATTTCTCTTTAAATATTTAATTTTTATGCATTTGCATTTTTTCTTGCTGATTCTCGCTGCTTATAAAACCTTCAATGATTATAAGACACACATACACACACTCTTTCTTTCTTCTCTCTCTCTCTCTCTCTGTTTTAGCATTGTGATAAACGTGTATTTGCATGTTTCTTTGTTATTCACAGACTGCACTGATATTTATTAATGGGAAAAAGATACGTTGATCAGATAAGTGAAATGAAAGAGGGAGAGCGAGAGAAAGTGCATGAATTTACACCATTCCCAGCATATTTTAACAATTATCTTAATGTAAAAAAATAATGTAAATTGTGCGTGGAAAAGATAAAAAAAGGTCATTTCCATGACATTTTTAAGGAGTAATTCAGAAATTTTCCTATATTAGTGAAATGCAGATCGCAACCAAAAATGCAGCATACAAAATCTCTCTCTCCCTCTCTGGTAAACTTTTATAACGCCCCTCATTGAATACACATCCTGCCGAATCGAATTTTGTAACCGTGTCAGTTTCATAATGACGCAATGACAGTGGCTAAAATAGACAAGAGTGTGTCAAGAACAATGGTTTAAGTAGTCATTGTATTTTCTCAATTGTTTTTCGTCTATCATGACGTCAAATCAGGAAAAAAATCTTTAATAAACAAACAAAATGGCCGCCGATTGAAAAAATGTTGACATTGACGGACTATACTG
>CM037789.1:10708137-10758137 GCA_021229015.1 Solen grandis
GCAATACTTTCTGAATGCGTGTTCCTATTTAATTACCTGTAAAGGTATTTTAGGTATAAGTGTTAAGATTCATATTTAGTTACATCTCATTGAGTAGAAGATGGCTATCATTGGTATAAGCATAAATGTTGACACAAAGACAGACTTTGAACTAATGTGACAGTTGAGCAAGTTGTGCTACATTAACAATGGCACTGTTGGTTGAAAATATGTCAGATTATCCCATGTGAAAAAAAAATAGAACAATTTGCAAAATGTTTATGAAATGTTCTTGAAAACTGTAAGGAATGCTCTAAAAAAGCAACAACAAAAAACAGAGGAGGTAAATACTATTGCATCTAACAGGATGTTGCTAAAAACAGTGTGTCACTAATGACAGATTTGACTAAGTCTTGTAAATTAATCTTAGAAACATTTATATGAAATATTTCAATATATACCTCTTGTTCTTCTGAACAAGCTCTAAGTAATTTTCTGCACTATACTCTTCAGGGGATGGGGTATTGCCTGTTGTGTAGAGAAAATCATATAAGCCTGGATGCCAGTATTGGTACTATCCCAGGTGTCACCTGATACTATTTTACAGATTTGTTAGAAAACTTCCTGCAACTTTTCAATTCAAATAAATATCAGTTTGTCTTGAAATGTTTAGTTTCAATTTTATGATGGTTTGACACTTGTTCAGACTATGTAAGAGTCACTTTAAAAAGCAAGTTGGTAGTTGTTTCTTAAAATGTTTTGATTTTGAAAGTGTCACACAGTTTTAAAAATGTCACACTGATTTTGTCTTGTAAAGGGCCTTTGTCCCATTCTTGAAGGTTCTTTTCTGATCACTGAATTATAATAACTTGTAATTTGTAAGTGACTTTTTTGGTTTACACTTACCTGTTTTCTATTTAAGACAAAAACAGATGAGTGTTGGCATCTGCATGCGGTGCTTTTGTTGTTGTAATAGCATTACTTTATTTCCATGCATTATTCCAGTGAAATAACACCAAATTTACTTCATTCTGCTTTTGGCAGTTCTAGGGGTGGACAGTGATGTATGTTTAATCATTATCAATGATCAAACTCCATAAATCAGAGCCTGGAATTTTTTCTTAAAAAGCTTTTAAGTAATTTTCTGCATTTTACTTTTGTAGGGGTAGCACTTGTGCCAAATGCAAGTTAGAAAACCATTTCTAAAGTCTCGTGTGGTTTCTGGTGCAATAGCATCACACTGTCTCTATGCATTATTCCACTGTAACTGAAAGGAGAAAGAAAAGCAACCGTATGAGCATCTGTATTGTTAACACAAAGCACTTTATTCATTAATAAGATTGAACAACTAGTAATTGATGAAACAAATACAAAAAAAAAACAAAAAAAAAACGGAGGAGGTAAATACTATTGCATCTGACAGAATGTTGCTAAAAATAGTGTGTCACTAATGACAGATTTGACTAAGTCTTGTAAATTAATCTTAGAAACATTTATATGAAATATTTCAATATACCTCTTGTTCTTCTGAACAAGCTCTAAGTAATTTTCTGCACTATACTCTTCAGGGGATGGGGTATTGCCTGTTGTGTAGAGAAAATCATATAAGCCTGGATGCCAGTATTGGTACTATCCCAGGTGTCACCTGATACTATTTTACAGATTTGTTAGAAAACTTCCTGCAACTTTTCAATTCAAATAAATATCAGTTTGTCTTGAAATGTTTAGTTTCAATTTTTTGATGGTTTGACACTTGTTCAGACTATGTAAGAGTCATTTTAAAAAGCAAGTTGGTAGTTGTTTCTTAAAATGTTCTGATTTTGAAAGTGTCACACAGTTTTAAAAATGTCACACTGATTTTGTCTTGTAAAGGGCCTTTGTCCCATTCTTGAAGGTTCTTTTCTGATCACTGAATTATAGTAACTTGTAATTTGTAAGTGACTTTTTTGGTTTACACTTACCTGTTTTCTATTTAAGACAAAAACAGATGAGTGTTGGCATCTGCATGCGGTGCTTTTGTTGTTGTAATAGCATTACTTTATTTCCATGCATTATTCCAGTGAAATAAGAACACCAAATTTTATTCATTCTGCTTTTGGCAGTTCTAGGGGTGGACAGTGATGTATGTTTAATCATTATCAATGATCAAACTCCATAAATCAGAGCCTGGAATTTTTTCTTAAAAAGCTTTTAAGTAATTTTCTGCATTTTACTTTTGTAGGGGTAGCACTTGTGCCAAATGCAAGTTAGAAAACCATTTCTAAAGTCTCGTGTGGTTTCTGGTGCAATAGCATCACACTGTCTCTATGCATTATTCCACTGTAACTGAAAGGAGAAAGAAAAGCAACCGTATGAGCATCTGTATTGTTAACACAAAGCACTTTATTCATTAATAAGATTGAACAACTAGTAATTGATGAAACAAATACAAAAAAAAACAAAAACAAAACGGAGGAGGTAAATACTATTGCATCTGACAGAATGTTGCTAAAAATAGTGTGTCACTAATGACAGATTTGACTAAGTCTTGTAAATTAATCTTAGAAACATTTATATGAAATATTTCAATATACCTCTGTTTTCTATTTAAGACAAAAACAGATGAGTGTTGGCATCTGCATGCGGTGCTTTTGTTGTTGTAATAGCATTACTTTATTTCCATGCATTATTCCAGTGAAATAAGAACACCAAATTTAATTCATTCTGCTTTTGGCAGTTCTAGGGGTGGACAGTGATGTATGTTTAATCATTATCAATGATCAAACTCCATAAATCAGAGCCTGGAATTTTTTCTTAAAAAGCTTTTAAGTAATTTTCTGCATTTTACTTTTGTAGGGGTAGCACTTGTGCCAAATGCAAGTTAGAAAACCATTTCTAAAGTCTCGTGTGGTTCATTCTGCTTTTATTCCACTGTAACTGAAAGGAGAAAGAAAAGCAACCGTATGAGCATCTGTATTGTTAACACAAAGCACTTTATTCATTAATAAGATTGAACAACTAGTAATTGATGAAACAAATACAAAAAAAAACAAAAAAAAAAACGGAGGAGGTAAATACTATTGCATCTGACAGAATGTTGCTAAAAATAGTGTGTCACTAATGACAGATTTGACTAAGTCTTGTAAATTAATCTTAGAAACATTTATATGAAATATTTCAATATACCTCTTGTTCTTCTGAACAAGCTCTAAGTAATTTTCTGCACTATACTCTTCAGGGGATGGGGTATTGCCTGTTGTGTAGAGAAAATCATATAAGCCTGGATGCCAGTATTGGTACGGTACTATCCCAGGTGTCACCTGATACTATTTTACAGATTTGTTAGAAAACTTCCTGCAACTTTTCAATTCAAATAAATATCAGTTTGTCTTGAAATGTTTAGTTTCAATTTTTTGATGGTTTGACACTTGTTCAGACTATGTAAGAGTCATTTTAAAAAGCAAGTTGGTAGTTGTTTCTTAAAATGTTCTGATTTTGAAAGTGTCACACAGTTTTAAAAATGTCACACTGATTTTGTCTTGTAAAGGGCCTTTGTCCCATTCTTGAGGTTCTTTTCTGATCACTGAATTATAGTAACTTGTAATTTTTTTTACACTTACCTGTTTTCTATTTAAGACAAAAACAGATGAGTGTTGGCATCTGCATGCGGTGCTTTTGTTGTTGTAATAGCATTACTTTATTTCCATGCATTATTCCAGTGAAATAACACCAATTTACTTCATTCTGCTTTTGGCAGTTCTAGGGGTGGACAGTGATGTATGTTTAATCATTATCAATGATCAAACTCCATAAATCAGAGCCTGGAATTTTTTCTTAAAAAGCTTTTAAGTAATTTTCTGCATTTTACTTTTGTAGGGGTAGCACTTGTGCCAAATGCAAGTTAGAAAACCATTTCTAAAGTCTCGTGTGGTTTCTGGTGCAATAGCATCACACTGTCTCTATGCATTATTCCACTGTAACTGAAAGGGGAAAGAAAAGCAACCGTATGAGCATCTGTATTGTTAACACAAAGCACTTTATTCATTAATCAGTGTTCCCACTGGTTTTTTAAAATGGGGGTACATGTACCCTTGCCTGTTAAAAAATAGGGGTACACAGCAAATTTTTGGGGTACACTGAAAAAAAGGAAAATAAAAGCAATGATCAAGACTGTTTCAGGTCAGGCACATATTTATTTTTATTTTTTATTTACCAACATATCAAAACTGCTTCATCTAAGACATTTTTTTTATAACCAGCTTATCAAGAATGTTTCAACTCAGGCTTTTTTATTTACTAGCATTTAGTTGAATTTTTCACATGCTTTTTTGATGACAGCATCTTCATCAAAGCCTGGCTGTTTTTTTTAAAAACCCCTTTCACATGGCACAGATGTCATAGGAACAGTCATCAAAACTGCCATTTTGGAAAGTCAGGGAACACCTCTGGTTCTTTCACAAGCTGGGAGCAAAATTCCTGAATAGACAAATGCCTGTTTACATTAACATAAAATTTAAACTGTAAAAAGTTTTGCTTAACATCATCTTTCACAAAGAGGTTTCCATAGAAATCAAGTATCCTTCCAAGTTCAACAATGCCATGTTGTTGTATCATGTCCCTATTTCCTGGAAGAAGATCTGGGTTTAAAATGGCATTCAAATCCTTCAGTACCTTCATATCATCATCTGGGAACCTTTCATCAAATTCTAGAAGAATATTTTGGATGAATGTTTTTCTTAAGTTCATTAGCATGAGCCTATCTCTGAGTGTGCAAGAAAGTTCAATACCCTGAAATGTCTCTGATCCATCATCCTGATCAAGGCTTTCAATTAAATCCACAACACTTGGAGTTTCAACATCCCCTTCAAATGAAGACAGGGTATCCTTTGTGGCATTGATCATGGTAACAACATGGTTAATGTTTATGACATCTTTTTGAAAAATTCTTGAAAGTTTACATATCCAGCCCAGGATATCCTTAAGCAAACAAATGCTTGAGATGAACCTGAAAGACTTAACACTTTTCAGAATACCTTTTGCTTTGTTGCCACCTTCAGATTGGGGACTTGCAGCCACTTCATGTTCCAAACCAAGAACCAGTGCTGACCAACTGTTGTATACAGCTTCTATGGCATCTTGTAATGACAGCCATCTGACTTGTGTCGGTTTTTTAAACTTTCTAACTTTACCACCCATTATTCTCTTCAATTCTTTGATTTTATTATACCTGGGTGCAGAATATTCATAAAAGTTGTAAATGTTGATAAGTGTTTGTTGAAGAGTCTGAAGATACGGAATGTGCTTGGCAGCCCAATAAGTCACCAATGCAAGCCTATGAGCAGCACACCAAATGTGAATAATTCTAGGGTTGTCTGCTCGCAACTTAACACCAACACCAGCATGTTTTCCTGTCATCACAGATGCACCGTCACTGCCAAAACCTGATACTTTTTCAATACCCAGACCAACAGATTTTAACCAGTCCACAATAGCACTATACACAGTATCTGCCTTTCCATCTTGAATTTCAATATTAGCACAAAACTCAATTTTTATATCCCCATTATGCATGATTTTAGAGAACATAACAAGCTTTTTTGTGGTAGCAATGTCCAGTGACTCATCAACCATTATTCCCAGGAATGGACTGCTTCTAATTCTTACAATTGCCATTTCCTTAACAACATCTGCAAGATATCCCTGCATATCAGATGCAGCTTGATGGTTTGTGTAGATGCCAGGAGTTTGCTTGGCTGAGAGAAGACTACTTGGACGGGATGTACTGGCAAAAACATGAGCATTGGATATCTGAAAATAAAATGTTGAAAATAAATTAATAATTTTGAAATTATCTTTTTTTTTTTAATTCATATAAAGGCCTAAAAAAATTGTTTGTTTCCGCTTACCTGACCAACCCTATTTTTCTGCCACCAACCCTAGAAGTAAAAACAAAATTAAACAAAAAAATTCATACCAACCTACCCTATTTTTTCCCCAAGCCGTAAGCGGAAACAAGCTATTTTTTTAGGCCTAATGTGTATATGTTGTGTGCTTGTATTTGACAATGTAACTTAACATTTCTCTTTTTTATTATTTATTACTGGTATATAATTGTTATAACTGTATATTATACTTGTGACTGTGATACAATATTAAAGTTGATTTTTTTTGTTTCATTTTTATGCTTGCTTTATTTCTATATTAATATCTTTAATAGATCTATGTATTATTCTTATTTATATATTCAATTGTTTCATGTTTATGTATGCCATTATATATTTGAACTGATTCCTACCTGCAGGTCAATCAGGCTATGAAATTTTTTATCGCTAACATTTTCTTTGGCTAAGTACAATGCCGTTCGCAACTGAGCTTCTAAAATCGGTTCATGCCTCTTCTTCACGATCTCTACGGCTGCCGTCATATATCTTTCTTGCTTCATTGATAAACATGCTCTTGCATGTTTTGGGGTCGACTGGTGTCTTGATAATGCTGAATGTTGAAAATTTGTACAACCCTTGGACCAAACACTCTTTGGATTATTTCCTTCGAACTTTTCGCAAACGGTACAGAACATTTGTTCGGAGTCCTTTCGTAACCACGAAAATTCAGTAAGCCATTCACTCTGCCAATTTTTCTTACGTTTTTTTACTGGTATTGAAGGACCAGGGCTCATATCATCTGTTCGAGGCTGTTTTGCTTTTTCGGGCGAGCATTTTTGCCAGCATCCTCAGCGTTTTTCTTTTGAAAGAAAGCAGACAGCTTCGGCTGCGACATGTTGAAAGCGACTGGGTTTCTGTTTTTAGGGTTAGTCCAATGCGCGGATAAATTGATATTGAAAACCAGTCTAGATCTAAAAATAGAAACGCTAGATTTCCCCCTTATAAATTATTGACTGTGTCTCGGTATTTTCATAAGAAAACAACAACCATTAGTATGGGAAGTGCTAGTACCTTTTCTTCAATACAAAACAATAAGTTTACAAGTATTTACCGGTAATATATTTTTTTCTTTTTTTGCGTGCACTGCACGCGCGAGGTGTCAAATTTTTACGTACATTATTTATTATTTACGTGATTCACGTAAAATCTTACGTGAATGGGAACTCTGTTAATAAGATTGAACAACTAGTAATTGATGAAACAAATACAAAAAAAACAACAACAAAAAACAGAGAAGGTAAATACTATTGCATCTGACAGAATGTTGCTAAAAATAGTGTGTCACTAATGACAGATTTGACTAAGTCTTGTAAATTAATCTTAGAAACATTTATATGAAATATTTCAATATACCTCTTGTTCTTCTGAACAAGCTCTAAATAATTTTCTGCACTATACTCTTCAGGGGATGGGGTATTGCCTGTTGTGTAGAGAAAATCATATAAGCCTGGATGCCAGTATTGGTACTATCCCAGGTGTCACCTGATACTATTTTACAGATTTGTTAGAAAACTTCCTGCAACTTTTCAATTCAAATAAATATCAGTTTGTCTTGAAATGTTTAGTTTCAATTTTTTGATGGTTTGACACTTGTTCAGACTATGTAAGAGTCATTTTAAAAAGCAAGTTGGTAGTTGTTTCTTAAAATGTTCTGATTTTGAAAGTGTCACACAGTTTTAAAAATGTCACACTGATTTTGTCTTGTAAAGGGCCTTTGTCCCATTCTTGAAGGTTCTTTTCTGATCACTGAATTATAGTAACTTGTAATTTGTAAGTGACTTTTTTGGTTTACACTTACCTGTTTTCTATTTAAGACAAAAACAGATGAGTGTTGGCATCTGCATGCGGTGCTTTTGTTGTTGTAATAGCATTACTTTATTTCCATGCATTATTCCAGTGAAATAAGAACACCAAATTTAATTCATTCTGCTTTTGGCAGTTCTAGGGTGGACAGTGATGTATGTTTAATCATTATCAATGATCAAACTCCATAAATCAGAGCCTGGAATTTTTTCTTAAAAAGCTTTTAAGTAATTTTCTGCATTTTACTTTTGTAGGGGTAGCACTTGTGCCAAATGCAAGTTAGAAAACCATTTCTAAAGTCTCGTGTGGTTTCTGGTGCAATAGCATCACACTGTCTCTATGCATTATTCCACTGTAACTGAAAGGAGAAAGAAAAGCAACCGTATGAGCATCTGTATTGTTAACACAAAGCACTTTATTCATTAATAAGATTGAACAACTAGTAATTGATGAAACAAATAAAAAAAACAAACAAAAAAAACGGAGGAGGTAAATACTATTGCATCTGACAGAATGTTGCTAAAAACAATGTGTCACTAATGACAGATTTGACTAAGTCTTGTAAATTAATCTTAGAAACATTTATATGAAATATTTCAATATACCTCTTGTTCTTCTGAACAAGCTCTAAATAATTTTCTGCACTATACTCTTCAGGGATGGGGTATTGCCTGTTGTGTAGAGAAAATCAATAAGCCTGGATGCCAGTATTGGTACTATCCCAGGTGTCACCTGATACTATTTTACAGATTTGTTAGAAAACTTCCTGCAACTTTTCAATTCAAATAAATATCAGTTTGTCTTGAAATGTTTAGTTTCAATTTTTTGATGGTTTGACACTTGTTCAGACTATGTAAGAGTCATTTTAAAAAGCAAGTTGGTAGTTGTTTCTTAAAATGTTTCTGATTTTGAAAGTGTCACACAGTTTTTAAAAATGTCAAAGTTTTGCTTTAAGGGCCTTTACCCATTCTGAAGGTTCTTTCTGATCCTGAATTTTAGACTTGTATTGTAAGTGATTTTGGTTACACTTACCTGTTTCATTAAGACAAAACAATGATGATGGCAACTGCATGCGTGCATTGTGTTGAAATAGCATACTTATTTCACATTATTCAGTAAATAAGAACCCAATTTAATTCTTTTTTGCTTTTGGCAGTTCTAGGTACAGTGAGTATTGATATATAGACAATATTTCAAAATCAACCTATTTTTCTAAACAAGCTTAAGTAATTTTCTGCATTACTTTGAGGGAGATGGGGTACATTGCCTGTTCTGGAGCAAAATCACAAGCCTGATGCATATGTACGTAACTACAAGAGTGCACCTTGAATCGTATTTTCACAGATTTTTAGAATAACTTCCTGTAACTTTGCAATCAAAAAATATAAGTTTGTAAATACTATTGATTCAAATTTGCAAGTTTCACTTGACAGATTTGAAGTCTTTAAACAATTGTAGGAAACATGTTTTGAATATTGAATATACTCGTTCTTCTATACAACTCTAAGAAGTATATTGGGGGTTGTTTGGTAGTCACTCCTGGTCCAGTATGGTACGGTACATCAGTCCTGTACTATTTGAATTTATAAAAACTTCATGCAATTTGATCAACACAATAGAGGAAGTGCAGTGCACAAGAACCATACTCACTATGAGATATTAACAGAGTTATTGCCTTATGTTACTTTTCATGTCCAGATACATAACTTGTAAAAGTACGTGGTGGATTTCAATAACAATTTCATACATGGTCAACCACAATAGAGGAAGTGCAGTGCACAAGAACCATAACTCATCTAGATAATTACAGAGTTATTGCCCTTTGTTACTTTTCCTTGTCGGAGCATAACTTTGAAAAGTAAAGGTTGGATTTCAAAACAATTTCATACAATGGTCAACCACAATAGAGGAAGTGCAGTGCACAAGAACCATAACTCTATCTAAGTAATTACAGAGTTTATTGCCCTTTGTTAAATTTCCTTGTCGGAGTGTATACTTTTAAAACTACTGGTTGGAATTACAAAAACACTTTCATACATTTGAGTCAAGAAACTTTTAACCGACAAAAATAATAGAGGAAGTGCAGTGCACAAGAACCATAACTCTACCTATAGGAATTACAGAGTTATTGCCCTTAGTTACTTTCCTTGTCCAAGTATAACTTGTAAACTACTGGTTGGATTTCAAAACAATTTCATACAATGGTCAACCACAATATGAGGAAGTGCAGTGCACTAGAACCATAACTCTATCTAGAGTAATTACAGAGTTATTTCCCTTTGTTACTTTTCCTTGTCCATAACATAACTTGAAAAGAACTGGTTGGAATTCAAAACAATTTCATACAATTGTCAACCATAATAAGAGGAAGTGCAGTGCACTAGAACCATAACTCTATCTATAGTAATTACAGAGTTATTTCCCTTTGTTACTTTTCCTTGTCCATAACATAACTTTAAACTACTGGTTGGAATTCAAAACAATTTCATACAATGGTCAAGCACAACCTGTGTAACCCCGCCAAAAATCTGGAAAAAAAAAACTAATGTAAAAATGTTTTTTTCATACTCTTCTTCTTAATCCTAATAACTTCATCATTTCTAAAGCAGTATTGCGGGGGTATTAATCACATTTAGTGATAGTTCTAGTTGACTTTGTCTTTGGAAAGGGCCTTTGTCCCATTCTTGAAGATTCTTTCCTGATCACTGAATTATAATAACTTGTAATTTGTAAGTGACTTTTTTGGTTTACACTTACCTGTTTTCTATTTAAGACAAAAACAGATGAGTGTTGGCATCTGCATGCGGTGCTATTGTTGTAATAGCATTACTTTATTTCCATGCATTATTCCAGTGAAATAAGAACACCAAATTTACTTCATTCTGCTTTTGGCAGTTCTAGGGGTGGACAGTGATGTATGTTTAATCATTATCAATGATCAAACTCCATAAATCAGAGCCTGGAATTTTTTCTTAAAAAGCTTTTAAGTAATTTTCTGCATTTTACTTTCATAGGGGTAGCACTTGTGCCAAATGCAAGTTATAAAACCATTTCTAAAGTCTCGTGTGGTTTCTGGTGCAATAGCATCACACTGTCTCTATGCATTATTCCACTGTAACTGAAAGGAGAAAGAAAAGCAACCGTATGAGCATCTGACTGAATGTTATGCAGATAATGAGCTTTTTGACTTTTTATTACATACAGAGTATGTGAAGGGCAAGAATTGAAATACTGATTTCATTGGGTTCAAATCCTGGTAGAGACTTCAGATTTTTCATGTGAGGAAGCCCTCCAGCTGGCTTGCGGTAGGTCAGTGGTTTTACCCGGGTACCTCTGTGTACTCGGGGTCTTCCTCCACCTGGAATTAGCTGGACATTGCTATATGATTGAAATACTATCGCAGCGACGGTAAACTCCAATACAACAACAACTGATTTCATTTGAATTACCAACAAGTATTTCAAATAGTCAAGCTTTCTGTCCTCTCTCTGACAGCCCTTTTCAGTCAGATTTACGAGCGCTGGGACATTTGCCTGATTTATAATATAAAATTTGGCATGCGTGTGTCTTTTATTGTTGGAGCATTGTATTTCGATTTCATCCTCCAGATGATCACCTGTGTATGCAGTTAGTTTTGAAATTTGGATTAACATGGGATCTAAATGTATATTTCTTAAAAGATGTGTGAGCAAATTATGAACCTGGCTGCCTTTATCAAGTTTCAATGACTTTCAATTTTAATCTTAAATTTAAAGATAGTTTGTGTGTTTTTGTTCTCATTGTCTTTGGTCTTCCACGATGAATGAATTGTTTGTCCTCAATCCCTGCCCATAAAAGGATGTACGGGAATAGCCACCTTTCCCTTTTAGGGGTCTGTCAAACATAAGTTTGCAGTGTCTTTCAAACTAGTGCTATGCATCAGGTAAGTTGGAATAACTCCAGTCCATTTTGGGATATGGTAGTCCATTTCATTTTAATTTTACAGTTTTTATATGCCCGTACAAATTTTGTACGGACGTATGATTATGTTTTCACCCATGGCGTTCGGGTGGGCAGTGTCCTTTGGTCCTTTGAAGTGTCCGGACTCCTATTCTAACAGTTTTGATCCAATCCTCTTTAAACTTGCTGACAATGTTAATGGGCATAATATCTCTGACAAGTTCGATTTCCAGCTAAATCGCTCCTGGATTATGGCCCTTGATTTGGTGAAAATATGTGAAATTAACAATGTCTGGTTTCCTATTCAAACAGTTTTGATCCATTCCTTTTCAAACTTGCTATTTGTGTGGGCATAATATCTAGGACAAATTTGATTTCCAGCCAAATCGCCTCACTCACCCCTAGATTATGGCCCTTGATTTGTTAACAATATGTGAAATTAACAGTGTCCGGACTTCTATTCAAATAGTTTTGATCCGATCCTCTCTTTAATGTCAACATGTTGAACAGACAAGCGTTGGTGCTGCTCTGTGGAGCTCTTGTTTAAAACATGGGTATAAATTTAATTTTTTCCATGCATCCAGTATATAGCTGACCAGTAGAAAGGTATCATTTCCCTAAATCTTTAAATAATAATACATTTATCAAATTCCAATTAAAAATTTGACAAATTATTGTAGGGTAAATTTCCTTTTTTTTTTAATGAAATGAGGTATCTTTTTAAACATTTTATTTTTATAAAGTATCTTTTGACCCACCCTACCTTTAATGATTCAAGAGGGTTCTCAAAATGTGCTTTAAATCACCTTCATAGCTTTGAAATAAAATCTATTTTTTTTTTTTTGTTGTCTTGTTTCACATTTGCTTTTTTTGATGCTGTCAGTCATTTCCTGTTCAGGATTTTGTTAAACTGAAAGAGTTTATCACTTCTGACATGTTTTATTATGCCTACTTTACTCATTAATGTCAGTTAATTTAATAATAATGTTCCCATTGTTCAAGTATGTTATAAAATCCTTGTACTTCTTTGTTAATATTTTTATTATGTATTATAAATTGTTAAATTCAAAGTTTTGTTACACAATCCGATGTCCATATTTGAATGATTTTCAATAACATCAATTTTTATCAGTATTTTTAAGTACCCACTCCTAGTTTTGTAGAAATGTATGTGTTAAAGTTTCAGTCTGAACATCTAGAAAATGCATGCAATATGTGTTTAATAATACTTCAATCCATCTGTAATGAAATATCAGAAAATACTATTATTTATTATTGTACTTTTTATATCATTTTATCATATGACATTATGCATAAACAGCTGTAACCATCACAATTTTCTTATATTTAACAAGTTACATATAAATTTTAGGCCAAATTTAATCATTCTGCATCTCATGCGTGTATTCTATATGCATAGTGTGTTGAACTCGAACAGCTGGATTAAATGTGTATGATGCAACTTACTTTGATCAAAAAGATGCATTATTCATATGATGTTGAAAATGTACGAGAAATACACGCATTAAATCATTATTTCAGTTATTATTCAAACTGTTTTCTTGGTGTTAGATTACAGATAGTTATTTGTTAACAGTCCATTCATTTATGTTTTTTGTTGTTCATTTATGTTTTTAGCTCACCTGAGGAGCACAATGTGCTCAAGGGTGAGCTTTTGTGATGGCCCTTCGTCCGGCGTCCTTCGTCCGTCGTGCGTCATCAACAATTTGGCTTGTTAACACTCTAGAGGCCATATTTTTAGGCCCAATCTTCATGAAACTTGGTCAGAATGTTTGTCTCCATAAAATCTTGGACAAGTTCAAATTGGGTCATGAGGGGTCAAAAAGTAGGTCACGTGGTCAAGTCTTATAAAAACCTTGTTAACACTCTAGAGGCCACATTTTTGGCCAAATCTTCATTAAACTTGGTCAGAATGTTTGTCTCCATAAAATATTGGACAAGTTCGAAATTGGGTCATGTGGGGTCAAAAAGTAAATCATGAGGTCAAATCTTAGAAAAACCTTGTTAACACTCTAGAGGCCACATTTTTGGCCATATCTTCATGAAACTTGGTCAGAATGTCTGTTTCCATAAAATCTTGGACAAGTTCGACTTTGGGTCATGTGGGGTCAAAAAGTAGGTCAATATGAAAAATCCAACATATGTTGCTTATTTATAATCAGGTGAGCGATTCAGGGCCATCATGGCCCTCTTGTTTGTTTGTTGTTATAATTGCGATTTACTGTCAGTATAGGTTACATGATAAAAAATTCTGACGTGTATTGTCATTTTGTATCAAATTTTACTAAATGAGTTCATGAAAATGTTATTAATCTCACCAGAGGCTCGCTTAATAACATTTTCATGAACTTGTTTCATAGAATTTGATATGAAATAACAATTCATGTCAGATCCTATATACAGTATAAGAGACATGTGTCTCTCTTTTTTTTTTTTTTTTTTTTTTTTTTTCAAAATTAAATATTATTGTAATACCCAGCATTGTGTCAAAAATTGTGTAGATTGTTTACTATTCACATGAATCATGTAAATTCTGAATATGTAATGTCAAGCAATATTATAATTGTGTAATTAAGGCAAAAAAAAAAAAAAAAAGTTCTATTTCTGGTCTCAACCAAAAAAAGAGGGTTTGTAGGTAGGCAGAAAGGTAAAATAAAACCTTCAGGGTCGGTCGTAAAAAAAAAAAGAGGGTTTGTCGGGCGAACAGAAATGGAATTTTTCTCTCTTTTTTTGGCCTAATAAGAATTTACACTCGTTAAATACTGTTTTCTTATGATGTTCTGCATATGCTGTTTTCTTATGATGTTCTGCATATTGCATAAATGATTAACATTGTGTAACATTGTAAAAGTTTGAAAAAAAAGTCAACATGGGTATTCAACTGTTGATCTGTTGTGTTTTGGCATTTTCACTGAAATATGTAGTCATAAAAAATGTCAGCTTTAAAAGATTGTATTAATCATAAAGTTAGTATTACCATCATCATATGAATCCCAATTTCCATTGAATTATATCATACCTTACTGTTTGAATCATTTTTTATGTTTAACTCTATAAATGCAGTGTGTGTGTGTGTTTTATTTTAATGTGTCCAGCTGATGTAGACTAGTGCTTTGTGGGAGATAATGATGATTAGATCATGTTTAATTCCACTATCTGTCAATAAATTTTAACTGCTCAAACTTCAGGATTTGATTTTTGGTTTTCTTCTTAGGCTTTCCTGATCATTACTATACTGACATAAGATTATTAATTTATTGTAGATTGACCCGTCTTTAAAAATTGACACGTTTTTGAGACTCTTCCTTCCTTGTTACCACAAGTGGGAAGACATCACAAATAATTTACACTTCCTCAAAGTTCCTAATAAGTTACTATCATAGATTATAATAGATTGACCCGTTTTAAATATTGATGCATTTTTAAGACTCTTCCTTTCTTGTGAGCACAACATCATTGAAAGCGGAAAGATGTCACAAATAATTTACACACAGTTTTCTTCTCATTTTAAATCTATTAAAATAACTTTTTTCTATCAGTCATTTTAAAAATAACCTCTTTTTTTTCTATCAGTTTATTGTCCCTTTTCCCTTTGAAATATGTAGTTTTAAAGTATATTTCTCCCCCTAAAATACTGGTTTATAAAGACATTTAAGAGAGTTTTGAAGTCATTTTTTTTCTGGGAGGGATGTCTTATATATTTCATTTACTTAAGATAGCTAATAAAAACTTAACTGTGTGCTACATGTAACTAGAAAATAAACTGATAAAAAATTACTAATTTTTAGACGATCGCCAATTAACTTGACGCCGAAACAGGTATATCCCCGCCCCAAATGTTTGTTGGAGGTTGTTGAACTAAGGTAACTATTGAAAACAAGATTCATTTGTTTGTCAGAGATTTGTGCAGCTTTTCACTGGTTAAACCTATATGCTTATTCATTTCGGGGCGTTTGGCGTCATGTCAATTATATCTTGTAATGTCAGAAACCTGCCAATCAAGGATAGTTTGTACCGGTAATTGTATTAAGAATATAGTCAGATTAAGATCTTTGGAATTTTTTTAACTTTTATTTTCACTGAATGGTTAATTTTAAAGACCTTGAGAATTGTAGGGACAAAGTCTTGTTACATCAACATTCGTTAGAATGGAATATTCACTTACCAACAGAAAATGGTCGGGATTCAGACACCGGCATAAAAAAATCGTGAATGAAAGTTTGTTTTTGTTCATATTTAAATGTGCAATACAACAACAAAAGAATGACCAACATTAATTTTACTAAAACTTCATTTTTGGAAAAGGTTTGTCACTAAAAATAGCCACATTGGTTGATACACATTGGAAATTAAGTTGTTTACCTGTTTACAGTGCCATGTACTGGCGTGTAGAACAAATTTTGTGTAATTGTTTGTTTATGTGAATACAGACCTCACTATTTATTGACGCAGTTTTGTGTTAGATCTACGAGTACATGTACAAGCTGTGAAAATTTCATTATCATTTTGAAGTAAATCACTAGTGTGTGTTTTTTAATATTTTATTACTTTTTTTTTATTTTTATGTTTTAAAAGTGTAAATACATTTTCAAACATGTCTATATGAATATTCTTTTTGTTTTTATAAGATGTGCATAGCATACATGTATGTAAAAATAGATACTGTGAAGAAGATATGGTCCATACTTTCTTGAAAGTGTTTGACATCTTACTCATTTCAGTATAACAACATTTTCATTAGAACGACAATTTACCAGTCCTCGTTGTAATTTTTTTTAAAATTAAAAAATTTGGTTTTTATCATTGTCTTTAATAGTCTCTCTCTGAATATAAGAAAAAGAGTCAGTTTGACTTCTTCGTAAACTTGAGTAAAAGAGAGAAAGACGCACACACACATCCTTTCAACTCAGACCACCTCACCCACATCAGACATCCGTTCAACTCAGACCAGCTCACCCACAACACACATCCGTTCAAATCAGACCAGCTCACCCACAACACACATCCGTTCAACTCAGACCAGCTCACCCACAACACACATCCGTTCAAATCAGACCAGCTCACCCACAACACACATCCGTGCAACTCAGACCAGCTCACCCACAACACACATCCATTCAACTCAGACCAGCTCACCCACAACACACATCCATTCAACATAGACCAGCTCACCCACAACACACATCCACTCAACTCAGACCAGCTCACCCACTACACACATCCACTCAACTCAGACCAGCTCACCCACTACACACATCCACTCAACTCAGACCAGCTCACCCACAACACACATCCATTCAACTCAGACCAGCTCACCCACAACACACATCCATTCAACTCAGACCAGCTCACCCACAACACACATCCATTCAACATAGACCAGCTCACCCACAACACACATCCACTCAACTCAGACCAGCTCACCCACAACACACATCCATTTAACTGAGACCTACTTTCAAAGGCTTCCTGAAAATCAGCTAACAAAAGGTCTTTTATTTAAAGACCTCAAAATTAATTTTAGCATTTTCTCTGATATATCTGCCTTTTATAAAACCTTATTAGATCACTTAGTGACCCTAGGGGTCACTTGATTTTATAGACTTATTAGAGCTTTATGACCTTCAATATTTGGATGTAAGGTACAGTTTTTGTGTGGATTTAGATGATCTTGCTGTATTTCTGCATGGATTATGTATGACTCATAATACAATAATTGGCAATGAAGACAATGTTTCTCAGGTATGATTAGGCATCTTGGCCCTCTGTTAGAAACTCTTTTTGAGTGAAACTTAGTTCTATTGACCTGAGATTCTCAAACTTTGTATGGTTGTTCTTATGACTAGTATGGGACCTCTAATGATTTTTGGGATTTGTACCTTAAAGTCAAGTATCACTTTGAGTAAATAAAATTTATAATGCTCACAACATGTAATCAAAGCCATTGATACATGGAATTCCCCTGTAATACTTGCTCATTAAAAGATGCATTGGAGAGTAGTATAATTCATTTTTAAAAAGAAAAATTCGGTATGAGACTGATGTTTGAAGTGATTTAGATATGAATCAATGTGATGACTACTAATTCCTATTTTGAGGTCTACAGGTAAAATGTTAAGGTCACGGTGACAAAAATTAAGCCTGAAAAATAACAACGGGCAATAACTCAAAATTTATGAAGGGCAGAAATATCATTCTAAAGCACTGCACTTCTCCTCAATGAGATCTATCAACCTATTTAGTTTCAAGTTGATATCTCAAATACTTTTTGAGTTCTGCTCCAGACAAAAATTAAGCCTGCAAAATAAAGGGCAATAACTCAAAACTTATATAAGGGTAGAGTTATCATTCTTGTGTACTGCACTTTTCCTCTATAACATCTACCCACCTTTGAAGTTTCAAGTTGATATCTCAAATACTTTTTGACTTCTGATCCTGACAAAAATTAAGCCTGAAAAATAACAAAGGGTAATGACTAATTTCTGAAAGGTAGAATTATTAATCCTACTCAATGAGATCTATCTGCCATGAAGTATCAAGTTGATACCCCAAATACTTTTTTAGTTATGCTTCAAAAAAATTAAGCCTGAAAAATAACCAAGGGCAATAACTAAAAAATTATGAAAGGTAGACTAATCATTCTTGTTCACTACACTCCTCCTAAATGAGCTCTATCCACCTTTGAAGTATGAAGTTGATATCTTGGATACTTCTTAACCAAATTTTTCAACGAAAAATTCTGGTTATTAGATTGGCGAATGTCGTAGGGGTGGTTGGGCGGGCGGGCTGCGTCAAACTTTCGTTTCCGCATGAAAACCTGAGTCATACATGACATATCAATACCAAACTTTTTGTACAGGTAGCTTATATGAAGAGCTTGCTTGGTATTGTATTTCAAGTCAGCTCGGTCAAGGTCACTGTGTCTAAAAATAGAAAATACAGAGAAAGCTTTCATTTCCAGATGACAACTTGAGTCAGAGATGACATAGCAATACCAAACTTTATATACAGTTGGCTTAACCCATTACCTCGATCACAATATCAGTTTCTATTTTATTCAAATTAAGATTTTAATTTTGAATACTTTTGAAAACATTATGGAAAATTGAGGCATGCTCCATTTTTAATAATGTTTTTAAAAATCATGTTTCTCAGATGTGTCAAAATGTGTTGGTATCAGGTAATGGGTTAAGCTCTATCTCTGCTATATCAGTAGTTCTATGCCTGCATCGTGCAATTGTGTGTGTGTGTGTTTTTCTGTATTCCTTCTGGCATGATAATCATCATATCAGCATGCTTTTTGCTTCCCATCCAATATTCCTGCTTTGTTTCATAATCAATTGCATGTTTATATAAGCAAACATTAATCATGATAAATCTGGTTTTTGTGTCAGTCCTGACCCTTGTTGAGTTCTGCTTCGGACAAAAAATGTGGGACGGAAGGATGGAGACTATTACCATATCCCCCGCCGCCTTCGTCAGGGGATAATTAAGCAATGATTACTCAAAATCTAATCCAACATTATACAATATTTACTTATGACTAGTAGAAGAACCCTATTAATTTTGGGGTCTGTACCTCAAAGGTCAAGGTCAAAAATTCTATATAACATTGTGTTAAAGAAGCATTGCCCAACTGGTAACTCTTAAGTATCTCTTTTGTATCAAATATTGAGCAGTTGTTGCTTACAAGTAATAGGAAACCCCTTTTGACTTTGAATTATGTACCTTAAATTAAGTATTGTCCGATTGACTATGAAACACTTATAATCTTTTTGGTTGTATATTAATGACAATGTAACTTTACTAAAAATTTCTTACTTTTATTCTGGACCAATTTTGACATGCCCATGTTATGAAGTCAAACATCATACATATAATATAGGTATATAAATATCATGGCATATGGGCAAACATTTCTTGTTTACTTAGCAATAACCATCCGTGTGTGTCTGACGATGAACAACGATTGGACAGAAAGTAACGACGCTTATTAAATTCTCCTCACTGGCACTGCTGGTGGCGTTCAGGTGGTCCTTGATGTGATAGGAAACCGTAGTACCAGGGAAAACCCATGTGTCTGAACGAGTGGTACATACCCTTTCACATACAGCGTTGGATCAACTTGGACCAAACTCTGGTTGCATAGGTGAAAAAGCCAGTGTGTTAATAACTACTCTATCTAGACATCTTTCTCATGTTTCACTAAACTTTGTATACTATTAAAGTTCACAGAATTTGTTAAAAAGTTATCATGCTTCTTATACAGCAGAATAATATGAACTATTTCGCTAGTTTCACTGTACATGAAACACCGCTATCAGTACTTGTGAACAGAAATGCCAGGAGATTTATGTTCTTTCACTTCAGTGATATTTTTACAAGCTACATTCAGTACCATGAAGATTTTCACACTAAGTTTAGTGTAACAGGTCCCAGACAGCTCATGCTTTGGTCAAATTATACTTCTGTAAATTGACTTAGTGTTTTGTGAGAAAAGTGAGAACTGAATGGTTGTGCCAGAGATGTGAGTAGGCAAAATGATGGTGCTGCGCTTGAATAAAATATACTCCCAACATTCTAAGTTATTAACAAAAAGAATATAACACATATTAGAGATTTCAATTACCTCTAATGTTGTTTTGTGCATACATGTAATGACAATATTAATTGCATACATATTCAGTTAATTTTTGAAAGAAACATAAGTAAAGAAATTATATTACACACACTTATTCTTCAAACAAAATTTCCATTACACTTAACATACAGCACTCCCTTAACACATATCTATGCCATGTTCTTATATCATGATCGTCACAATCTTAATCTCCTTATTTCACAATTTTTCCCTGTTCTCTTCCTCACTTTCTTTTGCCTGTTTGTCCCCTTTTCTCTCTTTTCCTTTTTTCTTATTTTTCTTATTCTTCTTTTTTTGTCTCATTTTTTCGGATGCTGATGCTTCAATGTCTTGTTCAGATGCACTACTGGCTTGTTTTGATAAAACAATAGCTTCAATAAGATCATTATCTGATACAGTCATGAAGACAGTTGCCTTATTGTTCTGTATCTCCAGTCTGGATTGATCCACAATAGAATCTGTCCCACTGGTAATGTCCTTCTCAAGGAACCGCCTGATAGCACTTTCTGTTGTAAGCTGGCTTAGTTCATGGTATTCCACAAATATTCTCCCTACATATGTTTTGTTGCACTGAAAAAGTCATGACAATTAAACATAAATAAAATCACTACAATTATGTGCATTCTTCAGTCCTTATACTGTTGAAGAATATGTCAATTTGACAAACGTTAATGTACAATAACCCTTTCCTTCATAGAGGACACCATGAAAAGTCCAATGCGAACAGCATAAAACCAGATCAGCCTGTGAGTAACTCGCAGGCTGATCAGGTTTTATGCTGTTCGCTGCTCCTCAGTGGTCTGGAAATGAGGATTTTGTACTTAAATTTGGTAAGGTTTAACTGTGGTTTTCTGCAGATCAGGCTTTATGTGAAATGAGTCTATATGAGGGAAAGGGATAATCATGGTTAGGACATGGCTAGTACTACACAGATGTGTCAGTATAGCACAACTCCCCCATCAACAGCAAACTTTATAGACAAAAACCTGATGTAAATCATCATAGTACACCCTCTAAGCTCATTGACTACAAATAATTCAGAAAAAGTCTGGAAGACGTTTAATACCTACTATAACTGTTACTAATTTATTTATCAGTTTCACTGTGTGTCTTGTACAAATATGGATTTTAATAAACAGGAGAACAATGCAATACTCAATGTTAAAAATAAACATAATCATGCTGCACACAATATTTGCTTAAAGGATGAAGACTGAATCATTATTAATAATCTTTTTTAGTTACTAAATATCTTGGATTCCATTATGAACATTTTGTAAACACATCAGTTGTGTTCACTGTCATACAGATGGTTACAGAGAATAATTGAAAAAGATGAGTTAATTATTAAAAGATGGCATACAACATCATATTGTGAAAAACATCAATGATGAAATGCAGTCTCTATCTCCCCAAAAATGAATGTGACTGAATTGAAAACTTTGGGTAAAGATCTTCAATCTCTAGGCACCTTCTTGCATGAAATATTTAGTCATGTTCCTGTGCCTACATTACTGAGATATTATGGTTTGGATGAGAAATTCTTCAGCGACTAATACATTTTGACCATTGGAAGATCAAGAAATAAGTTTGGCAAAATGGACTGACTATCCCAACACAATTCCAATAAATTGAATATGGATTATAAGGCTATACCTCATCCCTCAGCTACTAGGAACAAGAGTGCCAGTGATGCCACAATATACGCCGCCACAAAATATAAAGACCAAGAGGGGTCTTTTAATTATTGCTTTTAACATTTCTGTAAGCATAACCTCATAATGAAGTCTGTAAGACCAATTAATTTAGCTGAACAGAGATAGAACCCTAAAAATGCTTCCAATATGACAGTAGGTCAAATAGCAGTATCAATTTGAATCCTTTTTTAGCTCACCTGAGCCAGAGGCTCAAGGTGAGCTATTGTGACCGGTCTTCGTCCGTCGTCCGTCCGTCCGTCGTCCGTCAACATTTTGCTTCAAACGACATCTCCTCCTTAACCGCTTGGTCAATTTTGATAAAACTTTACAGGGATGTTCCTTGGGTGGTCCCCTTTCAAAGTTGTTCAAAGAATTGAATTCCATTTGGAATTCTGGTTGCCATGGCAACGGAAAGAAAAAACTTAAAATGTCTTCTTCTCCAAAACAACCAACTGAATTTCAAAATGTTTTGGCACAGATGTTCCTTTGGTAAGTGTCTACCAAGATTGTTCAAATTATTTGGATCCGTAAAAAAACATGGCCGCCAGGGGCGTGGCTAGTTTTCCTTAGATGCCTATACTCAAATCTTAAAAAATCTTCTCCTCCAAAACTGCTGGCTGAATTTCAAAATGTTTTGGCACAGATACTCCTTGAGTAAGTGTCTACCAAGATTGTTCAAATTATTTGGATCCATAAAAAAACGTGGCCGCCAGGGGCGGGGCTAGTTTTCCTTATATGTCTATAGTGAAAACTAAAAAATCTTCTTATCCAAAACTACTGGCTGATTTCAAAATGTTTTGGCACAGATGTTCCTTGATTAAATGTCTATCAAGACTGTTCAAATTATTTGGATCCATAAAAAAACATGGCCGCCAGGGGCGGGGCTAGTTTTCCTTATATGTCTATAGTGAAAATTGAAAAAAAACTTCTTCTCCAAAACCACTGGCGTTATATTTGGTATGTAGCATGATCTTATGACTCTTTACCAAGATTGTTCAAATCATGACCATGGGGTCAAAATTGGCCCCACCCCAGGGGTCACTTGATTTAACATAGGCTAATATAGGAAAAAAACTTGAAAAATCTTCTTAAACCACAGACTGGAGTTAGATATTTGGTCATGATCTTATGACTCTACCAAGATTGTTCAAATCATGACCTTGGGGTCACTTGATTTTACATAGCCTAATGATACCAGGTGAGCGATCCAGGGCCATCATGGCCCTCTTGTTCTTTCTCCCCATAACTCTTGCAAAAATCACTGTACCAGAAAATCCTTGCCTTATGCACTTTTACCTGTTTAGAAACTTGAGTTGTGTTTTAAAGAGACCATGTTTAGAAAAGCATAACTATTGCAAATATTGATGAACATCAAAGCCCCTGCTTTGTTCATATCTACCCAGTATAGTAATGACATTGCCCAAGTTTTGAAAAGATTAGGTCAGAAACATACAAGAAATTGCATTCCCAAAGCTGAAATATCAATCAGCTAAAAAGACTAAGTTTCAGGGGACACAAATCTTGCAAAAATTAATGTACCGGAAAATCACCACTTCATGCACATCTACCCATAATAGTAATGATATTGACCAAGTTTTGAAAAGATTCATTCAGAAATGTAGGAGGAGTTGCGTTCACAAGGCTGCAATATCAATCAGCTACAGAGACTTAAGTTTCAAGGTACACAAATCTTGTAAAAATCAATGAACCATTAAATCGCCACTTCATGCACATCTACCCATTATAGTAATGATATTGACCAAGTTTTGAAAAGATTCATTCAGAAATGTAGGAGGAGTTACGTTCACAAGGCTGCAATATCAATCAGCTACAGAGACTAAGTTTCAAGGTACACAAATCTTGTAAAAATCAATGAACCATAAAATCACCACTTCATGCACATCTACCCATTATAGTAATGACATTGACCAAGTTTTGAAAAGATTAATTCAGAAACGTAGGAGGAGTTGCGTTCACAAGATATGGACGTACGGACGGACGGACAGACGGAGAAGATGACGCCAATATACGACCGCCTCCGGCGGCGTATAAAAATTGCAGGTCTTTCTGATGTAAACAACTTGAAAGAAAAAGACATGAAAAAAACACCGATCAGGTGATTTGCTTACCCTATATGTCACCTCTACTGGTGTATCTTGGTCTGGTTGTGGCCATCTTTGATCCAGAACACCCTTAGTCTGATGATTTAAAAGAAGGAAAAAATACAGTACACAAGGGGACCATAGATCACTCACCTGAGTACCATGAGCCTTTACAGGTCAATCAGGATTTGACTTTGTAATACCCAACCTTAATCAGATGGAAGATTATATATATGATAACTAGACAACCCCCATAGGAGTATCCTTATTAAAGGTATTGATGTAAAAACAGCATTAAAGATTACACAAATTATGGTAATATGCCTTTGGTACCTAAAAAGATAAATTGATACTTTTACCAATAAATTTGCTCTCTTTTCCAAGGTTGTCAGTTTAACTATTTGGCCACTGTTGATGGTAGTAATATCTAATTTCTGGTTTGAAATTCATATTTCAGTTGGATGTTTATTAATTGGTATTGATGGGCAAGTGGAAAGAGTGGGTTTTGGGTTCAATGTCCAGTTGTTCCAATTCAAAGTTGTTAAACTTTTTGATAGCTTAAAGACTGCTCAATTACATCAAGTTAAACATAATTATCAAGTTTAAAGACCTGAATAGATAAAGCAAGTTGCCAAACATCGGACTACATCATAAACTTTACAAAATGAAAACCTGAAACACTGCAGTTATTGTAAGAATCAAAAAAAGCTTTCCAAATACATAGAATCATCAAATCATATATCACAGTAATGATGAAAAACGTACAATATCATATCCAGTGTCTTTGGACACAATATCTCTCAACACAGTCCAAATTTCGCTGCTGAACATGGGACAGAATGGGGCCAGCATCACCACAAGGTCTGAAACTGCCCTCTCAAACTCGGGACATGTGACTGCTACCTCAGCTGGTACATTCTGCAGAAGGAAGTGGAAGACATTTAATGAGTTAGATAATAGAAACATTATATATATCACAAGGATAATAGTAAAATATCATAACAAGGTAGAGAAAACACAGGTCTGACACAAGAAGTTATTAAGTATTTGGTGTTGTGAGTTAATAATAGTAAAGTGGTACCGAATAATATGTAGTACCAGATAATACTTCAATCTCATTATGGCTTTCTTAAACACTAGTTCTGTTGGTCAGAGATTGTAAAAATACACTAGTCTACCATGCCATATATCCTTTAAACTCCACTGACCACTTTGAACAGCCCAAATATATTTCATTCTTCAATGGACATCAGAATATGTGATTCAATCCTTTTCCCCTTCCAATGTGATTATAATAATACAACTCCTGGTTTGAGACTGCACAAACACACACAAAACCCATCCATAACTATAATCAACAACAAATCAGCGCTGTTGCATCTGTATGATAAAGCAGTGTTAGCCACAGAGAATGGGGTATGATGGGACAGGATTCAGTATGCATAAAAGGGGGGGGGGGACTTCATTCAGTAATATCCGTTAATGTTGTAGCATTAATCATTATCCCCATTACCACACACTTCCTCAATTTTGGCAGATAGGTTGAACAGCAAGTATAGTAGTTTGTTTCAATATGGCATCAAACTACAGGCTGGATGTGGAAAAAATGAATTCATTCCAAACAAAACAGCAAAAGGCAATATTTGAATTTAATTTGAAATTCAACAAAGAAAGAAACATAAATTATGAAGCTTAATCAGTGAAACAAGGTATATTAAGCAAATTTTAAGTTGTAAACATACCATAACTGTGTCAAATACTTTGCTAAAAGTTAAACTGGCCTTCATTCATTGAGACGTGTATATGTAAAAAATAATCTAAATCTGTTGAGCCTATATGATGTTATATAAAGGTATTATTGGAAAATTCTAATAAAAAAAGGGCCATAACTGTGTGTCAAAAATGAAGATTGAGGTACCATTCTTAGATATGACTGATCTACTTTCCTATTAGAATCATTCTCTAGGTATCCTGTCACTTCATACACTCACATTGTATGTAGATGATCATGCCTTCACATTTAGAATAATGAAGAATAATCATGATGACAAAGCTGGCGGTCCTAGTTCTTGCTATTAAAGGCATACATGCCAAATACAGTTTTTTCTATATAGATAAAGACGAAAAATTAAAACTAGCCATGATAATTTTCTCAAACTTTACATGATTATAGAGAATTACACTTGAATCAAAATGACGGGAAAACAAGTATTATGAAAGTATGCTTAGGCAATACTAAGTCCCCTACCGGCAAATGGAAAACTAAGACGACCCCCCCCCACCCCAACACACACACAAACACAACCTGTTTATGCTAATTCCAAGGGCCGTAATTCCATCAAAAATCAATGGACCGGAACAAAACTCAAACTTGATCTGTAACTCATGGTGATAGACTCACACACCAAAAATTAGATGAATATCTAAAGCATTTAGAAAAAAATTCCGGAAAACTGCTATTTTAACGAAATTTTCATATTCCAAGGGCCGTAATTCCGTCAAAAATCAGTGGACCGGAACAAACTCAAACTTGATCTGTAACTCATGGTGATAGACTCACACACCAAAAATTAGATGAATATCTGCAAGCATTTAGAAAAAAAGTCCGGAAAACTGCTATTTTAACGAAATTTTCATATTCCAAGGGCCGTAATTCCGTCAAAAATCAGTGGACCGGAACGAAACTCAAACTTGATCTGTAAGTCATAGATGAATACCTGCAAGCGTTTAGAAAAAAAGTCAAGAAAACGTGTGTGACTGATGGACGTACTGACGGACCGACGGAGTGCAAACCTATAGTCCCCTTCGGCTAAGCTGAAAGTGAGTTTTTTTTTTTCTTTCTTGCCATTTTCTGTCATGTTTCTAGTGTAATTCTCTATATAAACATGCAAAGTTTCAGAAAATTATCATGAATAGTTTTAATTTCCCTTCTTTATCTATATAGAAAACAAACTGTATTGGGTGTGTATGCCTTTAAGAATTTAGAGGATGTAACTGAAATTTTAATTTCAAAAGCTGATGCATAATATATCATAAATGGATGTATGTATATATATTTGTCTAAATTACCTCTTGTTTACATTTATGAATAAATTGATTTTATTTAACCCCACAGAGGAATGCCCATGGATTATCTCAGCTTCTGCACAGCAATTTCAGAGAGAAAAAAATCACATGAAGCATTTTGTTGATGACAAGCTATGACTGCACAATGACCTGAAAGGCCAAAACCCTGAACCTTCATATAAGATGTGAACAAAAACTCTTACCTTTAAATCTGAAGATAATTCATGCATCCTGGATATAGCACCATTGAACGTAAACGTTTTGTTTAAGTTGTGGTTAATCTGAAATGAAGAGAAATTAAGTATACAGGGTTTTGATCCAAAAATTTATGGTAGACCTAGGAAGATACCAGATAAAAAGTTTACAATTGAGTTTCCAAATACCAAAGAAATTATAGGTACAACCTACAGATCAGGGGTGAGTTGCTCAGACAAAGTGTTGCAATGACACATAAGCAGATAATCAATTCATTTAACTGGCACATGAACACTAATTTCATAACTCCAAACAGAAACAACAAATCATTTGTCATTTCCATACTTAATGAGCAATTAAGTAATATCCATTCTGAATATGAAAATCCAAAATCTTATCAGCTGTATTTGTTTACTATGTTAACAACATGATGCTGTCACAAATAATTTTGACGTGGCCTGAAAATAAGCGTAGATTTAGAGTACGTTGTATTTGTCACGTAGGCCAGAGTGGAACTGTGTTAGCCAATTTTGGTTATATAAGGTTTGTCATAGGTTTCTTTTATTACCTTTTGTTCAGAATGAGATATGATTAGGGTTTGGAAAGGTTATATCAACTGTTTAGCCAAGTTTTAAGTGTATTAAGAGAGATGTTTTAGGCTTAGAAGTTTAAACCTATAGTTTCTTTACATAGGCCTTTTTATCAGTATACCTCAGTGTTGTCAGTGTTTCTTGGGATGCACGAGATTCAGCGATTTACAATTTATTGCACGATTCACGTGATATTGGTTTTTTAAGAGTAAATCATGGGGTTTTAGTATATAAGCTGATTTGTATGGAGCCTCAGTGTCAGATATCGATGGGAGCTACAGAAGATACCTCGTCCAGTCTAGAATATTCTGACCAAATTACATTACGGAGCTTGTGTGAGTGAAATTTTATTTTGTATTTCATTTTTTCAGGTAGATATGAAGCTTAGATTTTATTTTAAATATTTATTTTGTAGATTGTTGTATTGTTTCTTCTCAGGGAAACAAGTGTACAATCGTATTTAATTTTTCAGTAGTTTTCTAAGTTTTGGTTTTATAAGCCGAGGAATCTAAGTACATAGTTCTGCATTATTATGTATATTTGATGTAATTTTGAGTTTGGTATGTCTTTAATTTTTGATATTACCTGAATATACATGGAAGCATTTGTCCAACAGTATTTGTTTTGTAATTAAGAGATGTGGAGTTGTATGGAATATCTGTCTGGTATATAATTGCTAACGAGGACGGTTCTCTGTTTGTAATGCACTGATGTAATTAAGAAATGTGGAGATTATGGAATATCTGGTATATAATTGCTAACAACAAGGACAGTTCTCTGCGTTAATGCACTTATGTAAAACCATAATATTGTTGTATGGTATAAAATGCACGTATGTAATACCAGAGATTTGTTATTTGGTATGAAAGTAGTATTATGAAGTAATACAGTGTCTGCACTTTATATTTGGTGTTATAAGTAAATTAGAGCTATTTATTGTTTGTAGCCGTATTTAGTTGGGGCATGGTGCCTATGTAAGCTGGATGGTTACAGTCGATACGGGACCCCGTTGGTAGACTACGTCACAAGGACAGTAGAATCTACGTATGCGTCATATGGACGACAGGGTGTCTACGGTGGACTAAGTAGCATTTAGTTATGTTATCTGGGTGGTCACAGTCAATACGGGACCCCATTGGTAGACTACGTCGCAAGGACAGGAGAATCTACGTATGCGTCATATGGACGACAGGGTGTCTACGGTGGACTAAGTAGATCACATTTACTGAAGGGACAGCGATGACAAGAAGTCGGTCCAGTGTTCCAGATAAGAGCATGTGATATAGTTTATGAGTACTATGCATTTAGGAATCATTTTGTGAGTGTGGCACATTGAAGTGCGTTCATATCAGTAAGCCATTGTGTATTAATGTGGGGGCTTAGAGTGAAGACAGAACATTCAGTGCAACTATTATTGTACCAACAGATAAAGAGAGTTAGCTGGCAGTTGTTGTTGTTTTTCTCAATATTCTTTCTTTTTCTAATATTCTCATTGTATATATTTTTATATTAAATATAATTTTTAAAGAAAAGTTCTTTGGTATTAATTCTACCTTAGAGAGTTGTCAGCCCTTGGTCATTTTGTTACAGATGCACCATTGAGGTGTACATTCCGCTACCTTGAAACTTATTTTTGTAACATCAAGTTTCATACAAATCTTGTGAAAAGTATATTTAAACACATTGAAAATCTGTGTGAACAACACACCTCAGTAAATAAACATTCAAGGGAGATAAACTAAATACATCTTAGTAGTTCAAGTAGTGCCTGAACAATCTAGTTGTATTCTAGATTGTGTAATAAATAATGTTTACTACATGGTACTTTGATGACATGTAATGCAATTTCAAAAGTGTTTATGATGTACACATGTACTAGGTAATACAAGTTTAAAAGAAATTTATCGAAGGGAGATAATTGCAAACAAAATGAATTCTGACATCTAATCATCAATTAAAATGTGTATAAGAGTTTTAATTGTGTTATATAAACATATGCACATAGACCCTAAGTTTGAACATTTTGTTTGCTGAATAACCTCAGACTGTCAAAGAAACTGACAGGGACACTGTGTATTGATAGGTTTCCAGTAGTACCTCCAACAGTTTCTTATTGCGTTTTTCGTGTATCCAGTTTTCCCACTTCCTGCAAAGCTCCTGGTCCTTGCTCTTCTCGACTGACTCACGATTGATCAGCAGCCCCACAAGGCCCCACACACGGTTTAGCCACGTCTTGACACCTTTGTATACTGGCAAACACAAAAGAAAGAATTAAGTCGGTCTGTAATCTGTTTCCTTACATATAACAATTCAACAGATGCTCATTAAAATACAAAAGAAGAAATCAAAATCATCCTCCCATTAACACACATCAAAGACATGCATAGAGATAAAGAAAGCCAGATGGACATACTTTATGTGCCTATATCAGAAACAATGTAAACAAACAAGACCTGATGGTATTATGGATGTTTTTAATCCCCCGCCGCGAAGCGGGAGGGGGGTTATAGGAATGGCCTTCGTCTGTCTGTCTGTCTGTCCGTCCTTAACGTTTTCGTGTCCACTCCATATCTCCTATACCACTTGAAGGATTTTCAGGAAACTTGCCTCAAATGTAAACCTAGTTGAGACGATGTGCAGAACACAGGTGGTAGCCATGTAGGCTCAAGGTCAAGGTCACACTAGGTTATGTGTTTGAACCTTCAATTTCGTGTCTGCTCCATATCTCCTATACCCCTTTTAGTTTTTTCATGAATCTTGCCTCAAATATATATCTAATTGAGATGATGTGCAGAACATAAATGCAGTCATGTCGGCTCAAGGTCAAGGTCACACATTAGGGTCATGTGTTTGAACCTTCTATTTCCTTACAATTTCGTGTCTGCTCCATATCTCCTATACCCCTTGAAGGATTTTAATGAAACTTGCCTCAAATATAAATATAATTGAGATGACGTGCAGAACACAGGTTGCAGCCATGTCGGCTCAAGGTCAAGGTCACACTTGAAGGTTAAGTGTTTGAACCTTCAATTTCAATTTACAATTTTGTGTCCGCTCCATATCTCCTATACCCCTTGAAGGTTTTTAATGAAACTTGCCTCAAATGTAAACCAAATTGAGACGATGTGCAGAACATAGGTGACAGTCATGTTGGCTCAAGTTCAAGGTCACATTTGATGGTTCAGTGTTCATTCCTGGATATTTTTGTTTCCATGCTATATTTTCTGAACAACGGAAAGTTTTTCATAAGTCAACTACATCAAAATGTTGGCAGAAGCAGGGCAATTTCCATTAGAGGAAAAACATGTCTCCTCTGTAAGCGGCGGGGGATATAGCTGTCCTTTGGACTGTCTTGTTTTTTTTTGTTTTTGTTTATTTTTGGGCCACCTCATCTTTTCATCAAAAGTATGCGGAAGGTCAACTAATAATGTAAAGGTCCATTCACTTAAGCAACTGTCCAAATATTGACGCAATCCAAAGAAGGACATAGAAGTTATAGCAGATTAAACAAGAAGGCCAAGATGGACCTGAAGACACTCAGGCGAGAAAAATTGCCTTCAGTGCCTGTACAAGTTACTATATTTTAGCATAATTGTACTGAATAACCAAACAGTAACAGTGGACAAAATCTGAAATCGAGCTGAGAGATTATGGCCATAAACATTGCCATGAAACTTCAAAATGATTGCTTAAGAGATGAAGATACTAGAATGCAAACAAAGTGAAATTTTAAATCAAAAGCGCCTTAACTCTTGACCTTATTCCTAAACCATAACTGAAACAGGACAATATAAGGAAAATGGGCTCCGCCCCCTGGCGGCCATGTTTTTTAATGAATCAAATTAATTTTCTGTGACGTAAAATCAAATCTGACCACAGAGCCCATAAAAAATATATTCAAGAAATATAACAAAAGGCCATAACTCATTTAAAATCAAGCCGAACATGACATGTCAACAATATGCACATCTTGGTTTGGTACTTACCAGTCTTGTAAAGTTTCATCAAAATCCAACCTAAGGCAGCTGAGAATAAGGATGGACAAACCTTGTCTACAGACAGACGGACTGACCGACAGGACTCCAATAGAGCCCCCATATACTTTGTATCTGGGGGTATAACTAGACCTTGTACAAGTTACTTTCCCAGTAATTTTACATAACGGGCTGCCTGAGCAACTGATATATGATCAGACTGTCAAAATAAATTTTATATACATTTATCCAAACTTAGAACTTCATAAATAAGGCAAAGAATGAGATGAGTTCAATTCCATAATCAGCATATTTTTTGTATTGTACACTACACCTTCATTGTTCCAGTTGCGGTCTGACTTGGGGGCAACATTGGACAGGATACACAGCCTGGTCATGTCCACTCCATACTCAGCAAACAGCTCCTGTCAATGTAAAACATGTTCTCTCATACATGGTTACTGTACACTGTGTCATGTCTTGATGTCTACATGATACCTTTTCTTTCCTGATTTTGGATTGGAGTCCTGAAACTGGGAAGGGATACAGTGAAGAGATCTTTTTATCTTCACTGCTTGTGTCAGAGAAATGCCTTTGGAACTGCATGTTTGCGGCCCCTTTACATATGGTTAAAGCACAATTGGTCCTAACATGGTGTGACCGTTCCAAGACAGTAACTGATGGTATTTCTCTATTTTATGTAATGTCCTATTTCAGTGTTTTTATGTCCATTTACATGCACTGCCTCCTTCTATAGTTAGTTCATATTAAATATATGTTGGATTTCTCATAGGACATTATTGTCTTTCCTTTTTGAAACATCAAAACACCCTTGGCATCACATCTTTTGTTTGGATAATGGGTTGTGCCTAATTTTTATTCTCAGGTGTTTGAAAAAGCAAGGTGGTGAATATGTAATCATGTGTTAGTTTATTCAATGTATTGTGTATTTATTTTACCTCAGTTTGCAAAGTAAGTGGTTGTCTAAGACAACTTAATTTCTATTTTTGACAACCATTTTGTATTTATTTTGATTAACTAAAAAGAGATTAATTTTCCAAATCATTTCTGAATACAAAGTTAAAAAATATCATGACACTGGTACATATTTGGGGGTTTGATAACTGACTGGAAAAAAAGCCAAACAGATAATAACCATGCATTCTTTGTATCCCTCTATAAAATGAACCTGTATTAAACTCCAGGATTAATAGGAATGCAAAACAAGAGGCCCATGATGGCCCTAAATCGCTCACCTGAGATAAATAGGTTGACCCAAGGAACATCTGTACCAATCTATTTTAAAATCTGGCCAGCAGTTTTGAAGAAGATGATTTTTAAAGTTTTCATTTTTTTTCTTCTTTTTGTTGCCATGGCAACCAGAGTTCTATATGGATCAAGTTTATTTTAGCAACTTTTGTGATGGTTGACCCAAGGATCATCCTTGCTAAGTTTAATCAAATTCTGTCCAGTGGTTTCAGAGGAGATGTTGTTTAAAGGTTTCTCTATATACATATAAGGCAAATAAGCCCCGCCCCTGGCGGCCATGTTTTTTTATGGATCGGAATAATTTTAGCAAACTTTGGTAGAGGTTGACCCAAGGAACATCTGTACCAATTTATTTTAAAATCTGGCCAGTAGTTTTGAAGGAGATGATTTTTAAAGTTTTCAAATTATTTTTCTTTTTGTAGCCATGGCAACCAGAGTTCTTCATGGATCAACTTTATTTTAGCAACTTTTGTAGAGCCTCACCCAAGGAACATTCCTGCCAAGTTTCATTAAATTATGTCCAGCGGTTTCAGAGGAGATGTCGTTTAAAGCAAATTGTTGACGACGCACGACGACGGACGACAGACGAAGGGTGATCACAAAAGCTCACCTTGAGCATGTTGTGCTCAGGTGAGCTAAAAATATAAATAAATGAATGAAATAAATCTGTTAACAGTGAAAAATTCATGCAAACAGAAGTTTTAATTAGGCTTCAGGCAAATAAGGATGTCTGTAGTCCTTCACATGACATAAATACATCTTCATAATTTGCATATTGTTTGAATGTCAGATTCACCAACAGAGATCTTAAAGGGTGAAATATACTGAATTTTGGGACATTGCACATGCCTTTTGTTAGAATATTGGCACTTGAGTACTATTAACCAATGCACCAGATGAATTTGCAAATATCAATAATGCAGGTTCTCATTAATTGCATGCTCTTAAATAAAAAAATTTTGGGACTGACTGACGCAGTTGTTACGGATTTCACAGTACAGGAAAAAACGAAGGAGTTGAGCACAAAGAATTGAGTCTACAGTAGTGATTTATTTTGGTAATAGTTCTGAAAAATAAGTTTGCATAGGAAGTCATGTATCCACATTATGATTTCTATAATGATGTTTCATAACTTCATCAAAATATAAGAACATACGTTTTACCTCAGGATCTACACCGTTATATTTTGACTTTGACATCTTCTCATATTTCACTGTCACAGCTTTGTCTGTATTCTTTTGAAAGAACTTCCCATCTAAAATCAAAAGTATATAAAAGTGCACTGCTAAATTAAAAGATTATTACTTATTTCCAATATGGACGCTCTAACCACTCAGAACAGTAATGGAACTGTCATACATAGAGATACATCTTGTGAAAAATATCGAAACCAGACTGCCAATTATTCTCTGTTGGTCCATTACTATGTAAAACAAGTAACACTATTGCCAAGCAATAGAAAAGGCCTTGTCACCTTGTCACACTAAATAAAAATACAGGACTCTGGCCAAATATGAGTTTTTGTCCATTTTAATTGTTTTTTGGATGTTAAATGGCCATTATGAGCTGGTTTCTCTTTTTTAATGTGTCTCCCCCACCCCCTCCACGTATGGCCAGGGCATGTAGTGTAACCCTTATTCTCTACCTGTTCATTTAGAAAAAAATAATTCATATTTCAAGTTTTTTACCTCTCTCCTGCACATCATCAGGATGAATATATATCCCAGTCTGAGTCAGCTTGTAACTCATTCCCTTCACCATCCCCTGGGTCAAAAGGTTGACAAACGGCTCCTGGTGACGTGTCAGGCCCAGGTCATGCAGGAAGTGGGAGAAGAAACGGGCATAATACAGGTGCATGTATGCTGTGAAAGAAAAATTAAAATAGACTAGAACTATCACTACAGGTGAATTATACCCCAAATCTCACCATGACTTCTTGTAATGTGAGTAGGATGTGATAAACAGGATCCCTTATAACTATATCCCCCATTTCTTTGAAGTGGAAAATGAAAATGTTAATTTCAAGATCTGATATGGAACTAAAAAACACCTATAATAAATCTGTTAAATGCTAAAGCCTTGAGTGGGGCTTTTCTTCTTTGGTTTATCTTTTTTTAATTAGTTGTTTTAGAACAAAATTATGGACACCCTGTATAATTACTTTTTCTACACCCCCAAGTTAAACCTAGTCTCTTAATTTTAAAATGAACACATATTTTTGCTGAAATTCTTTTGTGCAATCAAGGATATTTGTAAAGTACCAGTAGCTATATCATATAGTATCTTTTTCTAAGAATACTTTTGACTTCAGACAGGTATCAGTAAAGACTTGTCATATAGATTATTATAGAGTCTTAAGAATACCACAACCATGGGTTTACTAACCATGTTCCTTCCCTCCAATATACAGGTCGACTGGCATATATTTGTCTGATTGTTCTCTGCTTACAGGCTCAGACTGGTTGTCTGGATCCAGGTATCGGTAGAAATACCAGGAGGAGTCTACAAATGTGTCCATGGTGTCTGTCTCTCTCTTGGCTGGACCACCACATCTGGAAGAACAGGATATATAATCAACAAATATACTGGTAATAAAAATAGAACAGGGACTTATAAAAACACATCAACACTTTAACCCATGAATATTCATATACATACATTATATTTTCTGAACATTATATGGTATATGAAGGTATTTCTTTGCCATTTAGACTGTGTATAATCTGATCTACAATACTGTGTGAGTAAATAGAGGAGACCCTGATTAGATAGCCTGTTCTAGCTGTCTTATCTGGGTCTGCTCTGTTTGCAAAACACTAAAATGTGTCTATATGAGGAAAATAAATAAATAAAGCAAAATCTGAACAATGATCAATTTCACACACACTAAAATAAGAGATGGAAATCACTAAAGATCTTAAAATTTCCCTGTTAAAAACAGGATAAAACAAGGGCAAATTCGACTAATTTATATCCCCCGCTGAATAATGCAGACATATTATTCATAAAATCTTCAAAGCAATCCCTAAAAATCTCCATAATTCTGAAGTGAATAGAAATATTCTTATGCATGACACTACTCCTCAATGACATCTATGCACTATGAAGTTTAACGTTGATACCTTAAATACATTTTTCTGAACAAAATTAAGTAAGAAAAAAGAGGGCCATATTGGACCTGGGATCGATCACCTGAGAACCAGGTATTAATGAGAGGAAAAGAAACAGCAAATATCTCATGATATTATGGAAAATGGGCTTTGCCCACTACCAGCCATAACTCCAATGCACACTTTGGATAAGGAGAAGAGATTTTTTTAATTTGCACTAAATACATATAAGGAAAATGGGCTTTGCCCACTACCAGCCATAACTCCAATGCACACTTTGGATAAGGAGAAGAATTTTTTTAATTTGTACTAAATACATATAAGGAAAATGGGCTTTGCCCAATGGAGGCCATGTTTTTTTATCAATCCAAATTATTTGAACAATCTTGGTAGAGAGTGACTTATGGAACATCTATGCCAAAAAACTTTGAAATCCAGCCAGTACCTATAGATAGAGAGATTTTCAAATTTGAACTATATAATGCATATAAAGAAAACAGGCTCTGTCCCCTGGCAACTATGTTTTTCAACGGATAATAACAATTCGAACAATCTTAACAATCATCAATTGAAAGGACTTTAAGCAGAATTTTTAGTTTTTCAACCCTTCAAAAGATTGCTTTAAAAAGTAAGGACAGATTTCTTATTTTAAGTAACTAGCTGTAATACAACTGGGGAATATAATCTTATTTGAGGATTTTAAAATTCCTAACAGTCTTTAAATTCAAAGCTGGAGTTCTCAAAACCTTGTTGTTGGTTTATGCTCTATATTCAGCCATTTCAACAAATTGTAACACTAAGTGTGGTAGCCCTTCTGTTTTGTGGTAAGGTCTCTGTAAATAACTCTTAACAATTAAGCACACAGCTCTGAATTCATCTCACCTTGTCTTCATATAATGTGGGTGAGTAACAGGACATGGTGGGATGCAACAAGAGTCTTTACTATACGGCCCCGACTTCTGAGAAGCCGGGATATGATAAAGAATTTTACTTAGTTGATAAAGTAGAGCAAACTTTTAAAGACAGTAAATAGGTTTAAAATAAGTCAAAACAGATCAATTTGGCTGAAAAATTATCACAATATGACTGAAATGTGCATGTCCTGAGCTATGACTGACCTGGGACAGGTGACATTGCTCCAGTCCTGGTTGTCCTGTAACACTGACTGACCTTTCCCCACCCTGGGCTGGGCAGTGTCAGGTAACTTCACAGGTAGGTCCTCATACGGCACAGGTACAGCCTGCAACATCAACAATGTTAATCATATGTTTGTACAGACAGCCACATCAACAATGTTAATCATATGTTTGTACAGACTGCCACATCAACAATGTTAATCATATGTTTGTACAGACAGCCACATCAACAATGTCTATCATATGTTTGTACAGACGGCCACATCAACAATGTTAATCATATGTTTGTACAGACAGCCACATCAACAATGTCTATCATATGTTTGTACAGACTGCCACATCAACAATGTCTATCATGTGTTTGTACAGACTGCCACATCAACAATGTCTATCATATGTTTGTACAGACAGCCACATCAACAATGTCTATCATGTGTTTGTACAGACTGCCACATCAACAATGTCTATCATATGTTTGTACAGACTGCCACATCAACAATGTCTATCATATGTTTGTACAGACTGCCACATCAACAATGTCTATCATATGTTTGTACAGACTGCCACATCAACAATGTCTATCATATGTTTGTACAGACTGCCACATCAACAATGTCTATCATATGTTTGTACAGACAGCCACATCAACAATGTCTATCATGTGTTTGTACAGACTGCCACATCAACAATGTCTATCATATGTTTGTACAGACTGCCACATCAACAATGTCTATCATGTGTTTGTACAGCCTGCCACATCAACAATGTCTATCATATGTTTGTACAGCCTGCCACATCAACAATGTCTATCATATGTTTGTACAGACTGCCACATCAACAATGTCTATCATGTGTTTGTACAGACTGCCACATCAACAATGTCTATCATGTGTTTGTACAGCCTGCCACATCAACAATGTCTATCATATGTTTGTACAGCCTGCCACATCAACAATGTCTATCATATGTTTGTACAGCCTGCCACATCAACAATGTCTATCATATGTTTGTACAGACTGCCACATCAACAATGTCTATCATGTGTTTGTACAGCCTGCCACATCAACAATGTCTATCATATGTTTGTACAGCCTGCCACATCAACAATGTCTATCATATGTTTGTACAGACTGCCACATCAACAATGTCTATCATATGTTTGTACAGCCTGCCACATCAACAATGTCTATCATATGTTTGTACAGCCTGCCACATCAATAATGTCTATCATATGTTTGTAATGTCTATCATGTGTTTGTACAGCCTGCCACACAACAATGTTATCATGTGTTTGTACAGACAGCCACATCAACAATGTCTATCATGTGTTTGTACAGACTGCCACATCAACAATGTCTATCATGTGTTTGTACAGCCTGCCACATCAACAATGTCTATCATGTGTTTGTACAGACTGCCACATCAACAATGTCTATCATATGTTTGTACAGCCTGCCACATCAACAATGTTTATCATATGTTTGCACAGCCTGCCACATCAACAATGTCTATCATGTGTTTGTACAGACTGCCACATCAACAATGTCTACCATGTGTTTGTACAGCCTGCCACATCAACAATGTCTATCATGTGTTTGTACAGCCTGCCACATCAACAATGTCTATCATGTGTTTGACTGCCACATCAACAATGTCTATCATGTGTTTGTACAGCCTGCCACATCAACAATGTCTACCATGTGTTTGTACAGACTGCCACATCAACAATGTCTATCATATGTTTGTACAGCCTGCCACATCAACAATGTTTATCATATGTTTGCACAGCCTGCCACAACAACAATGTCTACCATGTGTTTGTACAGAGCGCCACATCAACAATGTCTACCATGTGTTTGTACAGCCTGCCACATCAACAATGTCTATCATGTGTTTGTACAGCCTGCCACATCAACAATGTCGATCATATGTTTGTAGAGACTGCAACATCAACAATGTTTATCATATGTTTGTACAGCCTGCCACATCAACAATGTCTACCATGTGTTTGTACAGACGGCCACATCAACAAAGTCTACCATGTGTTTGTACAGCCTGCCACATCAACAATGTCTATCATGTGTTTGTACAGCCTGCCACATCAACAATGTCTATCATGTGTTTGTACAGCCTGCCACATCAACAATGTCTACCATGTGTTTGTACAGCCTGCAACATCAACAATGTGTATCATATGTTTTTACAGCCTGCAACATCAACAATGTCGATCATAAATTTGTACAGCCTGCAACATCAATAAGGTCTATCATATGTTTGTACAGCCTGCAACATCAATAAGGTCTATCATATGTTCATAGATAGCGATATATCCTTTGCACACCTGTAATGTAATGAAATAGGTAAACAAGAGGGCCATGATGGCCCTGAATCGCTCACCTGATTATAAATGAGCAACATATGTTGGATTTTTCATATTGACCTACTTTTTGACATCAAAAGACCCACTTTCGAGCTTGACCAAGATTTTATGGAAACAGACATTCCAACCAAGTTTCATGAAGATTTGGCCAAAAATGTGGCCTCTAGAGTGTTAACAAGGTTTTTCTAAGATTTAACCTCATGACCTACTTTTTGACCCAACATGACCCAAATTCAAACTTGTCCAAGATTTTGTGGAGAGAAACATTCTGACCAAGTTTCATGAAGATTGGGCCAAAAATGTGGCCTCTAGAGTGTTAATACTAAGAATTGACCTCATGACCTACTTTTTGACCCAACATGACCCAATTTCAAACTTGTCCAAGATTTTATGGAGACAAACATTCTGACCAAGTTTCATGAAGATTGGCCAAAAAATATGGCCTCTAGAGTGTTAACAAGCCAAATTGTTGATGACGAACGACGGACAAAGGGCGATCACAATTGTTGCCTCAGAAAGGGTCAATCTTTACAGTGAATGCATGTAATGTATTTAAACAGGTTAATCTTTCTCTTCTCAAAACCTGAAACCATTTTAGTGTAGAAACCCTGAATTAATTTTAGAAAAATAATTGCCAAATTGATATATTTAATTTAAAAAGATTTATTAAAATAACTTAAAATATGATTTGATATACGGGTTATGTAAGCGTTTGCATTTTTTTTTTTTTTTAAGTTCAATTTTCTGGAGATATAGGATATATTGAATTTAATCAGAAAAAAAATCAATAAAAACGTAAATTTGAAAATTTAAATAAAAAAAATCAAATTACCTGATTTTTTTAAATTGAATAAAATCACTTTCAGCAAGTTTGAATGTTTATTTTCATGACTGCTGTGGATTACCAGTTGATACATCATTAGAATTAACTATTAAAACTAACTGATTATATTGATTATCTTTGAATTATTGATATTTAACATTCGTAAGCATCCTGTATGGTGCATTACAGCCTTTACATACATTTTCATACGCTGTAGTAGTTAAATTGTGTTCACAAATGAGGTTAACATGTTCAGTGCTGAAAAACAGCTACAACCGAAAAAAAAAGAAACATTTGGAATAATTTTAACGTCAAATATATTTTCAACTAAAAATACGTCAAAACTCGCATCCCGTTTTAAACCTGCAAAAAAAAAGCACCTGTCTCATAACGATGCAGGGAATCGCTGTAAAGATTGACCCATTTCTGAGGCAATAATTTTTTTACCCATTTGAACACAGACAGGCATTCACTGTAAAGATTGGCCCATTTCCGAGGCAACAATTTTTTTTACTGTTTCATGATGCTACAGGCATTCGCTGTAAAGATTGACCCGGTGCACAAAGGATATAAAAACATAGCAAGAGTACTGTAAAAGGGAACAACAATATCTGATTATCAGAGTATAACACAAACATCGAAATGCTGCACATCTGTGTTTCAATGGCAAAAATTAAAAACATGCAAAAGAAAGATGTTTCTTTGTTGGATTTAACGTCCCACCTACAGTATTTCAGTCATTTGGAGACGATGTCTCCTTAAGACAGATATAGTGCTGACACACTGCAGTATCAAGCCGTAGACATTTGGCATGATCCCACACCCAGTCACATTATATTAGTCACACCGGGCCAACCAGTCCTGCAACTACCCTTATTTGCTGAGCGCCAAGCAAGGGAGCTATAACAATACCATTTTTTATGACTTTGGTATGTCGCATACAAGGATCTCCGGCTCCTGAGGAGAACGCTCTATCAAAAGAAAGAAGAAAGAAAATAAATATTATGAAGGCTGCCAAAAGTTAAAATTTCTCAGAAAGTGACATCACCGCATTATTACATCAAAATACAGGAGTGGGACAATACCTGACATGTGTTGCAGTGTATCATGGGGATAGGGGTGCCCCAGTACCTCTGGCGGGATATCAGCCAGTCTCGCAGGTGGGAACTCACAGGGTTCCCGCCACACTTTTTTTCCTGTGCATATGTCATCACATATTCAGCAGCAGTCTGTCTTGCCATCCCATCAAGCTGTTTCATAGAGATATTATATTATCAGTTTGACAGTTTATTTCCATTTTTGACTTATTATCCTCTTACATACTTACAAACTCACATAACCTCATACGTACCAATGTAAGAAAATGTGCACACGGGTGGAATTTGCAGATAAGGAGAATTTATTAAAATAGGCCCCTGTTCCAGGACCAATGTTCTAACAACAAGCAGTCATTTAACTCAAATGATGCACAGCTACACCAAAGACAAGGGGCAAATGAATCAGTGAGAATGCAAGTGAGTGCAAAAAAATTAATACTGGTATACAGAATAAAAATTAGAGTGTATATAATTACAGGAACACACCTGCTCAGATAGGGTCATGGTCTGGTTTTTTCCATCCCCTGAGAAAACCTGCTTCCACGCCAGTCCATACATCTGGGCTACATCCTTTGCATTTTTACACAGACAAGGTATACCTAGAAACAGTATTTTCAACCTAAAACCCCTCACCATAATGGGCATGTTAAAACAAAGATATATGCAATTCCCCCCCAAAAAATCAGACTCTCTATGTAGAAGTAATGTCAAGTTTTTTGATCTTCAAACTCTAAGATTGACTTTGATATGTGAGTTAAGGACCAAGGTTTTGCGTCTGAATGCCATATCATAAACAAATTTTTCCAATTTAATGAAAATTCTTCAATACATGAGGAAGTCACATTCCTGACAAGGTCTATTACACCACCTAGTGTGACCATAGCCTCTGAGCTATGGACCCGAGTCATGCACCTACACACCATCTAATCATGATAAATGGTTATTTTGACAAGTTATATTGAAATATCTTAATGGACGACAAAGTTACCGTCAGTTGCTTAATGTCCATCCACAATTTTGATCTTGAATTTGACCATTAATAATGGTCAACTGCTTGCTTCTTTCAGTAGTTAAGTTGAATATCTCCAGTTGCTTTTCAACCATCATAGGTGTAAAATTTTCTTTTAGGTCACTCGTCCTACAGGACGAGTAGGTGAAAAATCTTACTCAACCTTAAACAAAGTTAGCTCGTCCTAAAATGATTTTAATTTTTGGTTCCAGTAAAGTTGTATAAAGCTTTTGATATTTTGCTGAAACACCGCAAAACAATTTTTCTTCTTTTTTCGTCAACCACAGAAAGCCAGACAACCAATGATCCAGGGCTTTTCTTGTGCGTTTCATTTTATTGTAAGCGCTTTGGTGCTTCCTATGTTTTAACTCTCGTGTTTTTGTATTTTCGTTGCCTTTGCCGTCGAGAAGTGTTTTCACTGACAATTGTTTCAACATTTTGACCGCCGGAAACAAAACATACTTGCAGTCCCTGACTGTGCCGCAGTCCCGGACTATCCCGCAAACTAACAAAAGCGTATTGAAAAAACACCGTAGAATATTGTGAACCAGTCTGCCCTAGCACCTTACGGATCTTTCTAAAAAATGAGTGTCGCTATGGTGATATTTTGTCATAATTAGCTCCCCTGATCAAGTAAACAGTTTTATGATCTTGGTTAACTATCATAACAATATGAAATTCATTTTTTACTGAAACATTTCTTTCTTGGCCGTAAAATTATGCTCGTCTGACCGTGAAATTCACTTGTAAGTACGAGCAGACGAGTGGATTTTTACATCCCTGACCATGGTGAAAGGTGTCCCCAGACTAGAGAAAAATGCACTTATTTAACACCGACTGACACACAAGAATATTTGTTGTTTTAACATCATGGCATTATATAGTCATAGCTTCCTCCTATCAAATGCCATTCAAAGTTTTACCACCCATGGGAATAACATCAAGTTATGTTACTGTTATCACAGTAATATGAGTGCTGCTGAATTGGTTCCAAACAGAATAAAGTTAGACGTTTATCTTTGCTCAGACAGTGTTTCAGTTATATTGTGATGTCCAGTAAGTCAGCGACAAAAACTACTCCCCATAAATTTATATTCTTTGATTTGTAATACTTGCAAATAAACTTGTAAAAAAAAAAAAGTCAGCCCTCCATCTTCTTTTAAAACAGTTTAACTTAAAATACTATTGTGACAGCTATATCAAGAAAAAAAATGGCTAAAATACAACTTTTTCTCAAGTAGGTATTGGCCAACTTGAATGTTTAAAATAATGGTTTAGACTGTAAAAAGTTGACTTAATTCAATTCTTCTAAGTCATACTGAATATTCAGAGCTTGGCCTTTTTACTGAATTCTTATTTGAGAGCAATACAACTACTGTACCGGGTACTGACCTAGGTGAGAATCATTCCCCATCATATTGGGCTCAGATTTAGCTGACACAATCACTGGGATTGTCTGGCCTGTGAATGGGTGGACTGTGCTTAGGGTCAGCTCTATTTCTTCTCCCTTCTTTATCACCTGCAAATATCATTATCATCAAATTAATAATTTCTGTCTTATTTCAGTCCTAGAACACATAATCTGAGCATGGCATTCCTCCCCATAAATCTTCACACTTTTATTCTCATATGATCATCATCACCACCTCTATCATAATAACCATCAGTAGCACAGACATAATCTGTATTCAATTCATATGAAAGTGTTAATCATCATGATCTTTAATACTATCATTCTTTTAGTTTTATGTGCAAACATGTAGGAAGAAAAAGGTGAAAAAGGCATTTAGCTAAATAAAACACATTTTGTTAGCAACTTTAATAATTATTGAGTTTGGTATTCAACACGGAAATATAAGGGGTCAGTTAATGTTCACTGGGGCAAGTGCTAGGTTTTATTTTTCTTGTTTGTTTTTTTTCCTATAAATTACTTGTATTTGACATTACAGTCCTTGACATTTACCTGTTTATAGTATTTTGGATCATTGTACCTATGACTGGTTGCCAGTGCAATGTGAGATACTCCATACGCAGCTTCTGGGGTGGTCGTGAAGATAGACAGGGGATCCAGCTGCTCTCCAGACACTTCCTGTACAGGGATAAAACCTTCATTAAATACCTGGGGACATATTTTACCATTATTGTTTTTCCTAATGAAAATTTAAATATTACACAATTTTTTAGCTCACCTGAAGACTATGTGCTCAAGGTGTGCTTTTGTGATCAATTGTCGTCCATTGTCAACAATTTACTTTAAACAACATCTCCTCTGAAACTGCTGGACAGAATTTAATTAAACTTAGCTGGGATGATCCTTGGGTGAACCTTCACAAAAGTTGCTAAAATAAACTTGATTCATATAGATAGTGTTTCCCCTAGGCCTTTTTCCCCATGGTGCTTTGCCATGCCGCCCTTTTAGGGTCCTGAAATATGCCATGCTGCCCTTTGATCTGGATTCTGCTGCCATTCTGCCTTATCCAGATTAACAAGAAATGTTTGTAAAACATATATGCCCCCCTCATATGCCATAATATTTTATATAGCTATATTATATGTATGATGTTTGGCTTTATAACATGGGCATGTTACAAAGTTCAGAATTTATCTTGGTTAAGATTTACTCCTGATAACAAGAAGAATAATGTCTCATTTGAGTTTTAACCTTGTATATTGCATCCAGTAAAGGTGAAAATGCTGAAAAAAATCTGGTGAAAAAATTTGACCAGAACCCATTTTGATCAGAATCTATCTCAGAATTCAACATCACTGTGACCTTGACCTTTGACCTAGGGACCCCAAAAATCAAAAGGGTTCATCTACTGATCATGACCAATCTCCATACTAAGTTTGAAGTTCCTAGGCCAGGCGATCTCAAGTTATTGATTGGAAACAGCTTGGTCACCATTTTCAAATTCAAGCCCAGTCAATGAAGGTCACTGTGACCTTGACCTTTGACCAAGTAACTGCAAAAAACAATAGGGTTCATCTACTAGTCATGATCAAATTCCAGACTAAGTTTGAAGTTCCTAGGCCCAGGCGTTCCCAAGTTATTGATCAGAAACTGTTTGGTCTATGGACCAACCGACGGACGGATTGACAGAACGACCGACATGTGCAAAGCAATATACCCCCTCTTCTTTGAAGTGGTGCATAACAATGTTCATGCCCTTATTACCAGTGCTCCAGCAGGTGTGTAATAGCAGGGCACGGCACCCTTTTGCCCTCTTGCCCTTTTATGATATGCCGCTGTCATGTGTCATCTACACTGTCCCAGTGTATATGACGTCAGAATTGTAATTATGTGGCATGAACTATGAGATAGCCTGCAAGATATTTCTCGTGCATTTTTATTCTTGTGCATGTTCGTCGTTTACGTTATTTACATTCAAGAATGAACATTTTCACATTTATGCATATGTATCATACATGCATCATAATAGTTTTCCTTATTCGGGTTATACTAGATTTTCGATATGCGTATGCCTAATCAACTTAATATGTAGACATATGTGTAATAGATCATCTCTCATGAAAACTGGGTCATTATGCAAATGAATGACGCTAAAAACCAGAAGTGTAAACAAAGCTAAAACCAATGCCGAGAAAGTTCTTATTTTTTTTCCAAATAAACTACCTTTTTAACCAGGTTTTCCGAAGGAAAACTCTGGTTATTAGATTGGGGTATGTCTGCGGGCGGGCGGGCAGGCGGATGGGCGGGCGTAAACAATTTCTTCTGTGCGCAACTCCTCCTACATTTTTCAACGGATTTGGCCCAAACTTTTACAGAAGCATTATTACATAGTGGCCTGGCGCATATTGTCAGGGTTTTGTGGTTTGACTATTTTTGATGCAGTTATGACCCTTTGTTATTTTTTCACATATGTAATATATAGGGGAATATTCTTCTGTGCGCAACTCCTCCTACATTTTTCAACGGATTTGGCCCAAACTTTTACAGAAGCATTATTACATAGTGGCCTGGCGCATATTGTCAGGGTTTTGTTGTTCGACTATTTTTGATGCAGTTATGGCCCTTTGTTATTTTTTCACATATGTAATATATAGGGAAATATTCTTCTGTGCACAACTCCTACATTTTTCAACGGATTTGGCCCAAACTTTTACAGAAGCATTATTACATAGTGACCTGGCACATATTGTCAGGGTTTTGTGGTTTGACTATTTTTGATGCAGTTATGGCCCTTTGCCCCTTAACGGATGTAATATAAAGGGAAAGATTCTTTCGTGCACTACATTTCTTAATAAATTATGTCCATACTTTAAAAGAAGTACCTACATTAAGTCACCCTGGAGAATATTACCTGTGTTTTGCAGTTTGACCATTTTTGATGGAGTTATGCCCCTTTGATAAAATTCCTTGTCTGGAGTATAACTCCTACATTATAAGAGGTATTACTTGAAACTTTATAGGTGCATACATCTCATTGAGGCAGAATGCAGTGCATAGGAACCCTACTCTGTGGTTCATAATTTTGGAGGTACATGTTTGCCCCTTCGTAAAAATTCCTGATATGGAGCATAACTCCTTAATTTTAAAATATATAGTAATGATTGGTTTTGCAGTTTGACCATTTTTGATGGAGCTATGGCCCTTAGTTATTATGTATGTTTGCTTTATACAGAATTGCATTAGATTTAATAGAAATTGAGCACAAAATTTTTTGACTGATGCAAATAATCTGTACTGGCATGAAACATTGCGAAAAGAAAACCTGGTTTTGTGACAATTCCTGTCACTTGTCTGAGAACTATGATGTTGAAATAGACAAACTGATATTTGTTGACGCGTAACTTTTACTCGCAGATATATGTACCATGTTGACCTGGTTTTGTACTTCAGAAGTGTATTGACTAGTTCTGATTTTCTTTTTCACCACAGTAGCGGCAAATCTGTGTGTATCATGTGATTCAAGAATTCTTGACTGAGGTCAATATTCAGCTATTCTAATTTATATAATTGCAGATGATGTAGGTATCATTAAAAATACAAGTATCTGCCTGGGCATTGTTTACCGATAATGTCATGGGTTTTCGCAGCTCGTTGAAAAACCCGCCCAAAAATGGATTTTCATGCAATGAAGTATGAATAAAGGGAGGTAACTGACTGTGTTATATTTATAGATCTAACAGTAATAAAAAAAAATTATTTAAAATGTTTCTACATTTTTTTTAATGAACTTTAAGTTATACTTACTTTAGTTCACTAACATTTATAAAAAATCATCTGCTGAATAAAAAAAAACAGTATGGAAAAAGTCTTGTTTGAAATTTATTTATATTGTTTATATAATTCTAATTTTTCAGGGTACAATTGTAGTACATTATTATAATTATTGTATTATTGGTTGTATTTGAGACAATTCATTTATTTAATGACGAGACTGATGAAAATTGAAATTAAAACATTTAAGTGCCCCCATTTGGGAATGAATATAATGCAGCTCAACACTAATAGAACCATGGCATGGAAAGAAAAAAAAATGAAAACTTTAGAAGTCATCTCCTTCAAAACTACTGCCCGATTTCAAAATATTTTAGTACAGATGTTCCTTGGGTAACCCTATACTCCGGTGAGTGATACAGGGCCTCTATGGCCTTCTTGTTACAAATATTAATAGCCAGCATAGTTACTGTTACTTAAACTTATTTATTTACTTAAATGCTTTGTTCAACAATACTGTAATTGTGGTATGCATTCCTACCTTAATAAAACTTTTATAAGTATTACTGGGGGAACAAAGCACGTTTACATTTTCCATCCCCCTTCCCATTTTCCCTCTATCCATAAAACAGGAAGATACAACTGTTAATGATACACACATACCTTACATGACCAGGTTTGATTAAAATAAACAAAAAAAACCAAAAACCCAAAAAACCAAAAAAAACAACATTTATTTGTAATTTTAATAGGTTTTGCATGTATTTATTCTAATATTCAAAAAAAGTTAAGTGAGTATGAAAAATGGCTTTAAACCATGTGCTTAGTTTCATAAATCTTTTTTGTAAGGAATTTCTAACATATTCCCTCAAAACTGACAAAACTTTAAAAATGTGTGTCACTTAAATGAACATGTGCCACTGGAAATACAACTTCAGCTACGAAATTGAAAAAAAAACTCTATCCCCACCTGCATTAGAAGCATTTAACTATAGGACATCTGCCATCCTATAAAGAGTGGTATGCTTAATAGTACAAGAAAATCAGCATTTGTTTTAACATGAATGTCAGAAAATAATTGCACTAGGTAACTATACAATTATCATAAACAAAATCCACCCTTTGAAAAATTATCAGGTTAATGACCTAAGAAAATAGTACACATACAACAAGAGCTGTCAGAGGACAGCACGCTCGACTATTCAAAATGCTTGTTGGTAAATCAAATGAAATCTATTTCAATTCTTGCCCTTCATATACCCTGTTTATAATAATAGTCAAGAATTATATACCTTGATAGTCCAATACCAAATCCTACCCCTAGTTACTGAGACATAAGTATAATAACACTATGCATGCAAAACTTTAACCAAGTATCCAAGTAAGAAAAGGGCTATTATTTGTATAAATTCTGTCCAAGAGTTACCCTCCTTGGTTTTCTGATGCCCCTGAACACACTCCTAAACTTTCTAGTCAATACCATAAACAATTTCTGAGATATAAGCAGGATAGTAGCTTGCATGCAAAACTTTAACCAAAAAGTCTAAGTCAAAGGTGGCCCTAATCTGCATTATATTTAATCAAAAACTATCTGCCACTATAGTATGATACCTTTGAACATATTAAGGATGTTTCAAATCAAACCCAGGCCTGGTTACTGAAATATAAGAATGAAATTCCGTGCATGCAAAACTTTAACCAAAGTTTTTAAGTTAAAAGGGACCATAATTTGTTATATATTCCATCAAGTGTGTTTGATGCCCCTTCCTTGATAGTATGGTAACCCTAAACATATTAAAGATGCTTCAAATCAATTGCAAGCCTGGACTCTAAGATATAAGCATGAAAGTACCTTGCATGCAAAATTTTAACCAAAATTTATAAGTTAAAAAGGGGCCATAAATTGTAATATATTCCATCAAGGTATCTCCTTGATAGTATGCCCCTAAACATATTAAAGATGTTCAAATCAATTGCAAGCCTGATTAGATATAAGCATGAAAGTACCTTGCATGCAAAATTTAACCAAAATTTAAAAAGGATAATTTTAAATATTAACATAAGAC
>CM037789.1:10758237-10808237 GCA_021229015.1 Solen grandis
ATAATATAAGAACAAATGATAACGTTCAAACGTTAATTGCGTGTCATAAGCAATTATTATATGAGGTACTGGATCCTAAACTTCTCAAAGCACCATACACGTCCTGATACATCACTAATACCACCTCTAGCACCATCCGTGTCCCGATACATCACTAATACCACCTCTAGCACCATCCGTGTCCCGATACATCACTAATGCCACCTCTAGCTCCATTCGTGTCCCGATACATCACTAATGCCACCTCTAGCACCATTCGTGTCCCCTCTAGCACCATTCGTGTCCCGATATATCACTAATGCCACCTCTAGCACCATTCGTGTCCCGATACATCACTAATGCCACCTCTAGCACCATTCGTGTTCCGATACATCACTAATGCCATCTCTAGCTCCATTCGTGTCCCGATACATCACTAATGCCATCTCTAGCACCATTCGTGTCCCGATACATCACTAATGCCACCTCTAGCACCATTAGTGTTCCGATACATCACTAATGCCACCTCTAGCACCATTCGTGTTCCGATACATCACTAATGCCACCTCTAGCCCCATACTCGTCACGATACTTCACTAAAGCCACCTTTAGTACCACCATGACATATCAAATTTACGAACGTTCTTTTGTATTCACGTAATATACGGCAGGGAATCACGTGACTTTTGTGGTGACACGTACTGACAATATGGTGGACTGAAACCTTCGATACGTGGAATGGCTATACCTTATTCTTTATCTTTTTTACTAACAGTTTTCTCAACACTCAACAATCGAACGACATTTTTCAATTTTGACATTTTTCTTGCGTTTAACGTCCACACAAAATTTGCATTTTGTTATGAAAATGGTGATACACGATTCAATAAGTCAAGTCTTAGTGTTATACTATTTCTTTATTTGAAAATGTAACCTTTCTGCATGTTGGATTTTGACTGCTCATTTCCTTTTCCGTAAAAGAAATGTAAAATGAGCAACCGTGGGCGTTACCCAAATTATATTCCAAGTTTAATTCATAAAAGAAAGTAGGCAGTTGAATTTTAATAAGCAGAAAAGTTACCTTTTCAAATATAGTAATACATTGACCATTTTTCTATATTATTTAGCTTTTCTATCACAATTTTCATCCGTGTAGGCTGCGGCAAGTCTTATACGTAAGTATGAATGATATTTTATAAAATTACCTGAAAATGGGTCTAAATCGAAGGTTTCAGTTCGCCATATTGTCAGTACGTGTTACCACAAAAGTCACGTAATTCCCTGCCGTGGTTATAAAATAGTGTGAAAAGGGGTATGAAAAATTCTGGACTTAACAATTGTTGGTCCCTAAAACGGTGTTAGACAAATTTCGAAGTTTAAACATTTATTATTCTTTCAGTTAATATTATTTTGTCTTCAAATTTGTATACACCTCCTTTCCAAGTAAATCTATTAAAACAAAAACTATTATTATTATCTCTTATTAAAATATGTCTGTCAGAACAATTTCAATATTTTGAAAACAGCCAAAATACTGCTTTGTTCAAGAATGCTTTCCTCGATAAATACACTTTGTGGGCTTGTATTGATGATAGTGGAGCTTTGAGTTTCTTGGTTGAACTTCATTGGCTCCCAGTTGAACACCGGATTGACTTTAAAATTTTAACTCATTCCTATAAAGCCTTGACTGACCAATCTCCAAGTTACATTACTAACATGGTAAAGGTATATAGACCACAGCGTGACTTAGGATCCAAACATGACTCCATGGCTCTTGTGATACGAAGTTCCCGTACAGTTACATATGGTGATCGTAGCTTTGCAAAGGCGGCTACTAACTTGTGGAATGAACTCCCGGTTGGGAATGGAATACGGAACTCGAATACACTCGACTCTTTTAAAAGATCTCTTAAAACCCATTTCTTTTTTGAAGATATATAACAACTGATGTACATTATAGCTATGTTTTAAGCTTTAGTGACAGTATGAGATCAACAATGTTCTACATTAGAAATACAATATAAATGTTTCCTTTATGTTTTTAATATCTTTAAAGTTTGAACGTATCTTAAATATGAAAAGAGTGCTATATAAATATGACATAATATAATAATAATAATAATAATAATAATAATGTAAAATCGTTAATTTTCGTTGGCATCCTATGTATGGGAAACTCGGGGTTGGTTGTACTTTATATACCCCACTTTTTAGGCTTGTGCAAGTTTGTACAAGGATTGAAGAGTTGACGCCTGAAATTGAGTACAAATGGTAAATTGTTTCAACAAGGATTTAGTTTTCTTTCCAACCCGATCAATTATGCTTCGACGCATCGTCAAAATCGTACTTAAATAGTCTGTATATTATGGTATATAATGGTGTTGAAGTAACGATATTCGTGATTCTGTTTTCCTACGTTGCAAAAGATGTCACCATCAACTGTGTTTATCAATGAAAATAATATTAGGTCTTTCAGAAAATAAACAGAAGAATCATGCGTTATATCAATAAACAATCTATTTACTCTTGTCAAAAGTTGATCACCCCATGCAATTTCCGGAGCCATTGGTGCTTTTATTATGAGCATTCGGAATCGTCAAAAGAAACGTAAGCGTCAGCTCTTCTTTATTTTGAATAAAGCGGTAAATTATACGTCATGAGTTCGGCCAGTCAGAATGCCCATTTACAAATGTTTCGAGGATTTCGGAGAAGCAAAGTGGTGGTCGACCCAATGTGATGAAATATGTGCGAAGGACTTTGATAAAAAAATGAAATAATTTGTTTCCTAACATAAAACAAAACTACGTACCTTCATTAGGTGCAATGTCGTGTGATGCTTCTTTGTCATTTATCAAATTAACTAGTTGTGCTAGGTGTTCATTCTTTTCCTTTAATGTCTTTACATCCGCTTCTAAACGCACCATCATCTCCAACAGCTTTTTCTCAAAGTCAAACTGAGAACATCTTGGTTCTTCTGCAGCACTGGCTGTCAGGAAGAAACAAATCAACACCACCCTATACAAGAAGTATTCCATCTTGAAATCTGAAGTCTGACTGTGAAATTCGAGGACAGGTAGATACGTTTTGTAGACTTTTATCGTGCAGAGGCACACTCGCTCTACGACCACGTGTTTGACTATCATAGTTTTCCTCTGATTTTCTGATAAAATGTCACGGTATAAAAAAGATAAATGTTCGTTTCTTATCGTAAATTGCATAAATGAGTTTATGTTCATATTAATCGATGAGTTCATGATAGAGACAAAAAAGTTACTCTTATAAAGTATATGTTAAATAAAGTCAAAAAAATATTTGCATAGTTAAAAACACAGGTGCTTGACGCACTGAATGAATGTTATATATGTACAATAAAGGAAAAAGACATATAACGGCGGTAAAAGAGTCATGCCGAATACTCAAACACAAATCTGTAAAAAACGACCCGATCATTTGTATTCCCTCACAATCCTCACTTGAAATGAATAATCGTTGCGCTGACTACTTTTTATTTCATTAAAATCGACTAAATATTAATGAAAATCCCAATGTTTAAAAAAAAATATATAAAAAAACGGAATTTGATCCATGTCAATCACGACGTCTACGACAAACACATACACAAAAGAGGTTTATGGTCGGTTTCTACGAAAAAAAAAAAAAAAAAAAACAGGCAAACGATTCAAATGTTGACGTACTTTTATCAAGATCAACATTCCCCCCGTTCAATCATGTAACTTAAAAACTCGTGTTACAAAAATCAACAACTCCCAGATGAAAACATATTCACATGCAAACATTTACATATTTAGTTTGAAGTAATGTATGTCTCCACAATCAAATCGAATCGAAATCAAATATGATGGAATTCTCATTTACCAAATGTTTTACAAAACACGATGAAACTCATTTTGATTTTGAAATATCCATTAACAACAACTTACTTCATTTTACTTTAAACATATTCTTGACATGCAATAGAAACGATCGATGTGCCTGATTATTGTGAATAGCTCAACACCTGACTGATTCTAAAAGGATTCTTACTTTTTAATCTTGAGAAAAGTAAAAAGGCTTGGCCTATAGTGTATAATTACAGGTAGACGGTGTATTCCAGAGATAACATGAGTTCGGAAGCAGGCAATAACAAACAATTACTGAAAATAATGTCGTAAATATGAAACCAGGCGCCAGCTTCATTAATTTGGAATTATAGCAAACCAATCCTGTGTTTTATTAATGAGAATAAAACATCACAGTTTACCGCCAAAACCATTAGGACACGAAACAGGAAAAACAAAACACGTTAGTTTTCTTTCGATGGGTTAAAATGTAGCGTATTTCGGATATTGGCAATTTTCGGATAAAAGATGGGTCATATCGTTAAGCCGGACCTTTCCAACGACGAAAATAAATCTCAAATACATTATTATAGTTCGTCGAGAAGGAGAGACGCATCCTGTCCCTGTTTTCATAGAAACAGCTCAGTAGCTCTTAAAAGTATGTGACCTATACATTTTCCCCATTATTTTGTTTAAGCAACATTTAAAGTATATTAACATAAAAAAATTCAAAAATCGAAGGATTTTCTGAAAAATAATGGAAATGTCTGAAAATGAAGCTACAGTTTTTCTCCCTTTTCCCCAAAAAGTTTAAAATTCAATATTACGGAAGCGTATTAATGTCACATTGACACTTATTTTTCTATTATTTTCCACACTTTAAATCTGTAAAATTTACAGTTTAAGCAGTAAATTTTACAGTTAAAACTGTAAAATACACTTTTCTCGGTAAAACCTTTTTTCTTTTTTTTCTTTCTTTCTTTCTTTCTTTCTTTCTTTCTTTCCGGAATATATTTTCATATACGGTATGTTGTATGTATATGTTGTACGTATGTGTTGTATAAATATATAGGATGTGCCGGTATATAATGTACAACCGGCCGCAACATACCAAAGTCGTAAAAAGTGGTACTGGTATTGCTCCTTTGCTTGGCGCTCAGCATATAAGGGTAGTTCAAGGACTGGTTGGCCCGGTGTCAGGATACTATATCTGCCTCAAGTAGACGTCGTCTCCAAATGACTGAAATACTGTCGGTTGAACGTTAAACCCTATACACAAACATTTAGTGTACATGTATGTTGAAGGTATATGTTAGATGTTTAAATTGTATGTACCTGTATATGTTGTATGTTGCGGTATATAATGTAAGTATATGTTGTACAAATATTCTTAAAGTTAAAGATTTTTATGCTTTTCACCTCACCCCCTCTTCCTTTTATTCTTTGGATGTTTAAGTTGTACTTAAAAGCTTTCCTGTACTTAGTCTGTGGTGTTTAGGTTATGATGCTTTTATTACATGACTTCGACACACATCTCTTTACCTACCGACTGAAGATATCTGCAAAATATAGTTTGAGGATGCCCTTGTCATAACCATCAACACTGGCAGAACTGAGCAATCTTATTAATTCAATAGGAAAATAATATGGTTAGAATTTCGATAACCATTAACACTGCTCTTTTTATCACAGAAACATAAGAAAGAAAGAAAGAAAGAAAGAAAGAAAACAATGTCTAGATATGTTCGTGTTTGGTTGAGCTATTTATATATTTTAACAGATTGATTTATGCGAAAAAAAAATGTAAATCTTACAGATTAAAGTGTAGAAACACCTGCCAATGTGGCACTTAAACGCTTCCGTACAATGTCTAAAAATGAAGTAACTGTTAATAATTAAACCATTAAATCAGATAAATTTAACTATTATGAATTATCTGATAGTATATGTGTCTTCTTTTTATTGAAATTTTTCCTTTCTTTTTAAAAAGAGATGATCTTTCAGCAGTACTGGCTGCGATCTCGAAATAGAAGTTTCAACGAGGTGCTTTATGCTCGTTATGCCCTGATGTAATCAGGGTGGTAGCTTTGTTGTATGCAGTCGGATTCTAAAACAAATGATCATTATAGCAAAGACATATCAGAGACAGGAAACTCCTGTAAAAGCAAGTGGAACGTTTTGTTTAGGCACACAGCAGATCATTTAATATTGCAAACTTAAAAAAAATGGAAAAACACAGACGAAAATGTAACCATATCGTAAAATAATAATTTCTCTGCTGTTGTTTTATTTAAAAAGTTCGCTTAAATCAGTATTCAAATTCAACAAATTTAGCAAAAAAAACAACAAAAAAAAAACATTTTACATAATTCTCACCATGCAGGTACTTTTCTATTTTACATAAAACATTTTATATTTCATGACTTATTTTAATACATAAGGTATACTTTTGATGGTATTGCAATGTTCTACTGTAAGAAACAATTTACTTTCACAAACCATCAATAGAAAATGAGATATTTGAAAAAAAAGTGACTTTGCGAGAATTGGACAACTTGTTACGTGCTTTTATGAGATTTAGACTAGTTGCCAATCTTGGTTTAATAGGCCTTTGAATAAAGTGGGATGGTGTGTCACGTACTGGAGCACTTCTAAATTCCGCGTTGAAATATTTCAAGGGCAATGTACCCATATAAGTCAAAAATTGTAATATTCAGCTAATTCGAGCCGGAACTCGGTTTTTAAAGTTGTTATGAGCTTTCTCCCCACACATTTCTAATACAAAAGTTAGTTTATATATTTTGTATCTCAGTGCAGTATACAAAACGAGACTTACATCAATTTCAATTCACGTATGCTACGTAAATGTTTGTCCTATAAACATTATTTCAGTCGACTATTAATCACGTGAGAACTGCATGGATTCTAATATTCAAATCTGAAATCGAAAGGGACAAAAGGATTATAAATTTCGTTCTGTTTGTCACAGTACCGATAACTCACACTAGGGGAGAATCATATGTAAGCGGCCGGGTAGCTCAGTCGGTAGAAGGCCCCGGGTTCGAGTCCCTGTCAGGCTGCATATTTTTATATTTTCAGGATAGGATTGACAGAATCCTCATGTGTATATATGAATTTGATTGATCATTTTATAGGAATCCTGGGATAACAAATCGTTGTAATATATGTGCGAATTTTAATCTGAATTTTCTTGCAGCTTCCCAGGACATGGTATTATTTTCTTTTGTATTGACTATTCATTTCATTTCAGAGAATTTGTTTGAAAGCCATTGCGAGCGGAAAGATGTGTTGTTAGGCTATGTTAGGTTTATTTTAAACTTTGTGCCATTTGTTTTGCAGGAAATTGTCATTTGAGATACTCGTCACAGCGTTAGTGCCCGTTGTGATATATTTTGATTGGTACTGAGAAGTTAATCATGTCATATTATTTATGGTTGAAGTAACCATGTTACTTTATATATTATACTTGGGGACCCCATATATTTGAATTTGTCCAGTGCTCTGGGTAAATTTGTTTTGCTGTCTAAGCCATTTTGGTTCTGACAAGGTACTTAGATCTGTGGAATCTATTCCCCTCCATTTTAGAATTCGTCCCTGAATTCTAGGAGTTACAGGGTACATATAACCATGTCCGGGTGTCTTAGACGTACCTAGCACCGATGCCACAGTCCCACGTTGAGCGCCAATTGTCACATGTCTCTGTAAAACAGAATAGTACTAAAAGTTTGCATTATGTGACCCAGTCCTGTGAGTTTAATGTGTTTGGTTTCCTACAAACACGAGTTGAACGGCGAGGAACAAACGGTTTTGCCAGCGGATCTAGTCGACGCTGCGGACATACATAATTTGGTACTGTTTCAACCTCGGATTGGGGCCTTGTAACTGGTAAAAAACAGAGCTGTCACTCACCACAAGGTAACATAAGATTTCTATATACCGAGCAAAAAGAACCTCTAGAAAATTCCTTTCGTACCCGGAAAACAGGGATGTCTGGGTTGGGTTGTTCTATGACAATTGTGACAATTAAATGACATCATCCGACCTATCAGCCAGTTTGTGCCGACCTTTCAATCCAACTTTGCGCAGGAGAACACGGTCTCCAGGCTCAACCTTGACCGCTCTAACTCGGAGATCATAACGCCTTTTATGGCGTCGAGCCTGACGACGTGACTCACGTGCAGCAACCTTATAAGCAAAGCTGAGACGGTCTCTCAGACCCCCAGTGAATGATGACTGGTCCCTGAGGCAGCGGAATCGTCTGGCTTCACACCCAGAAAGGCATCCACGGCCAAGCGAGGATGTCTACCAAACATCAGAAAGAATGGCGTTAGGCCAGTACTTTCATGCCTTGTTGCATTGTATGCATGTACAAGGCCTGGGATATGAACCTTCCAATTCCTCTTTTGATCTTCCTCCAGGGTACCAATCATATTCATAAGAGTCTGATTGAACCTCTCGGCCATCCCATTCCCCTGGGGATGGTAGGGCGTTGTCCGGCTTTCCTGTATATTGCAAAGTGCACAGAGTTCTTGTATGACCGCACTTTCAAAATTTCGTCCCTGGTCACTATGGATCCGGGAGGGGAATCCATAGTGACAAAAGAAGTTGTCAAACAGGGCTTTGGCGGTGGTTCGAGCAGTCTCGTTTTTGGTCGGTATGGCCTGTGCATACCGAGTAAAATGATCGGTAATAATGAGAACATGCTCAAAACCACATTGAGAAATGTCAAGGGTAAGATAGTCTATGCAGACCAACTCCAGCGGGTAAGTCGATTGAACAGATACAAGCCCAGTGACTTTTCTCTCTGGTGTTTTCCTGCATATACATCTGGGACAGGTTTTTATACGATGCTCTATAAATGCTTCCATGTCTGGCCAAAAAAATCGAGAACGCACTAAAGAACAAGTACGATCCCTACCCTGGTGACCAGCCATTAAAAAATGACATCAGGGAAAGCACTTGGGACCACAAGCTGGCGAACCGGATAACCACTGCTCTTCCCGTGACGGTAAAGAACTCCATCAGAAAGATAAAGCTTCTTTCTCTCTCTGAGAAATTGGCGAACCGGTTCAGGCTCTAGGGTAATTTGACGTGTGGTCAATCTACGTCCCTGCTGCAGAATCTCCATCACTCTTTGGATTGTAGGTTCTCTAGTCTGTTCAACTGGCAGGTCGACAGAAGAAAGAGAAAAACCTGACGTGGATTTTTCCTCCTGAGACACCTCAACAGTGTCTTGGAAGAGAGACAGACATTCTACAACAGGAAACCGCTCAACTGCCACTAAATGTGCTTGGAATAATGCACTGATTACATCCGGGAAAAGAACAGTCCCAGAGTCCGAAGTCTTGAAAGTGCATCTGCATCAATATTTTCCTTTCCAGAACAATAATGGATAGAAAAATTGAAAGCAGATAGTGCCGATAACCAGCGGTGAGACATTACATCTAACTTAGCTGTTGTAAAAGCATAAGTCAGAGGATATTATCCGTGCGCACCTTGAAGCTAAATTGCCATAAAGGTAATCATAAAATTTATCAACCACTGCCCATTTAAGGGACAAAAATTCAAGCTTGTGAGCAGGATAATTTTTCTCATTTGGTCTCAAACCACGACTGGCATAGGCTACAATTCTTTCCACACCATTAACCTCCTGGTACAACACAGTATCAAATCCCAAAGAACTGGCATCAATATGTAGCACAAAAGGCTTGGTGAAGTCGACAAAGGTTAAAACAGGGGCAGAACAAAGCTTCTCAACAATAGCATCAAATGCTTTTTGTTGACTTTCTTCCCAAACCCAAGTGGAGGGACTTTTTGAAGCTTTGACCTTCTTGCATGCAGAGTGACAAACCAAGAGATCTGTGAGAGGTTTTGATAACTGAGCAAAACCGGGTATAAACCTACGGAAGTACCCAGAAAACCCTAGGAAACTACGTAGTTCCTTTACAGAAGATGGAACTTTCCAAGTCTTCAGGACCTCCATCTTCTCTGGATCGGTCTCAATACCTTTTTCACTAACTAAGTGCCCAAGATATTTAACCTGTCGCTGAAAGAATTCACATTTGCTGCCTTTCAATTTCAGGTTAGCTTGACTCAAGTTTCTTAAAAACAGATTCCAGTCGGCTAAAATGGCTCTCGACAGTATCACTGAAAATGATAATGTCATCGAGGTATATAAGGTGTTCCTTTAAGTGCAATTCACCCATACACCGTCCCATCAATCGCTGGAAGGTTGCTGGGGCATTTGTTAAACCAAATGCCATACGATTGCACTCAAAGAACCCAAGAGGGCCAACTGAAAATGCTGTTTTAGCTTTGTCTGCTTCACTCATGGCCACTTGCCAGTAGCCAGAGCGGAAATCAAGCTTGCTGAAGTATCTGGAGCCAATCAGACAATCCATAGTCTCATCAATACGTGGGAGAGCATAAGCATCTCAGACCGTACGACGGTTCAACTGGCGAAAGTCAATGCAGAACCTCAAAGAGTTGTCTTTCTTTCTAACCAGTGCCACATTTGAAGAAAAAGGACTATGAGATTCCCTAATGGCTCAAACATACCAGGAGGAATTCTACGATAAGGCTCCTTAAAGGGTGTTTCAGCAACAAGCTTTATCTTGTGCTCAACTATTTTAGTAAAACCAAGATCAGTGATACCTGAAGAAAATATGTGCTTCCACCTGTTGAGAAAAGATCTAGTTTTCTCTACTTCATCAGGTTGAAGAGTATCCATGGGAATTTTGACACCTAAATCCTCAAGGGTCTTTTCAGAGTTGTGAGTATTAGAACTCGCATCCTCATAAGGGTCAACTTTTCTCACCACATCAACTTCCTGTAAAGAGCACAGCACAGATCTTGGAAGAATGGTAATAGTGCGAGCAGACATATTGCAAATACGAACTGGTATCTTTGAAAAGGACCTTTGTGGGTTCACTTTGACCAATCTTGGACAAACATTCAGGTAATGAGAATGTTCATCTGTCTCAGTAACACCAACCGACATGTCACCACCAACTCTAACTGTGCCAGTTAACGGCTGAAGGAAGACTGGTTTCTTACAAAAAGCTCTGACAGTTTCAAGAGAGATGAAATCCTGTTATAAATCTTACATATAGAATCTTACATGTATTTGAATAAGTAAATAAGGAAAGATAATTGATATTATGAAAAATATAACATTAATATTTGTAAAATTAGCCATTCCCCAAGCTTCTTGATTTTCATTTATGAGGTAAACTTTTAATTAAAAAAGCAAATATTTTGGTATAATGTGTTGTTGATCAATGATTTGATTATGCTAAATGTTTATTAGTCATTTTACTATTTTCCCTTGAAATCCGACGAAGGAAAATGAAATCCACTAGCGTTTGTCAAGTACCTTCTTCCCCTGAAAAGTGAGATGATAGTGCAATTTATTGCAGTCATCAAAATAGTCTAATAGTCTTAAAAACCCAATGATAATAATACGGTTCAAAAATATTTTAATTTAAAATTTAAAAGAAAAAGAGTTCACCACAAAAAATCTGGACAATACCTATAATTCTAAAACAAAACCTCTAAAAAAACACCCACGAAAAGTTAACAATTATGTAAGTAAATCTTTAGCGAAATTTACAAACACATCCTTAACATTTGAATAACCGTTAAACGTTATGCTGATTGGGGTTTTAACTGAGTAAAATAGCGAAAAATCAACAATGTCCTTTCTGTGAGTGCTATTCGTAAATCTCGCATGCACCACTTATAACAAACCTTACGGTAGCCGATGAATTTGTTAAAAGTAATATCCGATTTTCAAAATTTGAGTGTGGATATACACATACAACGCAATAGACAGAAAGGAAAGAACAAACACAATTTGTACTAGCAATGGTACTGATGTCACAAATACTAAAGACGCAGCATGCAGTGTACTTGCACAAAAGTTCCGTTGTACGATCATATAATAACTATTTACCATGTATATATCTTTGTAAAAACACCAAAAATTGCAACAAAAAAAACTAACAGTATCCAATTCATTAAAACTGATGAAAGCAAATGTCATGATAAATTTCGAAGAAATTCTACTCACAGATATGTTACAATTACTGTCTATGTGGCATACATTTATACTTTTCTGGATAAATTTGTTATATAGGTCATGAAGGGTTGCGAAATCTACCGTATAATATCGTCGAATTCCCCCGGCTGACTTATTCCGTTTCACTACATGTAGTGAAACGGAATAAGTCAGCCGGGGGAATTCGACGATGCCTTATAAGAGCTCCTGTGAAAATGAAACTTCCTACATTGCCCTTCAAAATATAAGTGGTTATTTGGTTACACCAAAGATAAACTATATCTCCTTCAGCAAGTCGTAGGTAAACAGCAGCCGAGGTGGACTGTTAGGAAGAAGCAGCGGACGACATAGCGTACACAGTATCGGATCCATTGTGTCTTATCCAGTAGAATGATAGGCCGACTCAGACTCAGTTACTGTTAATTTTATTTAGAAATTGTACAGCCCGGGGATTTTAAAGGTGAATATACCGGATTCCAGGTCATAGGATTCACCTTCATTCCAAATTATTTTAGCCAATTTTGGCCTATTGTCTACAAAGTCTTCAACTGTAGTTGCCAGGAAAAATACTTCTCTGCCTGAAAAGGAAAGTAAAGATTATAAATAAAGTGCAAGAATAGGTTGTACCAAAAACAATTATTTTTCATCAAAATACATGTAGTTAAAACCTTGAATTACAGATATGATGATCAGAATTATCCTTTATTGCCTGATACTGGATACTAAAATGCATTTATTAGTCAACAAAATCAATACTCATCTATATAACATAATTTGAATATAAGTTATAGTCTATATTTAAACTGTGCCTATGTTTTATCCGTGTAATAGATATTTTCTTCGTGATTTCAAATCTATCTTGTTCATGATATGAATTCTCAGATTGTTCTTTATAGTGTGTGTGCACTGAGCCTGTATCATGTGTACAAGTGTAAACATAACTCTTTGACATTTTATTATCGACTTTTTCTTAAAATCCAGCAAAACACCGTTGCTTCATCTACTGATGCCAACAAACATTTAATTCGATCTACAGATTGTACAATAATCTGTCATGTAATAATTTCAAGGCCTCTATCGCCACATATACATACACCAGGTACACTGTGTTTCCTAATACGAATATCTATAATTTATTTTAGTCGAATTGCTCTACTTTATTCCAGTTTCCCAATTTTGAAGATATCGGACGATCACTAGTACCTAGCAGGGCTCAGTTATGATACGATTTATAGCCAAAATCATAGTATCATATATTTTGTATAAAATGGTAATGGGTCGTTCTGAGCAGTAGCCTCATTTATGTGGTTGTTTTCCCCATATTGATAGGGTTATCTTAAGTGTGGCGGAGATTCCTTAATTTGCCCCCATCTTTTAAACTCCAAACCACACTGAAATCCTTTAAGAGTTCCGGCATAAATTAGTAACAAAAGTCCAGTTGACGATCTATGTCTTTAATATCCAGAATCTCAGATATATCCAATATCACTTTAATTTAACAAACTGTGTACAAACCACTTATAAACTTTATCTTAAAAATCCCGACCGAAAGTAATTGTCAACACTTATCTAGTAAAATGTCCCCGCCAAAATATCACGTGATCAGTAGACAAAGGAAGAAAAACATGAATTACATGAATACCATGAAAACAACGTGACTAGGCGGAGTATGGACTTTATAATATAACACCGGAGTATAACAAGTTATTTAAACGGAGTATAACATGTAGTAACAATTCAGCGGAGTAAATTACAGAACAATACTTCACCGGTGTAACCTTCAAATCAATATATCCGTATAAACGTAATGATTTTACATGTTTAAACAATGAGAACATTTTATTTCGCGATATTCGCGACATTAAGTGTTTAACCATGCAAGAGCTTGTTGGAAAAAAAAGTGAACCGTTTTGATCAAGATAAGAATACTGGAGGTTTCTAGAGTTATGTTAGACAGAGACATAAAGAAACCTCATTGCTAAATAATATTTTTTCGTTAAATTGTCCGAACATATCCATGGATTCGATGCCAAATGTTGTGTTTTTCCACTGAATACCAAATGCAAACCTCAGCCAATGATCCAAGGTATTATTCCAACATAACAGCTAAAAAATCGAAAGATATGACAAAAATAAACATGTTGATGTTTATTGGTATAAAATAACAAAACATTGTGTAGTTTACATCGTATTCATGTTGTAATATAATTAAACGTTATGGTACAATTTAGTTTACATTTTGTATATATATGACTTGTTTGCCTGAATTTCCAAAAATATTTATTAAGAGACCATTTCATTAAGCGACCACTTTTTGACAGTCCCTTGAGCGGTCTCTTAATACAATGTCGACTGTAGTGCTAAATATTTAACAAACATTTTAATATATTTACTTTTTACACCGACTGATCATTCCGGCTACTAGGCACTTTCAATATGAGTGTTCAGAATATTTGTAGGTGTCAACTACGTAACACTTTAATTAAAGCGGTCAATGATATGTCATGAGTAACGCTAATTTACAAATGTGTTTGTGTGTCCAGAGGTGTTAATGGATCGATCCTTTTGTGGGAAGAAAAAAAAAACAAGAAAAAAAATGTTTTTGTTTTTTTTGTATCAAACAAATTTACCTACCTTCATTTGGTGCAATTTTGGTGTGATGCCTCTTTGCCATTGTTCAAATTAACTAGTTGTTCTATGTGTTCATTCCTTTCCTTTAATATTTTGACATCCGCTTCTAAGCGGACCATCATCTCCAGCAGCCATTTTCTCAAAGTCAAACTGAGAATATCTTGGTTCTTCTGTAGCACTGGCTGTCAGGAAGAAATAAAACAAAACCACACTACATAAGAAATATCCCATCTTGAAATCTGCAGCCCGACCGTTAATTCAGTGTCAGGTAGAATTGTTTTATAGGCCTCCTTTGATGTGGAGGTCCATTCGCTCTACGACAACATGTTTGCTTGTCAGTTTTTCGTCCTTTGTTTCCTGCTGAAATCACAAAAAAGTAAAACTTGTTTTTCAATGAAACCAGTGTCAACGAGGAATTGAGCATAAATTGCTAAAAAAGCATAAAGTGTTTGTCCTTGTTAGTCGATGAGTTTATGATGAGGACAGAATGTTCATTTCTATAAAGTATGTGTTTAATATAGCCCTTATAGAAGTTTTTCAGTATCTACTTTCCTCGGCAGTCGCGAGACTACGTCTGTCCCAGAAATCTTCTGTTTAATAGGGCTCGTATGTGATTTGGCCCAAAAATACATCACTATGATATATAATGCAGCAGTTTACTTGATTGCGAGAAATGATACATTACATTTGTTTCTAAAAATAGCGATGGACACAAAAAAGCTTTGAAAAATAATAAGAAAATAAAATCTTATTAATAACAAATACATATTTTCTTTGTAATACTGCAGTACTCTGTCATCAAATCGAATCGTTCAATGTTTGTAAAAGATTAAAATAATCAAATATGCATTGACAACAACTTATTATATCTCACATAACAAATAATCCTGACACTGAACGTTACCAATGGCCGACGTTTCCGATTTATGTTCCCTCAAACGATTATCTGACTGATTCTGAAAGTGCATAATTGTGTTTCAGTTATTCTTACTTTTCAATCAAGAGAAAAGTAAATAGGCTTGGCCTAAAGTAAGTAACTGCAGGAAGATGATCTATTCTACTTTCTTATGATTTGGAAGTTGGCAATAACAAAACTGTTACTAGAAATAGTTTTGAAAATATGAAGTCAGGCGCCAAGTCCATTTCCTTTGAGGTCAGCCGAACCTATCCTCTGCTTTATTAGGGTGTATAAAAACACAACTCTTTAACATCAAGATGCAGAACAATCTATGAAATCCTGTAGATTTCATTAAATTTCAATAGAAATGATGTTATATAAGTTTTAAAAGATATGATTATCATATGATTTCATCCCTCATTGCCTCAAGCATATACTATTTATCTTTAGACTCATGATAATTTGGCTAGATTCTCTTCATAGCTGTTTCATCGGCGTCCGTCGTACGTGTGTGCCTAAATTTTTTTCGGTATTGGTACAAGAGAACTTCAATATCAAATATTTAAATTAAAACCAAAAAAAGTGGTTAAAATAGTTGTTGGAGCATTGAGCTAATGTCCTACTCATTTTGTCAGTAAATACAAATAAACTCAGTATCTTTTGTGATTGACTTATTTATTCAACATATTGGTATCTCACACACTTTTATTTATTTGGCTAAATGTGTGTTTCACCTTCAAACGAAAGTATATCAGTCATTCTACCCGAGACAGATATAATGCTACACATACTGCAGTTTCACATCGTAGACAAGTGGCATGATACAACACCTAGTTACATTATGCTGTCATCGGGCCAACCAGTCCTAGAATACTCTGACTGTACGCTGATCGCCGCGCAGTAAGCTAATAACCGTGTCCTTTTTAACGTATTCGTTATTTAGCGATTGGTCGGATATTTCAATTAGCAGGCATAATAACCTACTTGATTTATTTTTATCGACTTGTCCTATGAAATGTACAATTTACTGGACAAAAAAATCTAATTAATTTCCATTTCCCGAGCCAATTGGAAGTATTATGCCAAAAGCGTTCATCTAAACTGCCTAATCGGCACGGATTGGTTTTGAAATAATCATACATCTACATCATTATAATTGTTATACTTACATTAACCTCATAACCAAATCTTAAACCAAATTAGTATTTCAGAAATATTTCTTCAACCACCAGTATCCTTGGACATCGAACATGCTTTCACATGAAAGTTCCATGACATAACAAAACTGAAGAATTGAAATAAAGTATCACATCGGGCTTTCCTCAGTATCAGCAGTCATACTGTTTTAGTGTTGTGGAGTTAATACTCAGTAACCTATCACTAGCATTAAAATTGAGTAAAACATTTGGTTATTCATGTTTAAAATAGTTATATATAAAGGTAACCAATAACTTTGTTTATTACCTGTTTAAGTCTGGTGAAACTATAAGTGACAGCCAGACTGCACAGCATAAAATGATTTTCTTTTTTTGTTGAGTTTTATAACGTTATATCGTTCTACTGGGAAATATATAGTGCAACCACACTGCAGTATCACGCCGTAGACATTTGGCATGCTAACAAAGTGAATAACTCGATAGTTATCTCTAATAACTCGACCTCAGGGCACGGTCATTCTTTGTTAAACAAAACATAAAATATGTTTTCACACAATATCATACTATGAGGTTATAAGTATACGTGGCCCCTTCATTTAAGTTTTCAATAAGACCTTTATCAAATACTGCCTTTGTGACGAAGCTTGTTTCATCGCTTCATTGTATACATTGGCTTTTTGAAATAGATTTTCTTGTCTGATTCTACATTTTAAACAGAGGTAGTTTTAACTCACTTTATGATACTGTATGTTTCGCAATTTAGATGACTTGTGTGAACGTTCCAGTAGTATTGTTAACAGTGTCCCCACTGGAACAATGTAGGTTCAAATCCTAACCGCGTCATAATAGTTTTGCTTCGTGCTTAAGCGATATGAAGTTCAAGAACATTTCTACATTATTATTTTTTGTCACGTATTAAGTGACGGAAAAAACTGATAATCGTGACTTAAAAATGATGTATATCTTCAGTTTAAATGTACAGTCGTGCCAATACTGGAGAAAACTACGTCATAACTATGATATGGCATACATAAAAAGATATGACATACAGACACGTTTCCTCCTATTGTTATGAACTAAGAGTGATATCAATGCCACACAACGCTTCGTGATTTATTACCATTAAGGCACTGTCCCGGAGAAAAAAGAATCTAACAAGAAACCGGTAGCTTACGTTGAGGATGCCACTGATCTATCATATACAATCAAGCATGGACATCTTCCACGGCCTTAAAGTTCCCTGGGAGACTATTGAGGCCAAGTATTGAATAGATTTCTTTTGGCAGCCAATTTAATGGAGCTGTGCGTGCGTGACATGTGTCCTTTCATACCTAATTGAATGTCAAATACTTAATGAAGTGTTGCCTAAAATCCAACCGAATTGTGACTCGATATCTAGACTAGGTCTCTAGCAGTTTCCTTTATAGGTTACTGATAATCATCACGACAATGTTGACATTTATGTCACTGGCGTCAAATAATATGGACATTTATTCCGATTGATCGTGAAACGGTGTGTTTGTGTGTGGTACATATACACTAACCATCGTTTTTTTAACAGGGTTGCTTGCACATATTTTGAATCGGCTATATTTAGAAATTTATAGATTTCCGTCTTTTTTACTACAAAAAGAAAAGTCCAAAATTTGTTTCCCCTCTTAACACTAAATAGTGACAATTTTCATGTTTATTTTATAACGATTACATTATTGATGTCGAAATTAAATAAAATGTGTTGAAAATCGATGCTTTAGATATCGTGTCCATTAATAAAAGATAAAACGCAGGAGATATATTCGCAACTCATGCGGAGATATTTCGAAATACTATATATAGTTTAAAAAGAATCATGATGACGTCACAAAATCAAAAAAGCGCACTTGATAGCAAGTCTAACCAGCTTGACAAAGGTTGTAGGTTCGAGACCTAGCGGAGATTTTTATTTTTACTTTATTTTTTTTTATTTTTTTATTTCTTTTGCAATAAAAGACATACATATTTTTTTCATAATGAATATCATTAATTTGACATCATCACATTAAAAAACCGCTCTCTTCGCGCTATCAGCGCTTTGATTCTTGTTGGCGGGATAATATGAATGCAGTTAATAAGACTACAGACACATGCAATTGGTTAAATATTGATTAAGTGCCTATATACAATTATATACGATTACGTAAATAAGGAATTTGTAATAAAATATGAAACTTGTGACTATTTATATTTGAATACCTATAATTGATTATAAAGGGATCATGTTACTATATACAAATGATTAAAAGGGGATCTTGTGACTACTTTGGCTCTTGTTACTTAAAGGAATTAATTTTAAAGGAATTTTACTACATATAATTTTAAATTCTAAATAATTATATAGAGATTTTGTTTCTACATAAATTAAATTAAATGTTCTACATAAAATTGATTATAAAGGGATCTTGTTACTACATATAAATGATTATACATATAATTGATTATAAAGGGATCTTATGACTACATATAATTGATTAAAAATGAATCTTGTGACTACATATAATTGATTATAAAGGGATCTTGTTACTACATATAAATGATTAACATATAACTGATTATAAAGGGATCTTATGACTACATATAATTAATAAAGGGAAAAAAAGGGAATTGATTATAAAGGGATCTTGTTATTATATATAATTGATTGTAAGGGATCTTGTTACTACATATAATTGATTATAATGGGTTCTTTTTTTTTTTTAATTATAAAGGGATCTTGTTACTTTTAAAGGGGATCATTTATGTGTGACTATTATTTTTGTTTGGATTGAAATGAAATTGAAATATTGCTATAATGTAATGGATTGTTAGAGTGAGTAAGTGAACTGACTTACTTTACTAAATGTTATCTGACCAAAAAAGGGACTGGGGGAATTTATATCAATAACAATCTTCGGAGTCCCTAACACCGACACTGCACGTTGACTTGGTTCTGCAATAAGGAAATGTTTTCCGTTTTAAACGAATTATTGATTTGTATTCAGTGATGTTTTTGGTGAATTTTCAACCTTTCACAGATGGTTTCCCCAGCCAAGAACAGTTTTTTTCCAAAAACAACTTCCTTTTTTTCCATTGTTTTTTTTCTATAAAGAAATAATTCATGTTGATCTTATATAATCTAAATGTTTTTTTGGAACTTTACCACCTATACTAAGATACTTTTATTGTTAATTTAAAAACGTTACCAATATCTAATTTTTACTTATAACGCTAATTTCCCCAGTAAGAATACCACTGCTAGTAAAACTATCACTATTTATGTATAATTACTAAGAAACGATACCTCATTATATATATGTACAGGGGAGAGTCGATTCTAAGTTTGAGAACTTGTGACTTAACCCTTTTGTCAACAATTATTACATCTATTCTGTTTGTAAACTTTACCAATATTTTGTAATTGGCAATAAAATTTGTATTAACTAATATTTTGTGATTATATCTCGTGTTTTTAAACGCTACTACGCTGATACATATCAACAGTCCATTGATACGAATTATTGTAACGAAATAAGATTATAAAATGGGGACATTGTTAACATATAAAAATTGAATAACACTGAAATTAAACTATACCACTAATACATACTTCAACATTTAGTTTTAGCATGTAATATAAGTGTTAATATTAAACTTCACGTGCAAAAAAAATCAATGAATGGAAGAAAACACATTCAATTCAGATTAATTAAAATCATAATATTAATTCGTATCGATAACTATGTAATGCAAATGGTAATATCTTTGGTGTTCAGCTGGCCAGATCTCTATGAAAAAGCTGAACTGTTCCTAAACTTATTCACCAAACTAAAGCAATTACTAAAACCAGTGTCATATAACATATGCTCTATTTCATAAAATAAATGGGGGAAAACGTTAATAGTTGCCAAACAGACATGATTCAGATCTAGGAATGCGAACTGTATTAATTCGTGTAGTTTCATATTTAAATGGAAGTATCAGCAAGCTATGTGTTTCGTGGAAGTTCGGTCAACGACCAACATGTCCTCTTGATATCGTCCAGGTGATTCTTCCATCTTCGTCGAATCTATTCGGACCCATTTAAACGAGACCGCAAACAAAATACTATATAAACATATATGTTTTTTTTTTTTTTTTTTTTTTTTTTTTGTTTATATTTAAACATGTCATTTGGTTTGATTAAGTCTAATTGAGTTTTATGCCTTTAAATTCATTATCACATATAGAATTATTCTTAACGTCACCATCAGTATCATCAGTTTGTCGGAAAATATTTTCTCACACAATCATTTATCCTGTTATTTTTCCGATCCACACACTTACTTCAGACGGTGTTCACTCACAAGCAATCTACGATGCCGATCATAAGGACCTATTTGTTGTACAGTTGATGAGTCAAGAACTTTGGAATAAAAATATCACTGGCCATGAAAAACGAGATAAACTGACATATCAGTGCCTTCGTCGAAGAACTGGTCCAACCAATTTTTCGCTCAATTGTATCCTGTCTAATTTTATTGTTGCTTGTAATATCTTATCGATTCCTCCACAACTATCAAGATTATAACAAACAAAATTACGAGCCTTTTCTACCGCACACGTTACATTAATTTCAGCACACAATCACATACTTACATAATTACTGAAGATGCGTTTCACGGTGGATAGCGTTTATGACGTCCGTGATTGCTGTTTTTTCCGATTGAGTGCTTTGCCTTATTACGTTGTCTTGTTGGTTGTTGTTTTAAAGTACATTTGTAATGTTCTCTCGTGGCGGAGTGACTATAGTTGTCATCACATAGCCCCTGATCTCCGCGAGTTTGTATTCCGGTCGGATAACTCCTTTTTTCATTCGGAAGTAGCCTTTCAGATGTTAGGTCGGTAGCTTTATCCATGATATCTTTATCCATTTGTCTTTCACAACACGTCGATATATGACTAAAGCAGTGGCTTAGCGACGGTAGACTACAATGAATAAACAACATAATTAACAAATACATCTTTTCTCTGAAATATACAGCTATATGTTAAAGATTTTGTCAAGTCAACATTTAAATTTGTTTTCATCAACTTGAATGACATGGAATTTAGTTTTAATTAAAATTACGAAAAGAAATTCTAAATTATTCATACAAGAGTTATAGTTAGTATTGGCATCCTGTCTATATTTTTGAAATCAAGCATGATTTCAATTTTGTTTGAATTATTGAATAGTAATTGATGTTCAAATACAGATGAATTAATACATTTGTCACAGAGAAAAGTATAATCGCGTACCACGAAAATGATAAATGACCCCAATGCAGTAGAGAGACAGTCTGATACAGAGATCACCGTCTTGTTTGATGTATGCAAAGTAGTTTGCCTAATTCAGTGTGACTTCGCGAAATGAAAATAAAATCTATCAGTACATGTAACTTGTGTACCCCTATAGCGACATTGCATTTGTATAAGCAAAACATTTTACCGAGAGTCACAGGGAAGGTTTCCGAAGTTCTATACATCGGTAATTCAAGTGTTGAAAGAGGGATATAAAGGTCAGGTGTCATCGGGAGGCACGGAAACCAAAGCAATTGTATATTTAATTTCATGGGAAGTTATTGAGCATGTCTCTGGCTGAGAATATGTCCCAGACAACACATGGTGTTCGGATAATCGCTACTTGAAAAACCGCAACCCCCCCACCCCTACATTGCTGAATTTGTATACACGAATTTTGTTTTCAAACTTTATTCACGTTTTTTTTTTTAAATGAGACTGGCATACGTCTTTTTAAACTGCGACTGGCAGATTTGGATATATATCTTAGATACTGTATAATTTGTAATAAGAACGGCATCGACGATGAATGCCAGTAAACAACTGGACGTCTTTCCATCCTCTCCATGTATATGATGGCCGGTCCCGGTGGCCGAGTCATTAAGGGCATTCGAACAGTAACCTGAATGTCATTATTCGTTACAAATGATTGCTGTGTATCATCTCCCTTGTACTTGGCGCTCTGCAAACCAACTTGAAAGATAGTCCCAGGACTGGTGGGCAAGTGTTAGGATAATGTGACTTGGCGTAGTTTCATGCAACTTTTATACCGTGTGATTTTGCAGTAAGGCAGAAATATATTTGTCTCATGTTGACAAAATTCTCCAAATGACTGTAATACTGACGACAAGACGTTAAATCCATGCAAAAAAAAGCAACACAAAAATTAATCAAATTGATATCATTACACTGCGATTGAGTTATCTTGCAACTAGACAAACCATCAACTGGGGATAAAATTAGTTTCCGTCATCGACAGTGGTTTAAGGAGCCTACAGAAATGTTAATTACTAAGTTCACGTTAAATAGTGCAGATTAAAATGTTAAGGATGTAAGTTTAAATATCGAAATATTTAATATTTTCTGATTAATCTGCAAGTAACATTCTGACGAAAATAATTGAATATTCATCACCAAAACGGATCAATCGATGGGGATATCTTCACACATTTTAGTTCCTATTGCCACTAGATTCCTTTTTAATATTGGAAGAACTAGGATTTAATTCCAAATTATTTTTAAGTAATTTGTTATGTTTTCTTAAAACATGGTTTTAATACGTCGAAGAAAAGCATGCGGCGATCATTAAAAATCAGCTAATGGAAATTGTAGCAGAAATTCAATATACGTGACATTTCATTTGGAAACAATTTCGTGAAATTTCCCACTAAAAAGTAAGATTATCAAGTTGAACCGTGTTTGCTGTCACCTACACGTAACGGTAAGTAATTTGTAAGTGGTCTTTAATCCAGGTTCAAATTAAAGTTAATATTAGGGAATTCAATATGCAGTCTTTTTTGTTATGGGCGGTTTTATATTAAGCAGTTTTATGGGCATGATCAACAGTATATAAATTGAATATTCAAATTTGCAAGCAGTCAACCATGACAGAATTGATGTATACCAATAGTAGTTGTGCATTCATGCATCTAAGCTTGTAAACAGATATATAAAATATGACAAGTAATTACAAGGTAAGTGTTAACTGGGTAATTCCTATACTGGAAAAACAACCCTTTAAGCGTGTTATGCTGACATTGTAACAGCTTACATCCGAAAAATGAGAGTACCCGAAGCACGTTATAGTTTACAAATGTTCAAATAATTGCGATGGTAGCATATACACCCTTAACGTATGCTCATTATTTTGAACATGCTCTTGATTCTATGTAGAAACAGAGACGGATAAGAATGAAAGGGCAAACTGGTTGAGAGAACCCTTTGTTTGTCTGGGCAACCTTGACTTACGGATAATTGCACTGTGCCCCTTCATTATCTGACTTTAGACAGTCTCTCCCGATTTTCTCCTTGAATTAGCTGTGGCTATACGACGTCCAATTCATCATCTGACATTGATTTGCATTGTATGAACTGAAAAAGACTGTTTGCCAGTTTCTGACTTCTCCGTTAGAACAATTGGTGCATTTCATCACAGCTTCTACGACAAATATCTAAACCAGCGTCAAATATGAGGTGATAATTCCTATTTAAAATTGAAAAAAAAACATACTCACGCATGCACATAAGAATAAATTACGTAAAACAAATGAAATAATGTGGTCTTAAATTTTGTAGAATACATGTACATCAGATACAGCGAGATTCCGTGAGTAGGCCAGGGTTTGATCATACAGAATGATAAGAAGAGAATAATCATAGGATACGTGTTATTAATGAGATTGAGGACAAAACAATTAAGAGTTAGCTCCGTAGTGAATTTCCCATGAGGCTTCGGATATCTCCAGAATAGCACATGTGGTTCTTGTAAATGTGACCTGGACAAGGCATAAAAATCAAGATGAAAGAATAATGTTCTATCAGGATAAGAAAGTGCTTCAATATACATAGTGCTATTGACTATTACGAAATGTTAACGGGTTTTATAGCTAAATTGCTCAGAACCGAACAAAATTAGCGTGGCATTTATGTTTAAATAATGTAAGTTTGCTGTGAACTATCAGAAAGATTAAGCATTGTATTTTAGCCCTGCAGAAATCATATGGTGAATGTTAGGTTAGATGGTAGGTTTTGATTTATTTAAAAATTGTTTTGAACAGGGATGACAGGTATTGAAATCACAAACCGTGACTAAATTCCGTTGTACTGTATGTAAATAAACGAAGTGGCGCAGTGGGATGACAGCCGTCATATAATCGAAAGGTTCCAATTTCGAGACCAGTAGTCATGTTTTTCTCGTGAAAGTGGACTTATGTGTTCGAATCATATACATGATTATTCATTACCGAATGTTCTAAGTTCCTGATTAAATGAGTGAACTAGATTCCTAAAGTGTTCAAATCGTAAAAAAATATTACGAAGGTTTGTGTGTATGCTACACCGGTAAAATATTTTTCATATTTTACCAGTAGCTTTGTACTTTAAACTGTTAAAATTATTTGTTTTTCTATAATAAAATTCGGAAAGTAATATTGATATTTTATATGATACAATAATTAAGCATTTCTTTATTCATATTTTCTTCTTTCAACATTTCGTCTCAGCCACGTGATACATTCTTTGTCTATCTGTCATATGTAAGTGTTATAAAAACGCCAGGGTATCATGGCATGTTTAGCGTGTCTGCAATTCACACATTGCGCAATTAATCGCTAATCGCATTAAACTGGTCACGTGGCTTGTCTGTCACCCCCGTCCCGGGTAGACGAAACTTTTCTTTGTGAAAAGTTAAGGAATTCGAATTTTGGCTTTCTAAGAGGAAGGACCTCTATTTAGGATTTCCTAACGAAACTTATTAACTGATATTTGATATTGGTTTTTACTGTGATTTCACGGACATTTACGTGGATAACCACCATTATTATTATTATTATTATATACTACTGTGTTTTCACGGACTATATTATTGTTGTTATTTAAATTTGTGGATTGCCACAGAAAGAAAAGAAAAGAAGAAAATAAAATCTCATTAATAACAAAAGGACTTATTCATCATGGTGTGAGAGCTCCATACAGTTTCTCCGACATAATTAACCAGATACTGGGGCACAGTCGGACAATCAACAATTAAATCTACAGATTCACATCTATTACATCACCGACAGGATATTTTAACCTGTTAGCATGTATATATATATTACGTTTTTGTTTCAGGTTTGTGAGGATGTATAGGGGTCCAGCAAGATGATCTTACCATTGGCTCAAGCGAAGACAAGTAGAAATTTTGATGCTAAAGCATCAAAACGCCGGAGAAATAATAATGGTGTACACTCTGGCCATTTTCTTTGCAAGATCACATGAGAAATGTAGCCTGTAAAGGTTATACAAAGTTTCCTTCGAATTATTTGATCTTTGACTTAGTTTTTGAATCTAAGTTAGTGTGATTGAACTCATCCTAGAATTCACCAAGGGACCAATCAAGAGGATGACTTTTATTTACTCTCCGAATCTTCGTTTTCGGTTGTATGATAATGAAATACAAAATTGAAGTGACATCACGAGGGCTACATTTTCATCTTAGGTCCATTTTGACCATATTTATCCCACTTTCTTAAAAAAAACAGTGAAAGACTTTAACGATGGCCGTAACTTCTGAACCATAAATCCGTCTGTCACCAACCTTCACATACTTGTTCACCATCAAAAAGGGCTACAACCCTCATAATAACTAGGTCCATTTTGACCGCATCTATTTCCCTTTTATTACAAGAAAATGCAGTGAAGATCTTTAACGTTGACCATAACCGCTATTGAAAAATATATTTGAAAAAAGAATTTTAAAAAATTTGCCATGAATAGGTATCGAACCCACAACCCTCGCTGACAACACCTGTATGGCGGCAATACATACTATCTTACCCATTCAAAGGCCCAGTTGCTTATTTTACAGGCAAAATTGAATATCTATATCTAATTATAGCCCCGAAATGTTTTCCGGTGCAGGGATGTTAGCGTTGAAAGCAACCCTGTTCAGTGCATTGTGTAGTCAAAACTAATAAAAGCAATTTACGGAAACTGCCGGAAATTTGACCATAATTATTTCGTTGGCAAATGGCAAAGTGGTATGTGATTTTCACATGATTCTTTAGTTAAACTTTAAAAATGAGGAGAAGTTGTTACCGTTAGTATTTCCGAGAGGTATTTTATAATAATAATTATAATTCAAATACGTGATTGCAAGTGAAACAATCATTACATTATTTTATTACTATAATTTAATAACATAGCACAGATACGTCAATTTAGCTCAATTTTTTTTAAACTTTCAGTCTGTAACAAATATTGTTGTTGTTGTATTAAGGTTTACCGTCGCTGCGATAGTATTTCAATCATATAGCGACGTCCAGCTAATTACAGGTTGAGGAAGACCCCGAATACACAGAGGTACCCGGGTAGAACCACCGACCTACCGCAAGCCAGCTGGAAGGCTTCCTCACATGAAAAATCCGAAGTCCCTACCGGGATTCGAACCCACAGCGGTGAGGGGCTGAGAGATTTGTAGTCCACGACTGTAACCGCTCGGCCACGGCGGTCCCCTGTAACAAATGAGTTACATTTATCATCTAAAGAAAAATTAAAAAAAAAATTAAAAAAAAAAAAAAAATCGTCCGATCCCTTATATCCGCAATACCGTAATCGTATCAATAAGTACGGAATTTCACGGCCACCGTTTCGACTGTTTCCGGAAACTGCATAATTTACATAAATATAAATACAAGGCATCTACAAATAGAAGTGCACGCACCACTTCATCTAGGAGTATTCATAAAGGGCTCAATTTTATTGACATATTTCGCCGATGAAAAACAAATGTTATATAACTAGAAAATACAATAATTCATTTTCTCTAAAGAATTGTTGTGACTTAAACAAACGAGGGAATGGTGTTATCATGCACGGGTTAGACATGGAGACATTCGCCAGACACCTGTTTGGTTACAATCGGTTACGAGAGCCGAGCTGACTACATCACAGAGCTCGATCGACTCCGGAAAATTCGTGTGACTATTCGGGAAATATTCGTGAAAGGGGTACGAGAATTAATTTCCTACCGTCATTTACTATATCGATGATTCTATCGACATCAATCGGGCTAATCGCTTGACCTACAGAGGCAATATTTTGCATATCGTCAGTAGAAAGATTGAATTTTCATATTTTTACATTTTTTCTGCATTTTTTACATTGATTTTGGATAGTATTGCAACTTTAAATAATGACTTGTCCCAAGGGATCAATTCTAACTGTCAATATCGTGTTTTTAAAAGGTTTAATTTGCTTGTTAGTAACTAAACAGGCAAGAGTTATTTTCATAAAACAATAGTTGTTACACTTAAACATTTTTACGGTGAGGAAAGAAGTTACAATTGTAGTTTGTGTCTTATCCATCAGTTTACATTTTTACATTTCACTGACTTCTCCTACCATAGACCTTATCTTAAACAGTAACAAATTTAATCGTCGGTTTCTACCGGCGACTGATGAGGGTAGCACATTTCACTTGCTTGAGTGTGTCAACTTGCCGAAGAGTCTCTAAGATCACAATGGATTGTCAGAAGAGGCGAAAGAAGTCAAGGTCTGATGAAAGACTACGCTTCCTTAGAAACATCAAACAGTTTCGGGAAGAAGGCAGGCCAATTGTCTACACTGATGAAACCTTCGTTCACGCTACTAATAGTACAAAGAAATGCTGGCAAAGCGCTGAAGTTTCTTTGAAAACCCCCTTTACAACAGGAGAGAGACATATTGTTGTACACAATAGTTGTGAAAAGTGATTTATCAGTGGGACTGGCCTTGTCTTCAAAGCCCATTTGTCCACAGGAGACTGCCATAACAAGATAAAAAGTAGCAACTTCTACAAGTGGCTAATGGAGAAAATTATACCATCTAACGGAGAAAATTATTATACCATCTGTATTAGTCGCGGACAACGCGTCATACCCTAATAAACAACAGGATAAGAGCCCAATCCAGTCCAACACTAAACTGCAGCTTATCGACTGGCTCAAAAGGAACAACATGCAACACAGTGAAGGCATGCTGAAGAACGAGTTGGTGGATATTTACCGACGTAACAAACCAGAGTCACGACACGTTCTGGATGAGACTCTAGCAGCATGGTCATGACTGCCTGCGATTACCGCCTTACATGCAGAGTTCAACGCTATTGAACTTATTTGGTCACAGGTAATTACTGTAACACTTTCCAATTAGTGTGATCTATATCACTTGCATCTTATTTAGACTTTTAGTTGGCAACACCAGTACCATTTATATTTAAACATCATTTGAATGCGTATTCTTTCCTTATTATTATCACACATGTGTACTTACTATATTGCATCGTATCCTTTCAGATGAAAGGGAAGAATGGGCGATGGAACATGAAATATTCAGCTAAAACAATCGAACAGCTGACCAAATAAGCCATTTTATCAGTTCTGCATCTGACTGGTCCAACGACTGTGCGCATGTGCGTGGTGTCGAAGAGAAGTTCTAGCAAAGCAACATTGCCGTCGAACGTGTTATCGAATATTTTATTATTCACTTTAGTGACGAAAAGGCGACGGAAACAGCAAGTGAATGTTCTGACTACTCAGATAGGCTTTTTAAATGAAAATCTAATAGCATTGTAATGTTCATAAATTTAAAAAAAAAGGTGATATAAAAATGCTAAGGAAAAATATAATAATAAAGAACAAATATAAGAACAAATATAATGAATACAATGAGACTCGAAACCGTGCCTCTATGTTTGCACTATATATATATATATATATATATATATATATATATAACACGCATTTATCACTGAGCTAATTGATTTCCACTTAATAAGACTCTTTTAAATGGAAACATAGTTTATTATATAATTTTAGTTTGACGAAGGTAGGCACAGTACACTGATTTACCTATTCGATAACAGTTACGTTATCGTTTTCGATTTATACGCTATGTTGGGTTTTCATTTGTTTATATTAAATTTATCAATATAGGAGTATCGGGTTTTGATTTTTTATATTATTTATTAAATATAGAAATATCTGGTTTTTTAAATTAATAATCAAAAGAGGATATCAATTCTTAACTTTTGAATATAAACAATTTGTATTTGCTCAATACTCACTCTGACGTTAAAATTGATAAACATGGTTTGTATTGTTGTTTTTCCAATTTTAAAGGGCAAATTCCATATTGCAAATGCTTGAAAACCTTGCAAATTCTTAAGGTTCTAGCAAGGGTGTAGGTCCCATAAAACGGCTTGAATACTGTTTTTCTTCCTAGTAATTCAGTTTTAAGTGGGAGAAAGACAGTTTATATTTCCTTTTGTACTGGTTTCATTATCCCATTTAGGAAACAAGGAACATGCAATGTTTGCATTCCTTTCTCTTGTTTTATCAGAGCACATTTCTATCAGTAAATAATCTTATGCCATAGTAAAAAATGAAGCTTTGAGAGCTTTAACATACGAACTTTTTTAATTTAACTGAAAATAATAGTATTATCTTTTATGTTAAATGTACATAACCGTTTCATAAAATTAAGGGTGTTTGTGAAATTGAAAATAACTTAATAGCTTTACGTCAGTATGGATATATTCGAATTGTGACTTCATGATTTAATTAGATTCGAATTTTTTATGTATTGCCATTCGGACATTGTTTTATGTTCTTTGTGGGAAAAAACATAACTGTTATCTTTGACAGATCATGCGGAATGAAAGCGTCAAATTTATCCATTTCAGAAGGCAACAAAGCATGGGACAAAACTTTTTTCTTATAGAATTTGACCTTAAATATGCAATGACAATGAAAAGGCAAACGAATTGGAATGTGAAATTTATGTAATCAAAGTGATATAGGATACGTCACTCTGCTTCTATAGAAAATCATTCACTTCTGACCGTTCGGTAGATATAGCGAACTGGCGATGAGAAGCATTTGCAAAGGATCATTCATAACTATGAATTAATAATTCAAAGAACCTTTATTGCCCAAATCGTACAAATGAATCAGTATACATCTGGCGCATATAATTGAAACTACAGTGCGAATCAAAACGTGGCTTTAAATTTGAAATGAATATTATTCCTGTATATGTACAACTAGGAGATTTCATAGTTTTAACATGAATCTATCACGCATACATGCGTTTTAATTTCACAGCCTGTAGCTTTGAATACAAGGAAATACGTTTTATTTAGGAGTTACTGAAACGCATTTAGAAATGTTGTTCAAGTCAATGATACAATGATTCGGTATTCGTCTCAAAAACGCCCGTAGCCTTATTTTACAATTACAATCTTTTATATTCTCAGAGGCACACTGTAAGATTATACTAAGAAACCCTTTGAACGAAAATGTATCCATTATCCAAAGCAATCAATTGATATAATGACGACAAATCCAGTGCTCATTTCCTTCTTGTGCAAAACCACAAGAAAAATGGCGGAAAAGAACATGAATCATATTTTCTTTTTTTTTTTCTCTTAGACTTCGGTTTTAATACATTTATATAGAAAATATGTTGCCAAGTCCGCGGTGAAACTTAAATTTCTAGGAGTAATAGTGTTTAGAAATTCTTGATATTTAAGAAAAAGTGAATTTAAGACAGGAATATTGTAACATTTTAGTCCTCTGAGAGTTGATATTTAATCTTTGCAAACGAATTACCTTAGGAACGGGAATGTTTATAATTTTACATAATGAATGAAATAATAAGCTTCCTGGAGGCCAATAGATACCATGTCTAAAGTCTGAATCTCTAAATATGCAAATGTCGGAACAATATGCATACAAAAAAAGATTCTTATACACAAAGTTCAGAGAAAGACAACCAAACACAAAGTTAGATTACCTTTAATCCCTGACAATTTCAACAGATATGGAAATATATCATAATAAAACAAAGCTGTTTTTGTAGCATGGCATATAAATTGTTGCTTATTACTTGCAAGAAATATCTGAAAGTGTTGTTACGTATCTGCCTAGCACAGACATCATCAGTGAAAATACTGTATAGAATCTGTGTCGATTTTTTATATACGTGGAATAAATGAAATTCAAATCTTTGTTGCACGGATGCCAGAAGACTAATACGTTTGTGGCATCAACCAGCAAGTGAAATTTATTTTGATGATAAAAAAAAGAATAATATGCAAGTTTTGCATATATATAAATTTCAAAATGATGTCATCACATTGGAATATTTCTAATCAAGATATTCGTGTTTTTTCACAATACATATAAAAACATGAAACATACATTCCAAATGCAGAATATTGAACAATAAAATCACCGCATTTGTTCTCTTGAAACAGCATTTTAACCAACTGACTTATAATAACTTGTACCAAGCTACTTGAAAGCTGATTGTCAGTTGCTGCACAATGTTAATTCTCGTCATGTATGTTGAGGCTGTTAATCAAGCAAAACAGAACTTTCATAGAGAAACGGAATCTCTGTATGTAGGCGGTGGTAATTGAGAAAAAGGGGGCACGCATTCATATCATGTGTTTAACTTCTACAGAGTATCGCCTCTGGAACTAAATTATATAAGTACATACCTCCGCTAATTGTTGTTCTGGAGATGTTGCAAATGAACATACATACATTTTAGTTGTCAATTAACAATCTTTCTGTAAGCAAGATTTATTATGAATAATTTGTGATTTCCCGAAGTTTTGTGATTTCTTTCAACATATGCGGCAGATACATAGGTATATGTATATATGACAGGTACCTCTCACTTCATTTATATTGCATGCATATGTCTACAAGTTACGTCGACCAGGAGGTAGTTATGAATTTACACTTACACTCAATATCTATTTCATCTCTGTAGATATGCTGATAATATAAGATAGGAATACATATACGAGGGGCTGGTATAAAAAGGTTTGAGCAAAACAAAGAATGCGCCAGATATTTGAGTTTGTCCTGCTTTATTTTACAACATAGTCCCTTTCCAGCTCCACACACTTGTTCCATATCTTCTAATACCTCTCTGCCATGCAGGAATTGCATCACCTAGTGTTGATTGTTTCAATTAATATCTGATACACAGGTTTATCTCTATGAAATACAGGTCAAGGTCAACCTTTTTACCATAACACCAGTTTTTAATGGACTTTAGTCTCCTTTTAAACTGATTTTTTGTTTTAAGTCGAGACAGAGCGGATTAATTAAGATAGTATGTACTACACAGGTATAACACCATATGATTCAGGGCAGGTTCGACTTGGTTTCACATCACCAATTTATGTTTGATGGAGTTATGTCCCCTCTTTTCAGCTAAAGATGATATTTTTATTTCATATCTATATATGTTATTGCAAGTGCGACAGTAAGATCATGCTTTTATTGTCGACATTAAGATATTCACAGTCATTACATATTTATATATGCTTTTATTTTCCACAACAATACGCTCTCAGATGAAAATCAAGTTTATATTAATTCTTGAATTCAAACACGATACTTGTATAATCGACGAAGGTACTGCCTAGATTATGCATGGATATCGAAACTTGAATAATCTGCTCACACAAGCAAGTCATTGTATCTGTCTTAGGCAGTGAATCCAACAATATCTCACAATTACGGATTGTACCTCTACGGGGTGCGGAGAACTTCTGCGGAGTAATTTTCCGTGATATATCTCGGTTTGTAATGTATTACAAAATCTACACAAAAAAGAAACCCTATTTCAAAGTGAAACCCTAAATTTTACATTTTACAAGCTGAACACCGATGTGCGAGTTTTCTACCTCCCGATAAAAGGGACCCACCACAGACACACTCTTAAAACATGAACACACAGATATATAATTTCTTACGCAAACAGCCAGTGTCCAAGAACAATGTGAAAAATGCAAACGCGCTGTATAATGTCCTTTGTCGCCCATAAACATTGAGACCGGTGAAAAACAAGTGGAGGAAGAAAATACCCCGCGAGCAAGTGTTAAACGACACATATATGTCACGTACAGAATGATGTATACCAAAGATGGTACTGTACTTAGGAAACAAAGGATACCCCCCCCCCCCCCCCCCCCCCCCCCTCGCATTTTATTACATTTCGTCCTAATGGTTATTTATCGACTTCGGCAACAACCGAATATCATTTAATTCATTTTTCAAATACAAAATGTTTCCGCCCGAATTTTTTAAAAATAAATGTAGCAATTTATAATTGATTTGCACGTTTGAAAAGGCGATAATTATTGAATATGGATTAAGGCAAACAAAGAATGCACATGACTCTGTGATCATTGGGAAAAAAAACATCATGGTAACTGTTTAACTACTACTGAATACGTGAAAACCTGTGCATGTGAAGTAGTACTCAATAATTCATTTTCACCACATATTTATCTGTTTGTGTGTTGAAAAGGTAAAACTATTTGTTTGATTACGAAGAACATTTAGTATAATCTCCAGCTAATCCAAATTAGTGATAGTTTTGTACATTTTCAATCTCTATTTTAAATACAAGTGTTTGCCAAGATCAATCTATATCATTTAGTTTAGCAGAAAGCAAAAGTTTAAGTTTTTATCAACAATATTCCTCTTTCATATTAAAACAGCCAAATCAATACCTTTAATTATTCAGTAAGAACGATTCAAATTTTTTGAGGTAATGATTGGTTATTTTCTTTATTTTTCAAATATTGGCGTCTACACATGATTATCTTAGTATGCACATACTTGCGTGAACAATTTGAAAGTAACGTTACTTATTTGATATGTTTACGTGCTTGTAATGTAAAGCAAAATAAAACAAGATCACGAAAATAGAGAATATAAGACGGATAAAACCAAAGCTCTGATGTGAAAAGTAGTCATAAAGAAGTCAAATACATACTGCATTATACACGTATTAAAGGTCCAAAATATTTTGAGAATCGTAAATACTTTTAATAGAGTTTGTACACTTGTACCCTTCTATAAAAATAAGAAGCGAATATTTAGACGTTTTCGCATTTGTCAAAGCTACGTTTCGTGAACGGTTCATACATAAATTATTAAGCCACTACGTAATAAACGGTTGCAAAGCTGCCACATTGTTGTAGCTCAAAAATTCATGTTTTTCGTTCACAAAGGCAAGTTTTGCAGACATATTAGTAATGAGTGAATTTAAAGGCACATTGTTCTTCAAAAGGCAGAGCCTTAATATTCCTCGGACAGGAAACAAAATGTGTGTTATAGATTTGTTAAGAGATGCAATCTGTACATACTCGTTGACGACAACATTACAACAATACATAAATAACAAAGAATCTTTTTACTAAACATCATTCAACCATTTACAAAAATACATGATTTGCATATCTTCGTCAGTTTTCTGACGTTTTTCATAGCTAGTCCGTATGTTTCATTAAAGAATCGTGAGTACATAAATTGATGACGTGGCGGATAAATAAATTTTGATTTGGCGACGGTTTTTCAAGTTCAAATTATTTCCGATTACGGTCTGTCTTCGGGAATGCTGGCCAATGCAAAATGTAAACAATGAGAGTATTTTTGACATCCATGGTGTAAATTGATCAACATTGTCAATGACTTAAACTGTTATTTTAAAGCAGATATTTGAACATTATATACCATTATTTTATCTAATCTTTTTCATGCAAATTTTATCATTATGAATTATAATGGACCTTTAAGAACAGGGGCTCGAAGTTGCATGGGGCGAATCATTTCGTACTTACTGGTAGCATTAAAAATAGGAAGGGAGGACACTATTTTCGGCTATATTATGAATATCGCATTTTCTGAAAATAACGATCAATAAAACGGTTAATATGCATTTGAAATAAATAGATATATAGAATCGTGTCGTTTCCCGTGCTGTTTTTACTCTTATAAATGACTAACAAGTGTTTTAATGTCCCAATCGAGCTTGACAACAGCCGGGACCGGCTACTTCCGGTTTCTTTTCTAATGAATAAAATGTAAGTGCTTATTGGTCAATATATTTAAATCAAATACTGTGTAAGCAGGTATGACTTCCCTGTACCTTCTTGTCCGATGATGATTACATTGCGCCCACTTTCGATCGCGCTGTTTATGCTATTCTGGACCTCCGTAACTTAATGAAGTTTCCATGGAAATGTCAGTTTCGTTTACATTTTGATTGACCAATAAAAACTTACCTTTATATTCACGTTTAGGAATTTCTGAATTTATTCATTTAAAACACAACCTGGTCCATTTTCAATGTTGAATTTCGTTATAAACGCGTTTTTCCAAATTTGGTCTCAAAACAGTGTCCCCCCCCCCCCCCTTCCTATTTTAATGTTACCACTAAGTACGAAATGATTCGCCCCATGCAACTTCGAGTCCCTGTGCCTTTAAGTGCTTATTGTATTATTTCCCTCTTGGAAACATATTTTTCTATTAATGGCTATGTAGCGAGATTAATTCATGATACGATTGCCGTACATGAAAATATAATTGGTAAGCTAAAAGCAAGTTTATAAGAAATAAGTCAACGCTGTTTTCACTGTCTGGAAAAAGTAGCCAGCGGTCAGCACTGTTTGCAAAAATACCTTTTTACAACTAAATCCGATAAGGGTTTGCGCTATCTCGGAGGCCTTGCCTCAAGAGTTCCGATCTTCTTTAAACACGAAATGAAGGTATTTCGTTGTTCCTTTGAGTTGGAAGAGCTAACATATTAAACATATGTGCACTTATCATGCATTGACTCAGGCGATGAACTCTGTCCAGGAACGGTAGTTTGTGGTATGGCCGAACACTATTTAGACCCATCAACAAAGGCAAAAACTTATTTATGATATTACAAAGATAACTCAAATTGGTCGGCAGGAGTATCATGTTACGAACCAGATCGTTTATGTTTATCAACACAATTCGGCAAAGCTGCCACCGTAATGTTTGATTATCATTTTTATTATAATTCTACATGAATAACATACATCTGTATATATCTGTTTAAAATATATGTAATAGATTAGAAAATGATGTGCTGTATATCAGGTTTTTTTTCAGCTACTGCTGTCTATGAATTCTGGTTCAAACACCTGTCGGAGGCAAATTTAATTAAATAACATATTCGATTATTTGTTGTGTATGTATAAATATGAAAGAAGTTAACCTGTGATGAACACATTTATCACTTTATCTTAGGTTTGTAATCTTACAATGACACACTTAATACAATGGTATTTTAAACTTGTGGAAACACTAGCAAGTGACAACACCTTAAAGTTTACAATCATTTTTTATGAAAAAGATGCAAATAATTTATATCATTTCTATTATGCTAATTGATCTCGTTTACAATTCTTCCAGTAAATCTGTATTTGAAAAAAGAATCACGTAAAACCTGTTGATATAATAACATTCCTGTATGTATAAAGCATAGCCTTCTCAATCCAGATTTTAGGAATCAATTTCAGGTAAGTTTTGGAATTCGTAAAACTTCTTTTCGTCCTTCATAGTCCTCAGGACCCATCGCCCGTAGTGTTCATAAACATGTTTTTGCCACCAGGTTTGTACTTAGACAAATAATTAGCCCCAATGTCACCATCATATTTTGGCTCAAGAAAGAAAGGTACAGAATAACGTTCCCGTCCAATATCAAGGACCCGATGTTTTGTAGCCTTGAATCTCCCTCCAACCATCCGGGAAAGTGTGTCCCCAATGTTCATGACCAGACACTCTTTTCTTTTTCTCACTTCTGACCACGCTCCGTCAGCCATTTTAATTTCTAACCCGCCAAAATGAAATGGGTTTAGCAGCGTCAGAATTCCAGAATCTGTATGTTCTGGAGTTGTCACTGCTTTGCCGTCATCAGTTATAGCATTCGCTGGAGCAGGACCTTCCCATGGGGGATAATGCAACATTCGGAACGTCGAGCATGGGTAATCCCCGATGATATCCGTAAAGGCGTTTTCCGGTATATCCAGACCTAGAGCACAGAGTCGTAAGATTTCAAGACCGGTTTCATGTAAGGCTTCATATTGAGTTTGCATTATTTCTTTGAATGGAAACGTGCCATCTTCATTTGGGCCATGGTGTTTGTTCATAAAACCAATTCTTGGCTGAAAATTGACCTCCAATACCCTTTTGTTTCCCTGGAAATATCAAATCCCTCTTTTCTGCTCGCATTTCCGGGAATAACCGGAAAATATCCCCGATAGACATTATAATTTTCGGAATTCCATATCTTTTTCAAAAGTTTATTCTTCTCTTCCACTGGCATACCTCAACAACTTTCAGCGCTTCAGCATTTCTATCTGATTTAGCCTTTGCCATGTCGATTATCGGCAAGTTTATTTCTTGGCCCGCCATCTCTAAAAATATGTAATTAACGTGACATAGACTCTTCAGGAGAAATTAAGAACATTTAAGATATCAATATACCTTTAACACAGACTAGAAGCAATATTGTTTTTTTTCTTGTACGGTATAACAGTGTTGTTAAAAACTTTAGCTATCACTAAATGTAAATCACTAATTAAAAAAAAAAACGCATACCGTTTTGAAACAGAATAATTGGTGTAATTCTTAAAAAATCCTTGACAAAATTATTTGAAATTGTCTCCTGATTGGTTTATCATTATAAATCATTGTCTAAGTGTGAAGCATTATCTACAATTCATCAAACTTTAAATCGTGTGAGTGTATGACGGTACCGGGCGTGACGGGACGCCACGAGCGTGATCCCTATATACTGTAGAATCATTAATTTTCCTGGAGGTCTAATTTTCGTCGATTTCGTGGAGGGCATCATCGACAAATATTAATCCTCACGCAAAGCATATATTTAATAAATCCCACGTTTCCTTGAACATAAATCCACGAATATATGTACCAACAAAAGTAGCATTTTTCCTGATTCCACGAAACTTAATGACAACGAAAATTGGTGATTTCACAGTAGCCCCACTTTACTATGTGAAGCAGTTGAAAAAAGCTCTGCTTAATAGGGTTATAAAATGTAGCTTCGAAATATTGCATTTTAACATGTTGCAAATATTAGATGGAAACTTTTTCCATAGTTAATTATTTTTTTCCTTAAGTGTATTCATAGTATTAGTGACTCAGTTATGTAAATTTATGTGCGATGGGAATCATAAAGTACTTTCATTAAAATATGTTTGCTTTATTTTAATGATGATTTTTGGCACAAAAAATCAAAATGAACAGTTATATAATTTAGAAACCATTCAGATTTATGAAAGGTACTGACATTTGACCAGGTACAAAAATGCCATTAACACACGCATATACAAAAAATGTATTTCCCGCTGATGCACGTATATTATTATAACAAGACAATGCATTGTACCGTTTGTGCGTTTCTTTTTTGAGGTTAATTGTCCCACCGACAGTATTTCACTCAGTCATTTGGAGACTATGTCTGCTTGAGACAGATATAATGCTGTCAAACAGCAGTATCACACTGTAGACGTGTGGCATGGTACCCCACCCAGTCACATTATCCTGACACCGGGCCAACCAGTCCTGGAACTACCATCATGTGCTGAGGGCCAAGCGAGGGAGCTAGACCAGTACCAAATATTACAACACATTCAATGAACATGAGATATATCTAAAAATAATTCTGAAAAGTTTCATCAAGAGTGCTCGAATTGTGCATAAAGTGTAACAAATAATCATTGTAGAAACACATCTTTATACACATGTTTTGGCAACGACCCTCTTGCGACTTCCGTAATATCTGACACATGTTTACTATGTGCTTTGATTGACACTTGGCATAATAAATAACTGGTTTATTCCAAATATAAACTAGCTCGTTCTTGCTATTGTTATCGACCATTCTGAACGGACGCTGCACGATGGTGCTCAGCTGATTTAAAGAGAAATTTGTTCGAATTAGATATTTTAGCTTAATTCTTATTTTCATCATGACGCAATGGTAATGACTTATAAATTTTACCCTTCTGCACAAATAAATGTAGCTCTCATGAAGACATCGTTCACAACATATAGGATAAACAGCCTCACGAATATGGGTAAAGGGGACTTTGCAAATTTTGCAAGGAAAAACATAAAGCAAGAAACGTTTTATATTTTGTTTCATGAATATCGTCTAGGTTTTGTGTCGAAACCAGTTTAATGTTCTTATTTTGTTTGAAATTAGCATGGAGAAATACCAAGTGCTCACTTTTGAAAATATTTCTTTGGATTTTACAAAACTTTAAAACATTATTTATATTTTGCAAACTGCAAGCAAGTATTATCCTTTGTATTCTGTATACAATAAATTGTAAGGGCAAATGAGGATTTTGCAGACCAGTGGACTCTATTTGATGTTCAAAAACAAATGACTGCTTCAACTTACATATCCGAAAGATAATGGAACACCTTTTGCGACGTCGATTAAGCCGTGTGTATCAGTGCTGACTTATAATCTATGAATATACTGATTATGGACAGTCGTAGCCGTCATTAGGTTTACTGTCAGCAATAATCATTAAACAACTGTAACTTTGATATGAGGGTATATCTAGCAGTCGAGAAGGGCGAGTGTTTGGTTTGATCCACGGCCGCGACGTATTTATCTTTCTTGCTTGACCCTCAACAAATAAGAGTTGTTCCAGGATTAGTTGACCCGTTATCGCAGTTTCATTCATTTTCATATGTTTTCAATATACCATATTATTGTTTACGTATGGTTTTGCCGTACATTCACGAAAATGACGCCAGAAAAGAAAACAAGTGACTTATTTTACGTAACTGAATAAATTTGTGATGTTTCGTGGAATATTATCACCAATTTTGAGTTTTATACTCTGAATATGAAGTGAATATTGTTTTTGATTTAAGGTTGCGCCGCTAATCGTTTATAAACGAATTAGTAACACCATAAAAATACTGTATATTAAAGTGTCGCATTTTAACTTAAAACATGTACTGATAATACATCAAACTAAGTTATTAGGGATAAAAAAATAATAATGATTGACGTTTACATTAAAAAGATATTTAGTCCACATATTTTTGGCTAATCCCTCATAACTGTGTGTGGTATCAAGTCGTCTATGGTGTGATACTGCAGTCAGGCAACAGCCGCAGCACTATAGGAACTCTCCACAGAAATCTTAACAAACACACTAAAATAATGAATTATCCTTAGTATAAACAAGCGCGGAACAAATTAATTTGTTACGTTTGTGACTATCAAATGAAATAATATAAAACAATCATTAAATTATTGTTCTCAAACAAAGAGAACTGCTCCATGAGCTAAGTTTATGTCATCTAACATATAAGAATATGAATGTTAGATAGCAATTATAAAAACAATTCGTATTAAAATATACAAAAAGAAATAAGTTATTCAAGCAATTACACTATACCTGATGTGTGTTAACTGTCCGTTACAGATACGGCTAAATATTAGTGGACGGACCTAATTTATCACAACGGGCTTTAGATTACCTTATCTAACTTAACACAGGTTAAGGATAGTGTATATTTGAAACAATACGATATCACAAACTGTTCAACTATCTTCCTCTACCAAATAAATGATAACAGTACATGAGTTAGAGAGCTTAGGTTATTGGGTTCTATCCTCAGTCACGACATACAAACGTCGTTAAAGATCGTACTTTACGAGTAAGCTCCTTGCTTTACGATCAGCCTATCAAATTCCCACGTTTGATTGACAGGGTGTAAGGCTAAGTGACTGATTGTAGTAGAATGTTACAAGGTCATTCAGTGAAGTACCATTATACCTGTATCGATTAGATTTAGTCTTTCAGTTTGATGATGTGTTTTTATTTGATAATCGATTCATAATTTGATTTTACGGAACAATAAATGCATGTAAGGATCCGGAGGGGGAATTTGGCTAATATTATGTAAATATGCATAAAATGGGTTATTCTGGTGTTTTGACATCAAATCAGGGCATGGAGAGTAATGAAAAAGAGAAACCCCTAACCCTCCCCCAAAAATTAATATTATGTATGAAAAACCCCCCCCCCCCCCTCCACAAACCTAATTTCAGAGTTTAGAGTTGGGTATTTTTTTTTCTATAGTTGGCCAAAATACACCCCCGCTCCTTAAATGGCTGGATCCGCGCATGAGTCGCAATAGGATCGCAATAATTGGTGGTGCTCCTTGTACATATACTCGGGGTGTTTCTCCACTTAGTTTAAACATATTTTATTGCAGATTTGCATGACAACAAAGCAATAGGATCTTGACGAAAGTATAGAATACTTATAGAGTGAATTTCCCACACACATGAAATACATCAATGGCTGATCCAAATATGCAACACACGTTAACATAAACACAATTTAAAATGGATAGTACATAATAAAGAAACAACATATTGGAGAAAAGAAGCAAGTGAATTGACCAGATATTCTTAGGAGATAAAAGGTAAGAGGTTGAAATTGAGGGAGAATAGAAAAAAAATCATAATATAATCTTAAAATGAATTAAAATTTAAAATAATAAAAGCTTATCTGATGAATGAAACAGTTTTCAAAGGCCTGTTCCTTCCTCGGTTGAAAAAAGACCAAATTGGGACTTGGTTGGGGTAACCCTAACTGCTTTAAACTTAAATGATATGTATAACATGTAGGTATTCGCTACGCTTATCAGTATCCAAACTACCTAAATCTTCCTGTATTGGTAATAAATTGATGCACTGCTTTAAAAATGCATTTATTAGTTTCATCCGGTAACATGGGATCGCCAAATAATAGTACTTCAACATTCATGTTGACATTAAGCTGGTTATTTTTGTCTAGTAAATACTACGTTGATTATGAAGATCTCACTTTCAAGAAGGAAAGGCCATTGGTTTCGGATATCCACACAGACAAAGTATGCATCGATATCTCGAGAACAAGGGTAAGCTAATTCACAGTTTTCATACGCATTTCAGCATGTAGGTTGTGATTCTTTGTACCAAAATAATAAAAGTTAGGGTTTTACATATAATTCTCATAGTTTTTTAACATATGTTACTACTAAGTTTTAACATTTCACGGAGAGCATTCATCGCGAATCAGATGGTACGAAAGAATTGGGCTAAATGAGTACGATAATTAAATGCAACGAATTTTATTTGCATTCCGAGGGTTAAGTTAGTTGCAGCATCAAAGTCATGGGACATGAGAAGACATAAGGAGGAGTTATGTTCTAACATTTAAAAAACATGATAAGTCGGTGTTCTCTACGTCTGCTTCAAGAGATAACCAAATGACTCCTTAAAGGAAAGCAATGGAGAAATCTTTGATGCACATAACAATCTCGAGCAAATTCATTTTGTATTTTATTAATTGGCTTTTCATTTTGTTACATCCCAATACATCGGCATAATCGATAACAGCCGCATCAAAGAAGTTAAATTGTTTCAAGTGACTTCGATCCAACAAATTTGAGTTTCGTAATATGATCTGCCAGCTTCAGAATGTAATCAATGTGGTGATGCCATGAACAGTCATTTGAAATAAAAATACCCAAATTTCTCCACTTGTAAATCCTTGGTCATTGCTTTTGTGAAGTTTAAATGTATGCCGATAAGGGCTATGTACAACCTTTTGCGTTTCTTGTCTCGTGACACATCAGCGGCTAGATAAGAATTCGGAATTCGTTTTATGCTTTGTTTCTGAAAAATGCAGATGCTTCTTCTTATTTTCTGCCCAAACTTCTATACTGTAAAGCCTGTAGGAAAGTTTTAAAGTAATTGATGTGAAGCCAACATCAGCAACGAAATATTTCAGAATTTCAACGAGATTGTATTATACTTGTATTTAAATCCTATGCAGAAAGCGCGGCATATGAAATTTCTTTGATCAGAAAATACCTATACAGGATATTGAAACTACTAAATGTAGAGACCATATATTTCTGCAATATTGTCCAATGAAAATAGTTTTACGATGTGTTTGCTCATTACATCGAAGTAATCACAAGTATGCATTGTGTATCGAATGTTGACTAAATAATTAAAACAGAAGCAGTGTTGTAGTCAATCCTCAAGTACAATACTTAATAACTTCCTTTACCAAATCACTTAAGAATCACATGTTAAGAATAACTTTCTGGCAGAGACTATTATCTAAAATTAGAACATGTATACATTATTTTTACTCAAAATACACAGAAGCACGGGGGTATATATAAATCTGTATGTATTTTATTTGCAACATGTCAGCTATGAGTGTGTTAGAAATAAATGAAAAATATATATATAACAAATACGCCTCTTCGGTTCAGTCATGTTTCCATATATTATTGTATAATTGATTAGACAATTTTAGGTGAATAACTTACACATTTAGAAAAATGTTTTTCGGCGCCAAGCTGGACATAGCAGTTTAAAATATGAGAAACTATCATTGCTTTAGATTCAACTTGTAAAAATTATTAAAACTTTACTATTGTTTATCTCATATGATAGACTTTCCGTATATCATATTGTTTGAGTGATTCTTAATATCATGCATAAAGAGTCTAAGAACCTAAAGCTACCCATAGAAATTGAACACCAGCCCATCACAGGTTAAATCAAGTTGTATTTCTGGGCGCTGACATGATTGAAAGCTATACTAATCACATGCACAGTTGATAATAACCAAAACTGTACCATTGGAGCTTAAGTAGAATCCAGGTTTGTACTATGCTGATAGTCTATTTGTGTCATAAAACTTTAAGGACCCATGAAAACGGTATGCACTTGTCATATACTCTCTACAGGTACAATATAGCATATATTGAGCTGAAATTAACCTTGAGGGACAGACAGTCGATATACTAGGAGAAACGTTGACTGTGATAAATGCTTACTCCCAACTGTAAAAGAAATCTGCAAATCACAGGCAAATGTTTGGCTTAACGTCCCACCAACAGTATTTCAGTCATTTGGAGACGATAATTATCTACTTGAGACAGATACAGCGCTGCCACACTGCAGTATCACGCCGTAGACACGTGGCATGATACCACATCCAGTCACATTATCCTGACGCTTGGCCAACCAGTCCTGGTACTATTATTATATGCTGAGCGCAAGGCAAGAGAGGTATACCAGTACCATTTTTATGACCCTTACTCCAATAAGATGACGTCAATGTACCCTTACACTCTAGTTGCTTGCTGTTTATGGCAGTGGGAATGAATTTCAGCAGACATTCGCAGAAAACAAAAGTTTGAAAATAAAGTTTTATGAACAGTTTTTGAGAACTTTATTTACGTCCTTGTCGCAGTTCCAACAAACTGGGTAATGTTATCCCATAAAATTGGTAAACAGAGTTGCTCCGCTAAATATACTTAGGATGAGAAAGAAAGAACTTTTCTATGAATTAAGGTTTTCCATAAGCATGCTGAAGACGAATTTTTTGTTGTTGTTTATATATATCAATAATATATATATATATGTGTGTGTGTGTGTGTGTGTGTGTGTGTGTGTGTGAATCAAATGTTTGTAAAAAAATTAACACAGTAATCCCTATAGATAAAGTCATGAAAATCAACCAAATTTACCGTTCGTCCCATTTTTTCTGTCGATTAAAAAAGATCTTTTTCATTCCAAATTTAAAAAGTATACATCATCAAACATGGTCGACATACATTTTTTGAAGGAGAGGGAGGTCGAAATACGACGTTCGTTTTCTAGTGTTAAGGTATTTAAAGCAACCTTAATCGATTTCTCAGAATTAACCATTTAGTATCACCTGAGTAAGTGTATGTTTCAAGGATTTTTGATCACGTGGTTATATCTTACAGATGATTTCAAAATGTGTTCGCCCTCTCCTTTAAAATTTCAGAATTTATGGATAATTACTGTAATTATATGGTGTAAGCTTCTCTAATGACATTGTATTCGTGTCCTGGTTTTGGCGTAATGCATACGTTTTATCATTTAAAAAAGTCATATCAAATCGACAGTTTTACCTATGACTTATAATTTGCAAGAATGCCTTATCTTAATATGCGCAAAAAATATGGCATACTGTTATCCTTTTACGCCATCAAACATGGAAGAATTAAATGGTTTTCTTTTACTCATAGGAGAATATATGCAGTAAAAAAAACTTTGAAAAGCAATTATTAGTACTCGGCCGATTATTCGGTTGTTTGACCAAGACACAGATGTTGTTACGCAGGAAAGAGTGCCAGTGTCAATAGCTGAATTGTGATGATTATTTCTGTGAATAGCCTGCCTGCTACGATGAAATCGTGTAGTCTAGAGAGAAATACAATTTACTTTACATCTCCGAATAGGTGAAATTGGATTTGGTCCAATACTCTTCTCTATTCCCGTCCTGAATTAGCTGAAGGCCAGTTTTCATTTTGTTAATGCTAAATAAACCGTCAAATTGCATAGACACATTCAAAAGTAAATGTAAGAAGTTAAAAGGTAGGTCATACTTAGCTATAGTTTACGTTCAAGCTAATGCTCGTTCAGCCGACTTAACATATTTAGCCCCGGTCAAATTCCAGTATGAGGTCATATAGATGACCGGAATAATCATCACAGGTACTCATTTATACACCTGGCGTGCGTTCAGTATGCCAAACCGTATGCAACCTGTCGCTTACAATCGGCTATGGAGTTGTATTAGGACCTTAAACCATGCTGTTCACGTGTACCTTATGCTGTACACAGGTAAGGTATACGTGAATATCGTGGTTTATGACACTTAGACAGTTTCATAATAGTAAGCGTACGGTTGCATACGGTTTGTCATACTGAACACACACCTGGTAGGAGTGGAACAATTTGAGGTTAACTTCTTACTCAAGGAAATTAGTGGCGACCCAATCTCGAACCACAGACCTCGTGACCCGTCACTGAACTACTAAGATGCAAGCGCATTTTAAGTGTTTCTCATACCACAAATTTATTGTAATGATATTACTTAAACCTAATATAATCTCTTAAATATCAAAACCACCAGCTTAAAGTGCATTATTCAGTTAAATAAAAAATATGTTAGAGAATGCAGTTTAAATTATACATTGATACTATAATTTGCATGTACATCTCAGTTACTGAGGAAGCAAACTAGATTCCAATAGGATAAAGATCTAGAGATCATTAAAATATTTACTCAAATAATGGAACTAAGGTTTGAATGTAAATTTAGAAGACAAGAATAGAATTTTCACGCGGTTCGCCAGTAAAGCATGAACATATTGTCTACATGTTAGGCTTTTCTGATTGGTTGAAAGTTAATGTCAGCACGTTTTGCACGTGCTAGAAGGGTAGAGGTTTTTCGTCATTCTATCGGTCTCTCTGTTACCAATCGGACGGTTATTGTCTCAATTTTGTGTGGGCGGCCACGTGGTATGAAACATGGAAAGTGTGAACAGTGAAAACCGTATCTTAAGCCGTATGGAAAGTTTGTTGGTCAGTCGTCTCCAATCTATGGAGGACAAACTAAATGAAAGTCAGCGACAAATTTCGGAAACTCAGTTAAATAAGATACAACAGAACTTTGTAGCAAACGACAAGTTTCAATTCAAGAAGAGGGGAAACGAGGAACAGTTTAAGGTGAACGTGCAGGTGCTGAGCATCATGCGTGACGCGGAGTCGCATCTCAGTTGTGTTTCCTGCGACAAGGCGGAGGCGGCAAGTCAGAGCCTGCAACAAGGTATTGACACTTTGCTTCCCCGCCAAAAGTTAAGTAAAATGGCGATTCGTCGGACCTAAGTGCATATCCAAGCGGACAGGAAGGTCAGACAGGAAAAGCGGGAGAGGGCCAGGCGATTAACACCTTACCATGCGTTTCCGGCGACCCAGCAGGCACCATCCATGACCCAGGGGCCTTTCACTTAGGGGCGGAGACCAGGAGTGTGCTTCAAGTGCGGGCAGCCCGGACATTGGCAGGCAAATTGCAGACCTAAAGGGTCAGAGACGGCTTAATAGCCTAGCAAAAACCAGATTAGTACGTTTTTGTTATCTTGTAGTTCGTCTGAGTCGAATGAATTTCAATCTTGATTAAAGATTTGGTTGGGGAGAATTTACTCTCACGTACCACAAAAGGAGCGAAAGAGGAAATTTCATTTACGAATTTCTGTCAAGGACAGAATGATAAAATCTTATCACCCGTTGGGAAGCTTAAGGAGCATGTTTCTTATTGGACAAAATGTGGAGCAAGCACTTTTATTGTAGATCTCATTCGTCATGATTACAAAATACCTTTCAAAACCACGCCTCCTAGCAGTGAAATCAAAAACAACAGGTCGGCTATTATTTATTCTCGTTATAGTGAGGGAAATACAAAAGCTTGTCGATAAGGGCTGCATAATTTGGGTTGAGCACGCCCCGCACGTGTTTATTCCTTTGACCGTAGCTTTTAATAAAAAAGGTAAAGCGAGACTCGTGCTAGACTGTAGACACATTAATCCGCATTTATTTAAATTCAAGTGTACTTTTGAAGATTTTTTCTGTAAAGGCGATTTCTTGTTCACGTTTGATCTAAAATCAGCATATTATCATATTGAGATTCACGAGAGTCTTAGAACATTTTTGAGGATTTTAATGGACTGTGGATGGAAGAAAAAAAAAACGTTTTCGCAGTCTTGCCATTCGGAATATCTGTTGCAGGGTATATTTTTACCAAAACACTGAGAGAGGTGGTGAAACATTAGCGTTCTTTAGACTTTAAGATCTTTATGTTTTTAGATGATGGAACGGGGGGACATTATAATTACAAGACGCACAGCGATCCTGAGAGAGACATACCTCTAGGCAGATGCCCAAGAGTAGAAGAAGTGCCTTTACCGGATACCCCTTTCGATATGCAGGAGCCATCCTGGAAGGAAGTCAAGGAGGTTGTGCACAAGGCTAGAGCAGGTTCGGCACCTGGACCAAGCGGGATAACCTACTCTGTGTACAAGCATTGCCCACTTTTGCTACGTCGCTTATGGGGGCTTATCATGATACTCTGGAAGAAAGGTATGATCCCAGATTCCTGGAAAAGAGCAGAGGGTTGTTTCATCCCAAAAGAGAAAGAATCCAGGACTGTAGATCAGTTCAGAACTATCTCCTTGCTGAGTGTTGAGTGCAAGATCTTCTTCGCTGTTATGGCCAAGAGGTTGACTACTTACCTGACTGGCAACAAGTATGTGGACACATCAGCTCAGAAAGGTGCCATCCCAGGATTCTCAGGTTGCATTGAACACATCAGTGTACTGAGCCAGATGATGCGCGAGGCAAAGGCTGAAAAGGGGGACCTTACTGTGGTGTGGCTGGACCTAGCCAATGCTTATGGAAGCATTCCACACAAGTTGATTGAAGAGGCACTTCACCACTACCATGTCCCAGAACAAGTCCAGACAATGATAAGCCAGTACTTTAGCGGCATGGGAATCCGCTTCACAGCTGGAGACACCACAACAGCATGGCAAGACCTGGAGAAAGGGATAGTGACAGGATGTACTGTATCGCCCATCCTGTTTATCATGGGCATGAACATCATCATGAAGGCAGGGGAGAGAGAGACCCGTGGACCAAGAATGAAGTCGGGATCATACCAGCCAGTTTTAAGAGGGTTCATGGATGACCTTACAGCCACGACCACGTCCATTGTACAGGCACGTTGGGTCCTGAAGGCACTGGATGATTCTGTGACATGGGCGCGAATGAAATTCAAGCCGAAGAAATCCAGATTTGTGGTCATAAAAAAAGGCTGCCTTATCAGCAATGTCACCATGAAGATACAGGGGGAAGAGATACCACTGCTTGTTGACAACCCTGTGAAAGCACTTGGAAAGTGGTATGACGACTCTCTCGGTGACAAGAGAAACGTGGACAACATTAAGACCCTAGCATCTACATGGCTTATGAAGGTAGACAAGTCTGGTCTCCCAGGGAAGTACAAGGCCTGGATGTACCAGCATGGTATACTCCCACGGTTAACATGGCATCTCACACTTTATGAGATTCCCACATCCATGGTTGAGGCACTAGAGAGGAAGATCAATCAGAAGCTCAGGAGGTGGCTAGGAGTTCCTCCAAGTTTTTGTGCCATAGGCCTGTATAGCAGATCAAGTCAGCTACAACTACCACTGTCGTCGGTGGTTGAGGAGTTCAAGGTTGCTAAATGCAGGCTTGTCTTGACACTGAGAGATTCCGCAGACCCGAAGGTCAGAGAGGCAGGAGTAGTTACCCGATCAGGAAGAAAGTGGTCAGCAAGCTCATCCGTTGTCGAAGCAGAGAGCTCACTTCAGCTCAAAGATGTCATCGGGAACACTTGCATTGGCCGTCAGGGGATTGGAATGTCACAATTCAAAGAATGGAAGAAGACTCAGGGTAAAGAGAAGAGAGACATGGTTCTTGGAGAAGTGAGACAAGGGGAGGAGCAGAGAAGAAGGAGCAAGGCAGTTGAGTTAGGTAAACAAGGGGCGTGGACGAGATGGAACTTACCAGAACGT
>CM037789.1:10808337-10858337 GCA_021229015.1 Solen grandis
ACATCGTTAAGGTGTCGTTAAGGTGCAGGAATGTGATGCGGTGGAACTCCTACTGTGTATATTTTTGAAATACAATGTCATAATAGATATAATAAACCAATATTTTCTCTGTAATTTTATATGCTTAATTTTATGCAATACATTCTATTAAATATCATGGTGCTGTATATTTAATTAATATTTATTTAAAATTTACATAATGAACTCCCTGTTTATGCTCCGATACGGAAGTTTAGCCACTGACTTGGCCACCTGAACCATTTACAAATTATGATAATGAGTTGTTTTCTTTTCTGTGCTGCAAAATATTCACCGTCTAGATCTCAAATTCAAATAATATATCAATATGTATAAATACCTCTCTAAAGTTTATTAACAAGTTTTAGCTTACCAAAATTTCCCTCCAGTGCATTTCTTAACTTTGAGGTATAGAGTGATAACTCATTTAGGTTTGACCAAAGGGCTCATGACGTTACCAAAATTTGTGACGAAAATCAAGCTGTAAATAAGTTCATATTAACATGGGAAATAAATAATATTTTCAAAATTTCTACCAATGACATAACTTTACATTTCATAGCACATCTATGCATACATTAACAAATATACCATATTTGAAAGATTCAACTACTGTGAGGCCAGAGCCCTCTTTTTGTTGAATTTTGGGCCGATAATGGGCACCATTCCCTATCAAAATCATATATCCCCCCACCAATCAATGAAAATCCCCCATGAAACAAAAAAAAAACTTGATAAATTGTATCTTAGATAAAAAGTTTATTAAAAAATTAGTGACGGTTGCAAAAAAAAAAAAAATGTACATGTATTTTAATAGAAAATTAGATGCTTCAAGGTAATAATCACACTGATAACCCCCCACACACACACACACACACACACACACACAACAAAGATACAACGTGAAAATTCCACCCTGTCAATGCCCCGGCCCCAGTACCCCCAAGTGAGAGAGGGCCCTGGAGGCTGTTAAATGCTTTTCTTAATATGTTAACTTCCATATCTAGCAGCAACTGATTATCAGCTACAAACAAGTCCCATTTAGAATAAGACGATCCCTTTATCCAGAGTAAAACACTTAATTGAACTACAGCATTGTAACCTGACATCCTGCCATAAACAGATATCTAGTGATAGCTAATGGGAAACCCTGCTAACTTACGAAATTAAGGTCATGACCCTAAGGATTGTTACGAAGCACATGTAATGAATGAATGGAATTAGGAATGAAGGCGTTTTTCCCTGCAATTTCAAGTGAAACTCCCGAATAAATTATTGTCATCGCTTCGTTTGGTTTCTTGCACTTGATAAGATGTAGGCTTAACAGAAACGTCCATGTCATCGAAAAAGCTAAAATGGCCGATGAAATGGCGGATCGATGTATTACGTAACTGCACGGTGGTCTCCATCTCATCGAAAGACATCTGAATAACACATAGTACTGAGCGGGCAAACATATTTTCAGGGGCTAGTCTTATATCCGGCATGTAGCGAGAAACGACTATTCCCATGGGAAGGAACAATAAACGCATTTGCTAATTAAAACGAAGGGCCAACCTGGGATCGAACCCGGTTGCACTGGTATAGAACAATAATGCAGGGTGTCCAAAAAGGGAGTAAACTGTTACAATGTTTATTTGTATATCTTTACGTTCTGCTTGAACACCGAAAACTTGTTCATCTTTAGACAACAGATATGTTTTAATCTGTATCAGTTTTAAGATTAATTAATATTCATATACTTTTCAGGAAAATGTCAATTTACTTATACTACCATATTTTGTCCATGACGTCAATTTGGTAGTTTATGGCGTTTTCAATATGTCATTTTGACGATTCCTTCTCGCACTCGCTCTTTAAAACAAACTGTTGATTATATTGGCACAAATGTCTACGCTGATCTTCCTTACTTCTTTCCTAATGTTTCTGAGGAACATAGATGTATCCGTTGGCTTTGGTTTGTACACTAACGACTTCAGATAGTCCCAGAGAAAGAAATCACAAGGATTGAGATCCGGGCTGTGAAGGGACCATGTCACACCACAGAGCTTCTCCTCTGGGTATTTCCTTGAAATGACTCTATCACCGAACTTTTCATGTAATGAATCTAACACCTTATTTGCAGTGTGTGGCGTTGCCCAATCTTGCATGAACCAGACATTATTCATGTCAAAAGAGCGATTGCGGAGTTCAGGAAGGAATTTGTTGTTCAACAGAGACAAGTTACGCTAGGAATTCACCGTGTCACTAAACACACAATAACTGATAACGCCGTATAACGAGATAGAACACCACACTGTGACCTTCTCACTGTGTATCAGTTTCTCGACGAAACAATGGGGCTGCTCCCAGGCCTAAAAGCTCATGTTCTGCTTGCATATTTGTCCGTACAATAAGACATGCAACTCGTCGCTAAACCAGACGTCTTGGAAAGCGTCGGCGTAATTCTCTGCAACGTCAGTAGCCCAGTTACAAAATGTTAATCTTTCCACTTTATCATTTATGGATAAGCTTTGCATAGTTTGTAATTTGTATGAGAACAGTTCTAAATCCTTTCTCATTATATTATGCACAGATGAATTGGAAATACCTGTCTCTGATGATGTACCTTACGGATTGTTCTGGACTTGGCTCCAGCATGTCTTGAAGCGTGCTAACATTTCGTCACTTCTACTGGTCTTAAGGCGACCCGACTTAGGAGCATCTTTTACTGTCCCAAGTTCTGCAAACCTTTTACTTGCTTGTAGATGTTTAGTCTACTCACAGCCATGCCTTTATATGCATGTTTAAACTTTCTTTGCATATTTGTATAACAATTTAATAAGATGTGAAAACACGAAGTAGTACATACGAAAATTGTTGATAGAGTTTGTTTTTTCAACAGGTTTTCTAGAGGAGAATGGACGGTTCTGTGGATTTTTACCGACCATATGCTGACTATGTCAATGGATTTGGGAACGTCTTCGGCGAGTTCTGGTTGGGTATGTAGATACAAAATTCATTGCATTAGACATGTTTCAGTTATAATGGGCGTTCTGGTGTAATTTTACTTCCTTCTAGTTGCGTGCATATCTACAATAAATACATGTATATACATATTTCTTAAACATTCGTTGTCATAAATCTTCAAGTATCAAATGTTTTGCTACTTATCAGTTCCTCTATATTACTTATTATTCTTTATCCCTCTTTGTGAAAAATCCGTGTTATCAGTTTTTAGCTTTCGGTAGGTCGGTGGTTCTACCCGGGTACCTCTGTGTACTCGGGGTCTTCCTCCACCTGTAATTAGCTAGACGTCGCTATATGATTGAAATACTATCGCAGCGACGGTAAACCCCAATACAACAATAACAACAACAATCAGTTTTTACTACGAGACCATCCTGTATATATATATATATATATATATATATATATATATATATATATTGGACAGTACAGCATACTTTGGACAGTTATCTCAACATCTCGGTCACTATAAAGTAAACGGTAAAAGTAGTTAACGAAAGAGCAGATGAATGGAATCTGTGTATACATGTGCAAGCGCTTTACAATCAGTATTGTTTTATAACGAGATTGTAATTCAAGCGTCCAAGTTAATGGCAACATTTTAAACTGTAAACATAAAAAAACTGTTATTATTTTAAGAATTTATCGTTATCAATACTTTTTGTAAAATTAGATTTTCCTAAAAAAAATAATCATTTAAAATAAGTGATGCGAGACTATAAGTTCCTAATTGAAAAATTGGATATAGAATAAAAAAGGTTCCTTTACACTAAAATGTCCAATACCATTATATATTTGGACGCGCAATCTATCGGATACTTATCAAAATATAACTCCAGTGTAAAATAAAATAAAAGTAATGACCTATTATGTATCAGTCTCTCATAAATAAAAAATATGTGACTAAATATAACCCCGAAAAGAACAATTGAATCATCTGAAAGATTTCTTGAAATGGAAGTTACACCGGGATTCGATTGGTGCTGAAATAAAGATAAATCTGCTACTGTAACCATTTGGTCAAGGAGGCCGAACAATCGCTAAAGACAATCTCAACGCTAGGTAGACAGACACAATTCGGACCGAAGCATTATGGAGATTTTACTATTGAAATATAGTATTAATATGAACAGGAAAGTTGCTTAGATTTATAGTAAAAGAGATCAAACTTAAGTAGTAATGAGCTATAAATATGCTTGTTTCATCTAATAAGTTTCTAAACTTTTGACTGATTACACTTTACTAACATTTTATTATGTATCATTACATATGAATATTATATTTCTTATTAATCAACTGGAAAACTATTATCAGTTATGCTAATCTATTCTGTCTGGAAGTGGCAAGCTTGCCCTCAGCAGGGTTAGAACCAATAAACTTTGGGTCCCCAGTACGCTATCACTGGACCACGGCGCCCCTTTAATTAATATATTTCTGAAGCAACTAAATTAAATGTGATTTTATCATGTATGTTGGTTTGACACCAGGGTTGGAGAAACTTCACCAGATCTTGAGAAGACATCCAGGCGAATATGAGCTTAAGATCGACATGCGACGTTTCTCAGGCGAAACTGCATTCGCAGCCTATAGGTTATTTGACATTACTGGGGCAGCTGACCGATATCGTCTCACAATCGGAGAGTTTTACGGCACTCCCGGTATTGGTAAGTCTTGCCCGGTGTCTGATATCTGGTATCTTGTCTGGTATTATGATTCGCTCGGACCATTTGCCTGAAATCAATAGCTTTTAAAGTACGCTGTACCGTTAAACAATTTAAATGCTTATTTGGGGGGAGTTTAAAGAAAGATATGGGCAGTTTACAGAGAATCCGGATTTGCATTCGTAATTGATTTCATTTCAGTATAAACCATCGTTTGACGTAACATAGAAATGCAGCACTGATAATTAAGTCATGGCCATCAAATCTTTACATATTTCGCATTAGAGATGGTCATAAACGGTGGACCAAAATGTGACTATCATAGCTGGATGCAATCGTAAAGTTGTACTGTCTGGTTATAAAATGAAATCTTTGAGATAATTATCTGGTATATTTGTCGCCATAAATCTCATTGCATTGTGTGTATTTTTATGTTTTTTGATAATAAGATAATAAAATATTTACAGTCTTTTAATTGATACATTTTATGCAGAATTATTCATAGCGCTTTGTAGTCATAGCTTTACAATGTCATATTTCACCGAGGATATACTTGTCCAGTCACTGTAGTCCTAAAAGTAAATTGTCAATGTTTAAAACGAATAGAGCGTTTGTGTATGTATATATGTATGTATGTATGTATGTATGTATGTCTCTATTTCCGCCTCAATATAGACGATTACAACATGTAAATTACGAAAACAACAAACTGAACATAAGAAATACAATATACAACTACGACAGAAATGAGAGAGAGAGAGAGAGAGCAAACTTCGAACACATAGAAATAACATATTTACCCTGTTAAAGTTGCTAAAAAAAGACACATATACCATATACTATGCATCCATCAAAAAAAAAACATGATAATGAATAAAACCCATATAAATACATATAAGTGTATATGTATACATATGCATACACCTACAGACAGTGATACAACACCTCTTTATTAGGATGAATACAATACCGTAGAATACAAATATACGCAAAAACTGTTATCCATTCATATACATACATATGTATAAAAAACATTAATACAAAATATTTATATATCAAAACCCAACCCAGTGATATATATTATGTACGTCTATCCATTCATATACATGTACATTATGTATGAAAGAGAAAGAGAGAGAGGACCCAGATACTATACCTCCATCGAAACGAAACATGGAGACATAGAATGTTAGGTAAATCTAGTGCTCTAAATATATGTAACATGATGTATGATTACACCTATACCCAGTGATACATACACACACTCACACACATATTTCCCTAATGTATACCGAAAGCACAAAATACAAATGTCTATCATTCATATACATTATGCATAATTACCTACTGAAACATATATGCATATCAAAATAGTATAATACAATGTAATATTGGCATCGAGTTTTAAACTTTTATGATATATATTGTTTCCACATCAAATGTATGTGTGAAAATAACAAACCGATGAAAGAATCGTACATGTCACCTAGTGTTTCTACGATAACTTGATCATGATATCCAAGCATGATATTAACACGTTTTGTTTTTTCAATATCACACAAATACATGTGTATAAAAGAACCATACATACTTTTTATCTTGTTCAGCAGGACACTGCGTAAATTATCAATACCTCTGCAATCAAGTAAAATATGGTCTGTTAAACAAATATTAATGCTTTGAAAACCACACTTTGAACATGTAAAATCGCAAATGCCAAGAATGAAACTAATTTTACAATTGTAAAGCAGGCTGCAATGTATTTTGGGTACTTACATGAATACGACCATATATTAATTATTTTAAAATCATTTTGAAGCAATTAAAATCTACAGAATTCAGGCGAGGAAGTCCGAATATGCCAGTCTTGCACGACATTACCTGAAACGTTTTTATTTATAACTCGTTTCCATTCTTGTTTGGAGGGAAAACATCCTGACTTCACATAAATATCAAACACATTTCAGATTATATTTTAGCAAAATATTACAAATATCGGGGAAAACCCGTATTCTAAATTGGATGAATAATATGCGCGAAGTCTGAATTGGGGCATACTCTTCACAGCACAAGGTCTATTAAGTCTACATAACTGACCAAGAAAATTAAGTTTTCTCTTATCAATTTCTGCCTCGATCGGTATACTGTTAACGATATATAAGGCAATGTCAGTGCGTGTACGCATATATAAATTCTGTATATATTTAATACATAACCTATGTGCTCGTTCCATACTAGCGATGTTATCTCTAGTTAAGTTGTATAAACATTCAGTACCATACAACGCTTAAGGGAGTACTGTTTCATCATATATACGTTTTGACGTAATTGGTTGCAGGCCGTTATAATGAATACCATTACCTATCATCCCGAAAAATGTAGTCCTAATTTTGGTACAAATTTCTTTTACTGTAGACATTGGCTTACCATGTGATTCACACTTATTTCCAAGATGTGTATATTGCTGCACCTCAGGTATAATGAGACCCCCCCCCCCCCCCCCCCATTCTCCATGATCTGCTAGACATTCTATACGAATGGGAATTTTCATTCATCACCGCAATTGCACATTTCTTGGGGTTATACTGAAAACGCCATTTACAAGAATAGTCATAACACAAATCAATCATTGCCTGCAGTCCATACATGGATAGAGACAAAAGCAACATGTCGTCTGCTACAGTAGGGCACAGTATGACGTGCTACCTATAGAAAGACCATAATTTGTTTTGACAAGATCAACAATAAGTTTTTCAATGTAACACAAATACGGGAACGGTGACCACACCCCACCTTGCCTGGTTCCCTGTAAAATCGGGAACCAATCTGATTTTATTCCCCTGTTAAGAACACAGCTATACATATTTCTGTGCAGTTCAACAACTGTTTACCACAGTTTCCCTGTGATTCCCAATAAATGTAACTTATAAAATAAACCATCATGCCATACTCTATCAAAAGCTTGACGAACATCTAGAAAACATACAAATAGTTTACTACCGTTTTCTTTGCAGAATGAGTTACATTATTTAAGCATAAAACTTGTCATATTACACCCTATATTTTATTTTTTTTGGAAACCTCCTTGCAAATAGTAAATAGGTTTATTTTATTCAGACTACCTTTTAGTCTGGTTAACAAGATGCTTTCGTAAAGTTTAAGTATAGAAGAGAAAAGAGTTATTGCTCTGTAACTCTTTGGATCATTTTTAGGTTTATTACCCCCATTATATAAAGTTATAATTACACCTTTTTCATAGATCTCATTTCTTTTTCGCATACCTTTACTTCGGACTTAGAATTGGAAAGTTACGCTTACAAGCAAGTGGATTTTCTAAAAGTTCGTGGTATCTGTAATTGAACATAGTCAATCTAGTTTTCTTTCAAAGCCGAACATCGTTTTCTCATATGCCAATATGGCCGGTCGCCCAGCGCAAACAAATCTTGACAGTCACTGACTGCTGCTTATAACAGAACGGACCTTAGCATTTCCTAATTTGTGAAATAAATATACGTTTAAAGTATCAAGTAAGTCACGAATCGTCTGTCCCTTTTGTAAATTTGTTTTCGAAGTATCTCTTATTTTCTGTCGATGTGATATACTTTGTAATTTTTAAACGCCAGAAAATCCCAATTATGAAAATCATGGGAAGCTTACACAGCTGGGTAGAAAATAAATTTTCCAACAATATCATATATACATGTTTCAAATGATCTTTGTATTTATTCTGAGCGTCAAGAAGCGATCTTACAACTATTTACACTGACTTTCGTCTCAGAAGGTTGTGATATGATTATGACTATATTGGGGTTCAACCAATTACCCTCGATCTGGAGGTATTTTAATCTAGAATTACATTAATTTGGTGTTCTAACGGTTGCTAATAAGGTTATATTAATAAACATCCGAAAGATGCTACATCTTTTTTATTATATACAGTATAAATCAAGGCATATCCTTTTACATACAATCTCTCTACATTCACGCATTTAATGTCATGGCATGAAAATCATCGAGACAAACGCGTATATTTTCCTAAACTCGCTACTTTCTTGATACATATCGTAGTTTGCGGTAATACTATCCAAGATCATCTCGCCTGGATCACATTCGCAAACGTTTTCAAATTGAAATGCTATTACTTATTTTGACATTGGTTGAGTCAAGTATGAACAGTGAATCAAACGCGCCAATGGCCTCTCTGTATCATAAATGAAGTATCAAGTCTTCTGATATAATATCGTTTGCACTTTTGTATGGCGTATAACATTCTACTTGCAGGGGACTCGATGGAATTCCACGATAACATGCAGTTTTCAGCCTTTGACACGTATACTGCCGATGCACCAGATAACTGTAGCCATAAATATAAAGGCGGATGGTGGTACGCGAATTGCTACGCATCGAATCTGAATGGCCTGTACCATCACTCAGATGAGTCAGTTACATACGCAGACCATATCCACTGGACCGATTGGCTTGGTCACTACAGATCATTGGAGATGACGGAGATGAAAATAAGGCGAACCTAGTAGCTTCCGTATAAAAGATATTTTCGGCAATGGCATATCTTTCCACCATCTTCTGCCATAAGTATAAGGCCTGGCAGGCACGGTCCAGCATCATCTGTCTACCATCAACAAACACGCATTACGGACAAGTGGCATAATACTGCGTCAAAACCCGCCTATCAAATAGGTTTACATATTTAGCTAGGTAGAAATTACTAACTTTACCATTCAGGTTGATAGCAATTTATTTATCATTCCCTTCAGTAGCAATTACTTGCTATAACGTATCACTGGTACTTAATACAGCAATTAAGTCGGTAGAATTCAAGGAAACTAATCAATAAGCTGTTTAGAATAAATATCATTTTATCAAAAGCAGAAATACTCTCTATCAGAAATAATTATGTTGACTCAAATGACTTTATGAATACGGCCTCTAAACATCTACAAATAAGTAAAAATACTCTTTGATTAAGATAACATCAAGTTAAATTTTGTATTTGTGGCGACTTTGGAATATATAACATTTGGTAAGGCTGTAACGGATGAAGCTAACAAACAAAGATGTGATATTTATATCAGCAAAATATTTAGAATACCATTTGTGATGCTGGTTCAATCAACCTTATGCGTCGGTCATTTCGCATATACCTGTATCAAATATATTGCATTGAAATAATAATTAAATCGTATATTGTCATGAGAAACTTAAGTTGTGAGACGAGAAAAAATCGAGAGGAGAAAGTAAAGATACAATATACATAGGGAGAGACTCAGTTGTAGGGTACATATTGGTATTAACGTTTGGTTGACCTTATATATTGGTTGAAAGCTTCAACGATTACAATCGCGATCCCCAAAGAGAAAAAGTTTTGTGTTTAATGGATGTAACACACGTGTAGCAGTAAACAGCTGATGTCGTTACTTTGAAAAGCATCAAGATATAATGTTCTGCATGTTCTACCGCATGAAAGTGTTAACATTTGTAAGCAATTGATAGGGGAGTATTATAAAGGTCACTATTATTTACTACAGTTGTTTCTTAACCGAGTATGAAGAATAGATAAGTAACGTAAACCATGAAAATAATACTGCTGAACTTTTTTAGATGGAAACTTGGACGTTTAAAACGACTTATAGATGGACAGTTCATGACAGATGGATTGTTCAGGAAGATTATTCCATGCTTCAATGGAGGAAGGAACACACGAATTCTCAAACAAAAAAGTGCAACTAGGATAATAAAGGTTAATAAAGTTGTTTCTGTTCCTTAAATTGTAATGTAAAGGATTTTCTGCAGTTCTGGGAAAAGGGGCTGTTAATTAAATAACTAGGTACCATATTATTCTTAACTTTGCAAATTAAGACCAGTTTCTGATAACGTTTATTTGAAAGAGTTAGGCACCCTGTCTCTCGATAAAGATTGTTCAGAGAAGTGGACCAAGTTATTCTGGTTACTATCTTGGCTGCTTCTAACTGAATTCTTCCTAGTTTAATCTTTTCATATTGGGTGCCATTATCCCAGACTGATGAGGTATATTCTAATAATGGACGTAGGAAGGAAAGGTATACCTGCTTCAGAGTTTTACGGCGGATGGTGAATTTAATTTTACCCATGATTCCAAGTAGCTTTGATGAAGACGTTATTATGTTGTTTATGTGGCTGGACCATGTACAGTTGCCTTTAAAGGTAATCAGCTGGAGTTAAAACTGTATTTTTAAATTCAAGTTTTGGTGATTGACCATTACGTAGTCACTTCACATTTTTAGAACTGTTTGCATTTAAAACTATAAGACTTCGTTGTAACTTAAAAACGGATTTAAACATTCATGCTTATAAACAATAAATAAATGAAGTATCTTTTTTATTATCCATAACGACTTAACGTGCACATTTTCACTTGATACTCTTTTTAATTTTGAAAATTACCTGAGATTGCTTGAAAAATCATGATGCTTTACTATATCATTTTACCAATTATATATTAGTGAGTGAAAATCTAGCACAAAGATTCCAATATGTCGTGGAAAATCAGGAATCTAGCCTGAATTCTAGTTTGGTCAGGACAGATACTGATTTCTAAAGTTGACACGCTACACCTATACAATATTAATTTGTTTTCGATACTAAAATACATGTACAATGTATAGAAACTTTACTCGATGTACAACATGATTTATGCGCCAGATAAGTCATTATCGACATACTCCGCTGTAGAAAATGCTTGGGCGCAGTAAAAATCGCTTAAGGAACCCAAAACTCTCCTTTAAGAACCTAACTTAAATTACATAAAGTTCTAGTGTGTTGACAATAAGGGATATCCAAGACCCTGTACCTTATTTCCCGATCCTTGACACGATCCTGCTACCGCTGCTGTTGCTGATAATAATGCTGATGAAGTACTCTAGGGTATAAGCGTACGTAAACCTACACATCAATCAATTTGAACCACGGATACATGTCTCCAAACGTAGCAATGCATGTCAAGGGGTGAAGAGGTGCATTAAAATCGCATCAATTTAGTATACGATTTTAATCAGACATTTTTGTGTTGTCGTGATGTCATAGACACGGTGTTGATGATTGATTGTTTTTTGTGTCTTACATCTATGGCTTCATCGATGTTAGATGTTAGACCAGATTTGTAACAAATCACATTTATAGTAACAGACATGATACCAATGTGACCACATTCGTAACAGATAAACTATGTTACAAATGCGTTTGTCCGAAATGGTTGACATTCGAAGCACACATTTAACAGGTAACAAAATCAATTTGCAACACCTGGTAAAATGTGATCATATGCATATATACAAATGTGTAACGGAAATACATATACCACCACCATCACCACCACATCTGCTGCGGCTACTGCTCCTGCTGTCCCTGCTTCTACCATTACTACATCTTCTTTTCCTCTTCTCTAACTTTCATTACGTTGGTGATGATGATTATTAGGTACAACTGCATTTTATTTTATACAGAATACTACACAACACTTTTGTAGAAAGTGTATTTGTATATGAATGTACACAACTGATGTTACCTGTATTTGAGTTTGGATATTATACGCAATAAGATATTAGCATTTTCAAATAACGTTAACAGCTCACGCGTAAGCTGTACCGTTGTAATCAAAGTAAATATATTTACTTATATATACAAGAATATTATATATACTACTCAAAGTTTGCTAAGCACCACCCGCTATTTTCCCATAGAGTCACATGAAAACACATGCTGAATGTAATGCTATGTACCTGAAAGGAAAGCGTTAGCTGACAATCAATTTTACGCATAGTTTTTGTCAAAATGATAGAAAAGAGACTCAAAAATGAGTTACAACGATTTAGCCAATTCCTGTCATTATTTGCAAAATTCACAAAAGTGTGTTGTTGTTTTTTTGCAAGAAATGGCATTTTATAAATGGAAGTTAAATCTTGTGATCAATACAGAAAAAAAATGACCATTAACAGGCCAACATCGTCACAAATATCCTTAAAAGTATTCCATTTAGAAAACAGAAATATTTGAAGATCAAAGTTCTGAATTTAGCTGACTTTAAATTTTAAGGTGTTTTCTCAAAATTCGCACTTTCTAATTATGATTTATTCCCAGTATTAAGGATCCGAAAGGCTTATTTCTTGTAACTGGTAGTAAGTTTGGTACATAAACAATACTTCTGCATAAAAGCAAGATTTGTTTTAATGTAAAATTTAATGTAGCATGCCTTTAAAGTCGCTTGTCTAAGCATGCAACGCTACGGGAAAATAGCTGATGGTGCTTAGCAAACTTTGAGTTATATGTTTATGTAAAGGTCCTGATATATATATATATATATATATATATATATATATATATATATATATTCCTACCAGTCTTTGCAACCAAATTTGGTTTAATCACAATAATTTGTAAATATCTAAAATCAAAACCATGCATAAACAGCCTGTTCTGCATTCAGTTCATATTTTCAAAGATACTTCCAGTTTCACTTCACCTAATAAACTTTGAACGAATCTACATACGATTTTCAAGATATAGGCCGCTACTTATTCTACATCCGGTTAATTGCTGCTTTTTTTTAAAAAATAAGGTCAATAAAATGGATATTTCAACCCCTTTTCATTATGTTTTTGTACTGAAATATATTGTAATTTATAAGGAAAAGATTTTTTTTAAATCAACAAACATTTATTCAGACTGACATCTTTAAATTTAATTAAAAATGTTTTATTTATAAATTTTTTTCCACTAAAAAAAAAATTTCCCTTATATTTTGTTTATTAGTACAATATTTCCTTAACTACTGAACAGAAGATTATAAAGAAAATCTTTATTACAGATTTTTAGAAAAAGTATTCAAATTAACTCACCGTATTTTGTAGGTCAAACCGGAAGTTGATTTCTTAGATCTTTTTTCATTTGATGAACCAAAATAAAATACCTGTCATTTGTTGTTCATTGCGTAAAATGAAAACAATATGTGGAGAAATCAAACAAGTGTGTGTTTTGGCTTGTTTCTAAATTGAATTTCCCGATATTCAGCCCCTTTCGGTAATTACGGTACATTTTTCTCTTACGTGTAACAACTCGGAAGCGGTGCTACAGTACAGTTTTTCTAGGCTGTGATAAAAGCCAGCGTTCATTTTCGGCTAAATAATTCTGCTACATTATCAACGAAATCATAAAAGGATTTAAAATTAAAGGTAAAGTACATTTTCATGAACTAGTTCGTGACAATAATTTGAATTATATTGTGAGTTAAATGTCTATTTTTGGACTGTCTATAAACTCTCATGGTTCTGCGTTCATGGTTTCATTGCATATGATTTTCTTGTAAAATGACAAAATTAGGAGGTTGTACTGGTTTATTTGATAGACATCCGTTTTTATAATGTACTTTTTCATCAAAAGAAGAAATGAACTTTTTATTGAGACGCCTTCCAAACGATTAAATCGCCATCATTATCATACGCATGCAGACGACTGTGTAAAGATTTGTAAGTTGGAGGATTATGAGATGTTTTAAACTTTTTTTAGGAATAATAACTAGAATAGTTTTGAATTTTCACTAGCTAAATCAATACACAATCAAGTCCGTTCATCTGCTACTTGTGTCATTTTTTTTTTCAACATGAATTTCTAACTTTTACTCAGTGACAAAGTGTATTGAAAGATGCTTTTTTCAAAAGCGTTATTAACAGTTTAAATGAACAAAATCCACAGAATAGCACTGTAGTCAATATCTAGCCTGACATCCTTACATGTTCTCACTCTCTTTTCATGATTATTACATTAATGATCTTCTTTACATCCACAGTAAATTAGTCTTTAATAAAAATGTTTTTTTGTTTTTTTTTGTTTTTTTTTTGTGTGTGTATTTTTGTATCTAAAAAGCACACATTTATTTATTATCAACAGTGTTAAGCTTTCTTTGTTTTGGAAAGAAAAAAAGACCACAACGCAAATCAAATGTACTGTACTTTACTTATTATGAAAAATTGTAGTCTGTGCTTGACGGTAAAAGTGATTCAGATCAATACACAGCACACATGAAATAAGTGGAATATTCATTAAAAACATGTTAATGTCAATAAAACACCTTTCACTTACAGTGGCAGTTGTGGTGGAAAAAAAACAGAAAAGAAAAGCTGTCAGTTAACGATAATATTTGAAAAAAAAAATAAAAATGAGAATATTACAATATTTTGATTGTATTTCACCTCATGTATTATTGGAAATTGTAATTAAGCTATTTGGGTTTGAGTTTATATTTCTGTTGAATATTTGCATGGAACATGCGAGCATGTTATAACTTATTCATACTAATGATCATTATTACTTCTTTTCAGATTGCAGAGAGCAGATAAAGGTGTATGCTCTCATTTCAAAGTCAGACGTTGCTGAATGTTGAAATCATTTTGTAATATCATAAATGTAATCTTAGAATATCAATAAACAAGTAAATATATATTGTTATTATTCAGTATGTGTGTGTATGTGTGTGTGTGAGAGAGAGAGAGGGAGAGACGTTCAAAGCCTTAAATACTCTGATAGTCTTCAAGATCAATGCATTAAACTTAAAAATAAATTAAATTCAAACAATTAAATACTATAAAAAGAAAATTCAAATAAAACAATTAAATACTCTTAAAAGTATATGGCAATCACTCAACAGTTAAAAAATGTTTTGCTGCATATGAAATAGACACAATATAAAGAAAACTGGATGAACAGATTCATAGGTTCAGTTTGAGAACAACTTCTTATAACTTAAAGGTTCATTGGCCGGACCAGTACTTTGTGGCTTAACTTGAAGGTGTTTAGGTTTAAATTTATACTGTATATGAAATGGTATAATTAAGGGCACCATTCCTATGTTATAAGGACATCAAAACATATTCATCATCAATAAAAAAAGATTAAAATGTGTAGGGACCTGTTTGTTCTTCAGTTCCTCAGAAGTAAACCTATTTCTTTAATAAATATAGGAAAAAGACTCAAAGTCAATGTAAATTTTCCTTAAACACCAACTTAAATTTCATAAAAGATTTCTCTCTATATATAAAATTTTCATTCATATGCATTTGCATTTTTTCTTGCTGATTCTCACTGCTTTTAAAACTTTCAATGACTATATTAGGCACACACACTCTCTTTCTCTCTCTCTCTCTCTCTCTTTCTTTTGGTAAATGTGTATTTGCATGTTTCCATGTTAATCACAGACTACTGATAGTTAAAAACAATGTATAAATAAAGATAAGAAAAAGATATGTCGATCAGATAAATGAAATATAAAGAAAGAGGGAGAGTGAGAGAAAATACATGCATTTACATCATTCCCAGCATATTTCAACAATTATCTTGATGTACAAAAAAATAGCTGAAAAGGAAAAAAAAAGAGTAATTTCCATGACATTTTAAAGGAACATTTCGAAATTTTATGCCATGTAAGTGAAATGCAGATGTTAACCAAAATGCAGCATACAAAATCTCTCTCTCTCTCTCTCTCTCTCTGGTGAACTTTTGTAACGCCCCTCAATGAATACACATTCTGCTGATTCGAATTTTGTAACCGTTTCAGTTTCATAATGACGCAATGACATTAGCTTAAAATAGACATTGTGTCAAGCACCCTGGTTTAAGTAGTCATTTTATTTTCTCAGTTGTTTATTGTCTATTGAAAATCTTTTATAAACAAACAAAATGGCCGTCGATTTTTTCAATGTTGACGTTGATAGACTATATTGACGTCGTTAAAGTGCAGGAATGTGATGCGGTGGAACTCCTACTGTTCACAGAGTGTATTTATTGTTTGAAAAGTCCCCGTAACAAACATCCACTAGGATAAATCATTATCGCTAAACTTCCGTTCCTAGAATGCTATTTCTGAAACAATCGATCTGCATGTGTTTCTTGTACATACAGACTCAGTGTTACAATTAACCTTTAAATGAGTTAGATGATGATTACATGAGTAAAAGGTGATTGGTTTCTTTTGTTGATTAGTAAAATATCCTCCAGTCCTGGTATATGCAATTCCAGCTATATACCATTATTATAACATAGATTTTCCAACCGTATTGTTGTGATATTTTTTTTCGGGTCTGCTTAGTTACATTGTTGTTTTCTTTTCTTAAAGATAGGGAAGTAGCGGATATTTTTGTCTCCGGTATCACCCGGCTAGACGTATATATGTAAAGGTCGTGAAATTGTTACGATTTTACATAATATAATAAAGGATGACGACACAATATGTGTATATGTAAATAACCTATTTTTAAAAACAGATCACAGTAATTTAGAATTACCATTTGAAAACACCGCACTAAAACGCGAAAACCCCGTGTAAGTGGATCATGAATGGATCGTGAGTAAAATTCAGCGTCAGTAAGTTACGATATTCCAGCATTTAGCACGTGTTTCTATATATTTCATATCAAAGTTGCATATGTAAGTAATTTATTTAATTTATAATGTATAAAGTAGCGTATATGCTCATATATCAGAGCAGCATATAAGCGTAGTATATATGTTGATATATTGTTGATTGTTTCTTGGGTTTAAGGTCCCACAGACAGTATTACAGTCATTTAGAGACTATGTCTAGACATGTGGCATCATACCATATCTAATCATATTATTCTGACACCGTTGTAAAGTTTTTAAGTTCCCCCTATTTCAAGTTAATCCCAACGTTTTCAAATTCCCCTCCCCGGGGACATAAATTGCTTTTCCACGATTTAACATTCCACCCCCGGGAACTTGAAAACGTTTCATATGACCCCAACCCCTCACCTTTTTTTTTTTGGGGGGGGGGGAGTTGATATCTTATAACATGGCTTATACTTAATCGTGTCGTTAACATTATTAGTATTTAATTCTCCTAAATTGAATTTATATGATGTTAAATAGGGAATTTGAAAACGTTTTCAAATTCACCCGGGGTAACATCTAGATTCTTGGGTAGGACATTTGAAAATGAGGTGGTGGGGTCTCAATAAGTTATCAATATGCCCCTCACGGGAATATAAAACGTTTTCAAGTTCCCGGATGGGGGAGTTTGAATCGGGGACCACTTGAAATCATTAGTTGTACCGATTTTAAGTGACCCCCAAATCAAATTCATCCGGGAACATGAAAACATTTTCAAATGCCCGGGAGGTATCTGAACACGTTTTTAAATTCCCGGGTAGGGCATTTGAAAATGGGGGGAGGAATCTCAAAACGTTTTCATTATGCCCAATCCGGGAATATAAAAACGGTTTCAAATGCCCAGGGAAATTTGAAAACGTTACACCAATCCTGGAATTACACTAACATGCGGAGCGCCATGCAAAGGAGCTTTAACAGTACTATTTTTTACGACTTTTGCATGTCGTGGCCGGGGATCGATCCACGACCTTCCGCATTCGAGGCGGACGCTCTAACCACTTGGCTACCTTTTGATATATTAAAGTTTTAAGTAACATATGTCAATAGTATATATGTAAATATATCTTAAAGCATTTGTAGGTAGTTAATCTGTAAATAAATCAAATTATTATATAAAAGTAGTATATAAGTTCTTATCTGTGTCGGATATGAACAATTATTACAACAATTTAAATCATTTAATTTATTCAATGCTTGCACTGTGTTATAATGTAATGCTGGATATGTTTATGTTATATATTCCATTAAAATCAAATAGATTGTAAGAAATATTTATCATGGTAAATGACAACATTTATATGCTATATAGTGAAAAGTTTTATATACACTTTCAAATAACATTCGACGGATTCACATTCCCTGTATGACATCAAAAGAAAATAATCCAATTTCCTGACATTTAAATCCTGAAAATGTGATAACTCATATAACTTACTGTATCTTCTGGCAGCTGTGATGAAAACACCAATACTTCACACAAGATATTAATGTGAAAACATAAAGCGTTTTTTTTTTTCATTGCGAAATTGAAAGAATTACATTTGTGATTGCAAATCTCAAGTTGTATACATGCCATGTTCAGTATGTTTGTGATCAAGTGTAACGTTTTCAAGTCACCCAACCCCCTAAATTTCAAACCTAAACGTTTTCAAATTCCTCTGGTTGGGAACATTAAAACGGTTTCAAACATCCCCTTGTTTTCCTAAAAAAATGCCAAGGGATAAACATAACATTTTACTCCATTCAGGGTATTTGAAAATACGGAAAGGAATCTTAAAACGTTTAAAATAGGCCCTAGGAATATATAAAAATGCATGTTATCATGTTCCTGAGGGGAGCTTGAATTTGGGACAACTTGAAATCCCTTCACCGACAATGACAATTAATGATGACGAATGGCAAAAGGGGAACAATAGCATTCTCAGAAATGGCTTTGAACCATGTCAGTAGAGAAACGTCAATTTAATTTCAGAATTATTTTTTCGTTAACCATAACAGGCGTGACTTTATGTAGACATAAACCTACCTATAACACTTAAGTCCTTTAACGCCCATTTAATTAAAAAGATTGTCTTTTTGACTGCTTACCCATTTTACGTTACGTACGTATACCTGTTTTAGTGGTGCAAAGTATATGTACTCAGGAGACCTCGAGAAAGATTAATTAGGATGTAATGAACAATCAACGTAAAAATGATTCATTGTAAGAAATCTTAAATAACCTCGCTATTTATCATAGAACATCATACCGCAATCTTAATGGTTCATTTCACCTTAAAATACAAATAAACTATTTATCATGACAGTTTATTAATAAAGATGAAAGACGTAGTAATATCATTAATCTTACAGCTCAGGAAAGTGAAAGTCCGTTTCACATAATGTCTCATACTTCTGCAGACTTGTGTTAATTATGTGAGTGAAATGGAAAATTAAATTGCATTCATTAATTAAAATGAATCATGGTATTTGAAAACGTTTTTGTAGTATTAATTTTCAATATTATTTATGATAATGTTTTCAAGGAATTACCTCGGGGTTATTTTATCATTGCCATTAACCTATTTGGCAGCAAAATGCAATTCAGCATGAACATCGTAAATGACACTTCTTATTGTTAATTATCTCAGTTATCATATACAATACAATAAACTTTAAAAAGTGTGTTCTTCACCATAATCAATGTAAAAACACAAGTCGCTTAACAGTAATGTCAATTTCATATTTCGATTTATTATGGACCCTTCTGGACATAATAGCGTTGAAGCAACACATCAGTGACGACAGCTAGAGTCTTCCTTTAAGCATTCATAGTAATTAGAAAGAGTTACAGAGACACACGTATCTCACTGGCAATACGAGGGCGAGTCAATAAATAACCAGCCTATGACATCTCCGATCAACCGACACATCCACGATTTTCACGTTTCATTACATGTACTATACCTGTGTTCAAAACTACACATGTATACGGTCATTTGTTTGTCAGATATTGAATGTCAAACATGGCTAGTGATGTAAAAGCAAGCTTTTCATCAAAAGTGGAGTACCGTGCTGTAATTCGGTACTAGCATTTATAAGGTAAAACTGGTAAGGACATACATGCTGAGTTAGTTGATGTGTATGGGTCTTCTGCACCATCTTATTCCAAGTTAAATTCTGGGTTGGGGAGTTTAAACGCGGTAGAACGTCTTTAGAAGATGAAGCCAGATCTGGACGCCCAGTTGAAGCCTGAGATCTGGTATACTCAGATAGGCGAAGTCAGGTTGAAGAAATAGCACAGGCATTAGGCATTTCGCATGGTACCGTTTCAACAATCTTGCATGATCGTTTAGGGATGCGCAAGCTTGGGTCCCAAAAATCCCTTAGCAATTAGGAAATGGCAACGAGAACATCAGTATGCAGTGCGTTGTTGAAACGTTTGAGGTCAAAAGATGAATTCTTTTTGCGTCTAGTTACTGTGGATGAGACTTGGGTGCATTATTATGAACCAGAAAATAAAGCCCAGAGTCGTCATTGCGTAGGGCCGGGATCTCCAAGGCCAAAGAAGTTCAAGACTCAACCATCTGCTGGTAAAGTGATGGCCACAGTATTTTGGGACACAAAGGGCGTTATTTTGTTTGACATTTTACCCAAGAGAAGTACAATAACTGGAGCATACTATGCAAACTTGCTAGACCAGCTGAGGAACGCCATCCGCGAGAAACGCCGTGGTAAACACTCCAAAGGTGTTTTGCTGCAACAGGACAATGCAAGAGTCCACACTTGTAAAGTTGCAATGGATGCTGTGGAGCGAAATGGGCATGAATTAATACCGCACCCTGCCTACTCACCAGACTTTGCTCCTAGTGTCTTCCTCCTTTTTCCGAATTTGAAAAAGGATATACGTGGACGTCATTTCCGGTCTGACGAAGAAGTCGTGGCGGCAGTTGAGGAGTGGTTCCATGGAAAGGACACTGACTTCTTCACTTCTGGGCTGATGGCACTTGAACACCGTAGGTCCAAGTGCATAGCCCTGGAGAGAAATTATATTGAAAAAGAAGAGGTAGATCTCAACCCGAAATAGGTTAGGCTGGTTATTTATTGACTCGCCCTCGTACGTTTGGTAATTTGTTGTTTGCAATCAATGGTACTTAAATAGAAAATCACAATTCCATAAAATTCAAAGGCAGCCATGAACTCATAAGATTAAGAGTGTGTTTTTATTTTACTTGATATACTTTGGCATTTTATTAGTCCCATACCGGTGTTTACACCGGAGATGACTATAGATTTGCCCTCCGTCAGTATGTCCGTCTGTCCGTCCGGATGTCCGGAAATCTGGATCCTTAAATAACTTAAAAAACATTTAAGACTTGGTATATGAATAGATGGCACTATGAAGATTCTGCACGTCTCTTTGGATATTTTTCCTCGGACCAAAATTCTGGTTGCTATGGTAACGGAAAACTAGGCACCTCATCGGTAGGGGACTCATGTGTTACGTGCAACACCAGTTACTTGTTTCTCATACTTTTTGTCATAAGAAAACATATCAATAAAGACAAGATGTCAAACTGAATTAACAAATACTGTTACGCGCTAGGGCTTTGCATGAAGACTCTATCCAAATGTAGAATGATGTCGCAGCGGTCAGCAGATCGTACTTTGCTTAGGGTGGACCTAAGATTCTGCGGGGGATATTTTTGATAGAGAAGTCATATATGACTTGCTTACAAATTACTCAAAGAAGAAGTAAAGCGATACAGATTAGTAAGCGTAATTCTGCTACAGATATTTAACAATGCGCCGCTATGACTCCAAAAAAAAAAAATGACACTTCTACTCTACTTTAATACACTTGAAGGAACTTCAAAGTATGTAAAATATGTCTAAATGTACAAGAGGAAGGTCCTTATATCCTAACAAGTCCTTATTTATTTCCTTATTTAACAAGTCTTGAGCACAATATCAATTAACATTTTAATCAATAATTATAAACCTGTGGCCGTATCCATAAATCTCCTTAGAAAAAAAAAAGTTTCTACATCACATCACTTAGATTTCCTTTAGTTATTAGGGATTTTCTTTGGTCATATTTATAAAACACCGAATGTTAAGGAATTATTACAAAAATAACAAAATTGTTTATTTACTGGACATATACTTTACGAATGAAAAGTTATCGTAAGTTTCAACTTCATAGTGACTCACAAAACCTTAAGTGAATGAAAGTTAAGCATAGTTCTAAGCAATATCAGCACATTAATTTAATATTGGCTACCTAGTGTAAACGGCGCTCAAGTGAATTTTAAATACCCTGTACGCTACGCACGCAGGTTTTTTATTTACACAATCCAGTGCTACCGGTGTATCATGCAGCAAAACATTGTAACATATGTCGATGAACTCTTTCATTTTGGTAGGGACTTCGGATTTTTCATGTGAGGAAGCCTTCCAGCTGGCTTGCGATAGGTCGGTGGCTCTACCCGGGTACCTCTGTGTACTCGGGGTCTTCCTCCACCTGTAATTAGCTGGACGTCGCTATATGATTGAAATACTATCGCAGCGACGGTAAACTCCAGTACAACAACAACAACAACTCTTTCATTTTATAATTGAAACGTTTTCCTTTTGTATGAGATTTACAACTGTTCAATGATACATACGCCAAGCCATTCGCCATATTATATCGTCTTAAAAACTTAAGCTTCTGCTTGAGAGGGATCTTAAAAACATGTAAATCAGCTAAATGTCAAACATGGAAAGCTATTTCATTATGTTTGAATTAATGGATAACTGCCATTGGATACAGGAAATGAGAGCATACAGTATTTTGCAAAAAAGGTCATGCCCTTATAAAACCCATAAAAATACTAAAATGATAGAACGGATTCAATAAATGCATATGTTTATAACATTCAATATTGAAATTACTGGACAGGTATTTTAATTTGAAATCTCAGACAGAATTATTCAAATTGGAATACACGTGAATAAGCTAATGCTTCAAAGAATTACAGACACGTAAGTTTTGTAATTTAGAACTGCCGGTTCGTTTAATTATAAAAGCTCTGCGAATTTTAATTAGATATTTGTTGACAATATGGAATGAATTAAAAGTTCTTGTGTACAATAATTCAGTTACGGATTCACGGATTGCTGCATTGGGTGGCCATGCGTCTGTAGATGGGTATTGATAGACGTAATGCACAGACATATAATTAAAAGTCAAATTCTTAGTCAATGAACGAACTTCTTGGAACAAACTTGAAGAACAACCGGCACAATTCTGTTATATAACATCTTGTATTTGAATACTCAAATGAGATTCTAACTTCAGTATGCGTGCATATATTTACACAATGTATATATGAACATATCAATATCTATTTTATTCTTATTCTGTTTAGAATAGATTATTTTATTGGACTGTTGTTAGCAAATAAACAACATTTAAGTAATATATTCAGCATAATGGTTACGTTTCGTAAAATTAATTTATATAATGCAGATGACCTAGGCATATATAAATTGTAAATATCGGGATGTGCATCACAATTTTAATATAAGCTGAGAAATGTTTAAGTATTTGAACAAGGTCCACAAACGCCCGGGAATGCTATTCGCCTGAATTGAAATTAGTTATAACACCTCACTGTGCCAGACCATAATTTCCAATTAAATTAACCAGCCTCTGTGGTTGAGAGGTTCAATTGTCCGTAACCATACGGTTGATGGTGCGATAACCATCAGGTACGGTATTTGTGATAGACGTGTTTTCAAACAATATGATGTAACTAACCACATTGTGTTTCTCTATTTAATCATTACTATCTTCGCTTTCATTCCCAAAGTCTGAATAAAGCAGAACAGTAAAGCATAACCGACTGAATGGATACAGAAGTTTAACCTTTTCTATAAGTATTGGTTCGTGACTTGATGTATTGGATACGTATTGGTGGTGACTGCATCGCCCCAACAATGTGGCTCACCGTAAATATATAGATCTTTGAATGTCAGGAATTGTTTTGTACGTATAAGTGGCCAGTAAATTTCATAAAAAAAAAGAATATTCATTTTCACAAACTATAAAATCATGAAAAATGATGAATTTCATTGATACCGAAACATTTATATTTAATAAATACGTTTGAAGGTTAAACTTACTGCCAACACCATTGCAGGCTTCCCCTCCTTCATTATAATGAATTTTTTGTAATGTCCATAATGACTATAAGTCTGACTGCAGGACTCCGATGAAATCGGTAGCGACTTGAGCATTTGATGGAAAAGATTCTATATGTGGCTTCAATATTCCAATCAGGTAAAAGGAAATATTTCAAGTTAAAGATGAACATTTGAAAACAGTAGAACGACCGAAATAACCACAAAGTATAAATACAAACTATATAGGTTTGCTTCGTGACATGTTTTGTACCACCATCCACCTTTACAGAGTTCTCCATAGTTAATCGTTACAACATGTTTATATAAATCAAAGGTTGAAATGGCATGCCATTGTTGTAAGCTAATGCATTTTCTTGAAAATGTACATTCTTTAGAATATTTATTGGAATGTAAAACACCCTAGATATAGAAAAAATACCTCTAATGAACAATTATTATTTGTTGACTGGAATAGCAAAACAATGATGTATTATTTGAAATACAGCATTCAGATGAAAAAGAAAACTGCTATTATAACTAAATTTAAGTTGCGTCATTGTGTCAGCACATGTACCCAAGCGGGATTATTTCAGTATGTAATGTAACTATTTATAGCAGATCTTTCACAGGCTTGTCCTTGATTTGAATTCGATTTTAAGTTCAAAGCAGTGATGCTACTGGTATGTTCCGGGCGAGGTCAATAGTTAACAAGACTAATTTTGATACAAAGCATCAATGACGCCGCGCATGTTTTTGAAGCACGGCTTGAATAAAACAAAGCCATTTCAGATTATTTTAATAATATGTCCAAGTATTATTTATGTGGCTTTGTTCACAGGCAACTACCCAGTATCCGAACTATGTTTGGAAATATAGAAAAACAAAGACAGTGTTTGATTGATAATGGGGCATTTAATCGTAATGCCTTAAGAAAAAACATACCAAATAATATGTATTTTAGATAGATATTTTCAAATCTGGTCGAAATGAACCGCCGCCAAATCTGGTCGGCATGAACCGCCAATGTAAAACATGGTCAAAATACAAAAACTAAAACATATACATGGATAAAACATAAAGAGGAGGAGGAAGGGTGGAAGGCGGAAAAATATTTCGATCACTGAGACAGCAGCCTCCCTTGTTGACAGTTACAAAACTAAGAGAAGTAGTCAGATATCCATTAAATGAGTCGATTTTTTTTTAATCGATAGAAAACATTCGTATTTTGAATCGTTTTATTTTCCACATCAGTTAACACAAGTAACTAATCAATAAAGTTTTATTTCAAACATATTACATAGTTTTATTTTACAATAATAATTGCGGTTGCTCCCTTTTTCGATTAAGCGATTCCATGGCCAAATTTAAAACCTATTCCACTCTGACACCGCGCGTTTCCATGCGGCGTCAATAAGTTATACTGGCTGCTCAAGACAGATGTTCATAATTCAGGTCCGGAACTACATCACTGATCGTCTCAGACTGCAAAAACGCCATCGACCACAATATCAATATGACTTACTTATGTCTCCGTTTTTACCAGCAAAAAATGCTGTTCTGCTTCACAGGGTTCGTGCACAATTTGAGAAAAGATCATCTTCCTATACGTGCACGTCGTTCAAACAGCGGACACATTTACGAGTTTCCCGGCGGTAATGAGCACCCGGAATGCTTTTGTCGGAAGCATAAACATTTTGAAGTCAAGTTTAGTCAGTGCAGTTCAGTTCCATATGGCAAACTTGATTATGATTGGGATAAAGATGTACACCTTTTTACTTCCAACTGAAGAAGTGTTGACGTACAAAATATTTTCACATTTTATTTTATAAATACATGTGTTCTGAACTCTTTACCCTTGTCCTGATCCGCCGATAATGAATTAAAAGCCTCATACCTCTTTAATTGAACAATTACTGCACACCTAAGGTGGTAGAGACGCTGATACTTTTACAATTCATGATATCACTTAATATACACTTTGCTCGTTCAGTACGCTTTTTCATTTGCAAACATACATTTATCCGATATGGACACCCAAGTTCATTAAGGAGATTTGTTTTGTTGTTGTTGTTGTTGTTGTTGATTTTTTTTTCATGTTACACTCAAGCCTTGCCTCTATTATTAGAATAAATATTTCCTTATGTTGTCAAGACCAGAATCATGCTTCCCTTACAATTAAAATGTTTGTTTGATATTCTATAAATAAGTTGCATTTGCCAACATGGAAATGACTTAATATCAAAGCCCCGTGGTGCAAGACCGGCATTTCTTATGTGCTCTTAACGCATTCCTCTGTTACAAATTTTTAACAAAAATACTAGACAAATTATCACAGTGACTATAGTTCATGACATATGGAATCAAAAATATGATTATAATGTATGTACGTAATTTGAATTATATACTTCAAAATGCACTGTATATCAGCTACTTAAACAAAACTAGAAAAAGCTGTAAGAAATACAAATACCCAATGTATTTAATACAAAAGAATTGTAATTAACGATATTTAATTTGACTGAGCGTACCATAGCATTGATATTTTTTTCTATGTAATCCAAAATTTTATTTTTTTAACACATCTCATTTCCAAAGAAAAATATCTTTTATTTTCAGAGTGACAGATGCATGTTCATGAAACGAATGCATGCCAATTTGATTTGGTCAATCAAGGTCTGGCAGGACGAACTTATGAGATATGTTGACAACACTAAGGGGCAATTTTAATTGTTGAGCAATCCAAATAGTGTCGTGCAATACCCTCAAAAGTCAAATTCCTCAGGGTATGTAAAAGTTTTTGTTATACGTTAATCAGCATAGAGTGAAAATCTTCAAAATTTCACCAAACAGCTTAGTTACGTTTCAGATAAAACAAGAAATATTTTTAAGAAAGATATTCGGCGTAGCTAAATAATTGTAATATGTAAAACAGATTAAAACTGTTAAAATTGCGTATGTCCGATTACTGTTTCCAGATCCGCACATTAAACTGCACAACTTCTCCGACGTAGTTACCTCCCCTGAAGGCTGAGTCCACTTTTACAAAAAAGGGAAAATATGGTCTAAAATAGACAAACGGGTTCTTCTTATTTAGTTGTTTTAAATCGTATTGCCAAAACAGCATTCCTAGATTAATATGGAAGTGTTAAGTTTTCATTACTGTATTACTTTTCTTGTTTAAACTGAAAAAAAACACTATTATATCAAATAGAAAGATTTATACATGTACAGCCTGAAGCTTCTATTTTAAATTGGAATATCCTACATATCTTAAAAATAAATTTTACAAACCATTGATAGCATTGCATTTACTCTGGCTTCGTTTTCATACAAACATTTGATTGGTTAAATTAGGTTAAAATCAATTTTATACAGCTACGCGGAAAAAAACTTCGTCCGCAATTTCAGTTTTTAACCACTCTTTTGACCAATTAAAAAGACATCGACATACTCATAGCAAACGTTGGGAATTTCATTTGCATGCAGTTATGAACATGATATTTGTTAATAAGCAGTAATATATTAATGCAACATTAATTCAGATTCAATATTTTTTGAAGCTGTCTGATATCTTATTTGGTTTGATATAAATGTATTTTGGCAAAGTATTTAGAATCTCTTAGCTATTTTTATTATTTGTTTAAGGGGATATAACAGTTAAGCAGATATTTGGACAACGTCACAAAATTTCTTAAAAGATAATTCCGAAAGCGTCCATAATTAAAAGGTAACTTAAATATATACAATTAAAGCAAATTATGGCAAGACCTTTCAGATCGTAAGACACCATGGAAGATTTACATTCGAAACTCAACTTTCGTCACCAATTTCTTGGGGGATCATGTCTTTGCAAGAGATTTGGTGTAAATTGCGTAGAGAGACACTTTAAAATATTGAGTGAATATGGACGCAGTATTCATTGTAAGTATTTGATTTGCGTACTTTTTTATATCATTGAAGCTCCTTTTATGAACGAAGCCTGTACACGTGATTTGATTTTGTCTACACTGAATAATAATTTTGAATTTGAGACATTGATGACGGATTGTTCAGTGTGTTCTTATTTATTTATCATTGATCGCTTACTAAATCTACCATGTATATTGGCATACCTCCAAGTTGCATGTGATGAAAAATATAAATATGGTAAAATGTAATTAATACATTATTACTTAATATTTATATAACATGCAAGGGTATTTCAAATCCACTGTGTTTTCTGTCTTACTTTGCACAGAGCCGTCCTTTTAAATGAAGATAAATTATCAACTCGCATCGAATTTACGAATCATTTATCATCCAGTTCAACCATGAGAATGTTTGTTCCAATTTTAGAAATAATCAGACGCTAGGTGACTGTCAGACTCATTTATCAACAAAAAACTGTCGGAAATGTAACAGCACGTCTTGCTATTGAATACACACCTAATGTACAATGCCTCGTGTGTTGTTGTTGTTGTTGTTTTGTTGTTGTTGTTTTTGTTTTCACATTTTTTATACATTACAAAAAGTTTTGTTGTGAGAACGACTCCGTAAACTATGTTTTTAAAAAGGGCTAAGTCGAACAAGTAATATGCTCTGTTACATTGCTATAATTAATTAATGTGTACTGCCATTAAAACAAATTATGCCTGGCCTAATCTGATATTAATTTAACTAATTATTGTTTACGATACATAAATGAAGGCTAACACTAACAATCGACAATTAATTAATCCGATATATTTCAAATATGATATGAAATTGTCATGTCCTGCAAAAGTAGATCTGCATTGACCATATTTATTTTATGCTCACATATGAAATACTGTACTCTGTCAGTGAAATAGAATCCGTATTACCCAAAATTGTGATTGATATAGGTCTACCGAAACTATAAAGGTTACATATAGATATGCAGCATTCCAGTATTAACTAGTTGCCTACCTTTGTTTTCTTGAAATGGAGAACATTCACACGAAGTCAGCCGTGTGTGAACAGAGAAGAATATACAAAGTTGTTCCATTCTTTTCTTTCGTCATCAGTTAGCATAAAATAAAATAAAAATGCTGGTTAGATTTAATCATTATTAAAGTAAATCACTCTCTGATGAGATACATTTCATAACTCTCAAAATAAATAAAACAAATACACTCTATATATAAGTGTGTGTGTGTGTGTGTGTGTGTGTGTGTGTGTGTGTGTGTTTAAAATTTCAATATATGACCATTAAGTGTCCTTGCTAAATATGACACATTATCTATCATGAGAAGTTTCACATAAATCTTTAGCGTGTGTCTGCTTGTGTGTGTGTGTTTTCAAACTCCGCTGTGTGGATAATATTTTTTTTTTTTACTTATTTTACGTCGATTGGGAAACAGGTTCCTACAACTTATACTAATCCCTCTCGACGGTTCCTGGGTTGGACCAGTACTTTGCGCCTTTGAAGGTCGTGAAGATTTCTTGCCTCCGACAGGGTTCGAACCCACAACCTTCGGATTCGTATTCTTTTGTGCGATTTAGATATAAAATATTCTAACATTATCACCTATCTATATTTAATCTTGCCTAACCTGATTTATCTGACTATTTTCCTTACACATTGATATAAAGCTCTTTCGTTTCGCCTTTCTTTTTTTCTATATTCAATAAACCTCGTTGCTTCACACATGTCGTATTACTACAAACAAATAAAACAAGCATCATAAATGTGTGCACGCTACAAACATAATTCAATTTTAACCCACGTACACGTATTCTTCAGTTCACATTACACGTAACCTAATGGAAATTACTTAATTATTTCCATTTATATCGCCACAAAAGAAAAAAAATATGGTTAATGGAAAATGCTATTAAATTCTCATTTGAAAATAATAGGGGTAACTCGAAATGTTTGTAAGTAATGTATTTATATTACATTATCTTGCATTTTATGTGTATTTTCGCACATAAAGGTCGCCGTCAGAAAATTGTATTAACTTGAACAGACTTATTAATAAACTGTAAATGGCTCGTTAATGATAATTAAATTACACGCTTCTCGGTTGCAATAGGAAGTGTGGAAGTTTTTCGCTGTTATTTTATGCCCGTATCGTATTTTGGCTGCAAGCAATTCCCTAAATACCAAATCTATCAATTCATATTAGATATTAAATATACAAAATGTTTGATAATTGATATGTTTCTGAAAAAAAAATTAACAAACATCTGGGTGCACACTGTTCTTTGCAACTGAATGCTAATGGTAATGTACATTCATGATAATGGTATGCAAACGTGCATTCTAGTCAAATAATGCTAAGTCAATGGAATGTGATTACAAATCTGTTTGATAGTTTACTGGTATGTATTATGTACCAATTCCGGGTGAGCTTAAAACATTACCCTATGGTTTAAATAAATCAAACAATATACTTTTGATATTTACTTGCAATATTAAAAAAATACACCTACTTTAAATTTAGGAGAAAAAAAAAAGACACGACACACGATTAATTTTGTTCATCCCGCATACTTACTAAAATGATATCCCAAAACGAGTATTGTTGTTCTCTAGCAATATTAAGATGTACGGAAATCATAATTAATTCGAAATAAACATGCTTGACTTGTGTATATATGTGTGTGTGTATGTGTATATGTGTGTATGTATATATATGTATATGTGTACATGTATATATGTATGTGTGTGTATATATGTATGTACGTAGAAAGAGAGTGAGAGAGAGAGAGAGAGGAGAGAGAAGTTTAGATTAGTACATGTATAGGTATATATAAATGTTTATGCCTACATATGTTTGTATATTAGGCTTACTGGGGCAAAAATTTTTTCAATAATCCTCTAAAAATCATATATTCATAGTTTATAATGACATATACCACAATATAAATTTCATGCCTATGTGTGTGTGAGAGAGAGAGGGGAGAGGGGGGGGATGAGATAACAGATCGAGAAAGAGAGAGGGGAGAAAGAGAGAAAGATGAATATGTCAAGCTGTTTCAACAATATACACTGCTTATTGTATTAGATAGTGCAAAATATTATTAACAGAAATATAGTACACAATATGTATGTACATGTGTGTGTTACAGTATATGTGTAAGAGAGAGAGAGAGAGAGAGATTGATTAGCTGTTTCAACATTGTATACATTAACAGGTACGCCTTTTCCCTTTGATTCATGTTGTTTTTTTTGTCTACTTGTGCTTGTTTCACAAAAGAAATGACAATTTTTATATTGATAGAATATATGTATATTGTTTCACAAAAGAAATGACAATTTTCATATTGATAGAATGTATGTATGTGTGTATATATATTTTTTTCCTACCTGCAGTCAACAATATATTCAAATTAATAAATCGAAAAGGATGTATAAATGTACTCAGTTTATGAGTTAAAACACTTTATACTAATTTTTACTTTAAAAAATATGTGTGTTGCATGCTTTGATTTATTTATATTATTATTTCCTTGAAGGTACTTTCTTTGTCTGTTTCAGCAGATGCACATAAGATGTACTATAATTTGTATTATGTAAATAGGTGAAGACTCAGAGATTGTTGGTCTGTTTGTTTGTTTGTTTGTTTGTTTGTTTTATTCATTGGCATTTGTATCCAGTGAATATCATTTCTTTAAATTCTTACATGACTTTTCCTTTATTTGATAAATACAGAGAAATACACCATAAAAGGAAAATGAAATATAGCTATAAATGCTTTTGTATTTACTACAACTGAATATGATTACTCTACAGTAATGATTTTCTTCATAGATTATTTTCTTCTTATGAAAAAAAAACAACAACAAATGACTAATCTAAATATTTCTCTTACAATTGTCGTGGTCTGAATAATAGCCATAAAAGAATCGACATATTTAAATTATTTAAAGAAAAAAAGTGGATATACTCTGTCTGCAAGAAACACATTTTACACAAGATATGGAGAAAATGATTTACTCAGAATGGGATGGTTGTTGTTATTATAGTCATGGAAAATCAAATGCAAGAGGAGTATTTATCTTATTTAGAAAAAATATAGGTATTAACCTTTTAAATAAAAAAAAATGATAACAATGGTAACTTAATGATCTTAGAATTATTATTCAATGATTTTAAAATTGTACTGATGAATATATATGCTCCAAATAAAGATAGTCCTTTGTTTTTTGAAAATTTGTTTAAAATGCTTGATAGTTTTGAGACAAAAGACTCATATATTCTTGTTAGAGAATTTAATCTTGTTTTAAATCCGGAAATAGACTATAGAAATCATAAATCAACAAATCATAATATTAAAGCAAGAAATAAATTGTTATCGTTCATTACAGATAGAAATTTAATAGATCCATTTAGAGAACTTCATAGTACATCTCAAAAATATACATGGCGGAGACTCAACCCATTACAACAGGGAAGATTAGATTTTTTTTCTGATGACTAATAATATGATGACCTATTAAGAATTGACATTGACAAAGTATAAATCAGATCATTCATAATATATATGAAAATGTGCTTCTCTTCAGTCAATCATGAAAAGGTCTGTGGAAATTCAATAATGCCTTATATATGATATCAACTATGTCAAATGTATTAACAACAAAATTAATGAAATTATACAGCAGTATTGTTTACCTGTTTATAAAAGTGATTATATTGAACACATTGATAAAGAGCATATAGAATTTGTGATAAATGATCAATTATTTTTAGAAACTTTATTAATGGAAATCCGAGGAAAACAATATCTTACTTTTAAACAAAAGGAACAAAATTTACATTGAAAATAAAAACGAACTTGTATGTTTACAAAATGAACTTAATGAATTAAGAAACATAAAAATTAGAGGTTCACTTATTAGATCAAGAGCTACAGTGGATTGAACAGGGAGAAAAATTTAGAAAAAAATATATAATGAAAACAAAACATTAACATTTATTGAAAAGGACGATGGTACAATTACATCTGATAGCAAAGAAATTTAAAGAAGCTCAAACTTTTTATGAACATTTATATAGTTGTAAATCGAATACAAAAGATTTAAATATACAAAATGAAATAGAAGAAACATATGTCAGGAAACTTAATAGTGATGAGGCTGAGATGCTTGAAGGATATTTAACATATGAAGAGGTCTCTGATACACTTAAAAATATCAAAAATGACAAAAGTCCTGGAACCCGATGGTTTCAGTTCCATTTTTTTTAAGGTTTTCTGGAAATGTTTCTGATTTTTGGACTAGTTTTTAAACGAAAAATTCCGTCCTTCAAAATTGTTGATGTACGGGCGGGCGGCGTCGTCAGGCGTCCGCTCAGGTTAACTTTTTTTAATATGCTCTAACTTCTATGACCTTCATTGGATTGCTTCAATATTTGGACAGTTGCAGGAGTACAGGTTTTACGAGACATAACGAAATCATGTTTCAGTCAGAATTCCAAAGTGTTTTTAGTGTTTTGTATCTTAAATATTGGAGGAAATAAAGATATATGCATACCAATCATTTGGCTAAATTACAATATTTTAAGTATCTAAAATCATATCCAAATATGAACAGTCTGATCTGCAGACAGTCCACTTTTTCAAAGGATTGCATTGTTCTACACAGGATTTATTCATTGTTTTGTGCTTGTAACAAACATCCACTATATCAAATTATTATTCGCACAAACCTTTCCCCTACAAAATTACCAAACCCAGTAACTAGCATGTCATTTCTGAAATCATCGATTTGTATGTATTTTGTCTCGTGAAATGTAAGCGGAATATGTGGATCAGATAAATAAATAATAATAATGGAAAGATTGATTATATATATTTTATATGAGATTGATTGAATGTCATGTGATATTTTTTCTTTGTTATTGAATATTTTGTAAAGACAATGTACTATGTACAAATCTTGAATACAATATATGTTCTGTTTTGTTCTGGTTTAAGTTAGCTTTTAACTGAGTTACAACTTTATTACTTGAGTAGGTGGTGATTGTTTTTTGTTGTTGTTGTTGTTGTTTTTTGTTGCTCATTATAATTTTCTAGTTATTAAACTGTACCTGTGATATTGATAATATTAGCTTTAAGCCATCAACTTCGATCTAATCGTTTGGACTGTGTTTAAAGTCTGTTAATTAATAATGTTGGTTTCTTTTTCTTGCTTATAAGGTATGAAGGTAGCGGGATTTGGCGCATATATTTAATGGTTGTGACGATTTTACACAGTATCTAGTATTCTACATAATATAAATAGAAGGATGACGACACTCTAATTTCCAGTTTTAAAAGATTTCATTCAATAAGAGTTATTCTTCGAAACAGCCGCACTAAATCCAGATGGCCGTGGATAATATTTGGTACCAACCAAATATAAATATTGATTCGTGTGTATAAAATGACATTTTGTGCAACTGTTTTATAGTTCAGGTTTAAAAACGTTTATACTTCGACGATTTAATAATTTCTACACAAAACCCACCATAACTTAAACTCTGGGTTTCACTTAAGAAGAAATTAAAAAATGTATTTATCCACAATTATATAGGATAGTTTGTGGGTAAATGAAAAATAGATCCATAGATCTGACACTTAGCCCTTACGAAAGTATTACTTTTACTTAAAGTGAGATATTTCAGCGAGGAAGATCTGTGATTTGACGTTTATTTTGATGTTTAATGTTGCTGTTGATAACTTTTTTTTTCTTCACTGCCAGATTGTTCGAAATTATACAAAACTTACCAATTTCCATTAGAATCAAATATAAATCAAGATTTAATGAGGAGGTAATTTATCTTCACCTTATGTGAAGGATTGTTCCAAATACATGTAGTTAATATACGAGTATATTTGGGAAAATAAACAGTACCCTTACGAATTCATATATATTTAAAAGTGTAACACGTGGGTGCTTCTGTATCTCTTATAACTTTAGGTCAAGTATTTCTTTAACAAGTATCATAGTCCTTTTACCTCCTTCTTATAATAATAATTATTTTATTGACAATAATTGTCAATTATATTCTCAAATTTTTAGACTAATACTATGCCTTTGTGTTAATATCTGTTAAACCCGGGGTAGGGATATTCTGTTTTATAAAACCTTAATAAAACATCATAAAACTTAAAAGAAACAAACAGCTTCATATCTCAAATTGATTTTCCATATTTTAATTGTTTAATACATAACATGCAATGTATAAAATGTAGCGACAGTAATAAATAATATGCCTCGAAACCAATGGAAGTATAGTATATGTAATTTACAAAAATAATTTTGTGAATATATATGTAAATATATCAAAGAGTATATATGTTAATATATAAATAAATATTTTATATGTCAATATATAAAGGAGTATCTGTTAAATATTGTATATTTTATATCAGTGTAACATATGTAAGTTATAAACATTTTTTTCAAATTGCACCGATGTATTGCGTGATTCCGTTGGGAGTCTTAAAAGCAGAATTACGGGGTAGGGTATTGTTAATGGGGTTGTTTTTATTAATACCTTCCTTGGAATATATAGACGATTTTAGGGAGCTTCAATTGGCAAGGGAAATTGAAAAGGGGTCTCAAAAGTGTTCTATATGCTTGAGGGGATTTGAAATTGTATTCATGTTCCCAGAGGGAGCTTAAATTAAGGGTTGAGCCGCATAAAATTGTTACATCGGCAAAGGTAATCTACAATTGCTGACGGTAAAGAGGATGAAAATGTTAAGAATGTAAAGCATTCCCTTTTAATTTGTTCTCTGCATTTTACTTAAAAAAGTGCCTGGGTAGTCTCAGAAATGGCGTTTAACCTTATCAATCATAAAAGCGTCACAACATTCTTGCTATTTTTTTGAAATGTCTTTTTTCCTTTCATCACATCAGGTATGAGGTTTTGTAGACATTTTCCTAATGTTTAAATCTTGCTTGCATGATTCGTTTTATGGTACAAAAAATCTCAGGAAGTCTAGGGAGGGATTTATTAAAGTTGGAAGAAAATGTCCCCAAAGCGACGTGAAAATAACTAATTTTAAGACAGATTAAATAATATCGCCATTTATCAAGGAACGACATGCCTCAATTCTAATGTTTCATTTCGCTTTAAAATGCAGATTGACTATTTATCATGATAGTTTTATTATAAAGACGAAAGACACATTAAGATTATTAATCTTACAGCTGTTGATAAATGACGCTGCAGAAAAGAGAGATTCCGTTTTATATAATGTCCCAGCCTTCTGCAGACTTATGACGAGTAACATTTATTAATACTTCAGTTAGATATTTGCTTGGCATTGTCTTTAAAAGCTGCATTAAAACTGTACGTGTAAAGTTGTGAAATGCGAGGTTTTCATGTTCGATTTTAAGGAATCATTTGTACATTGTACATTTTGTCCAGAAGTTTCTCTTTATTCACTGTTATGGTCAGATTTTCTTTGTCTGTTGAGTGACACACTTAACAACAAGAAATCTTTTCACACTGCGATATACATATGAGTTGTATTTTAATAGCTCATTGTTAATGATAAAGCTATAATTGTTCCAGTATTTTTAAAAGTGATCGGGTTCATCAAACAATTAATCTTGATATTACTTGACATTGTAATAAAATACAAAAATATTATACCAATAAATAAACTTTAATACTTCTTTCTGCGTGTTTTTCTATATTTATTATTTAATGTATACATACAAATATTCAAATCAAGCAAAAGATTGTTTATGGCATAATAATGCGTGATTAATGATAAGAAAAAGATTCAATGAAGATGGGTGAAATTAAGACAGGAAAACAATTTAAATGACTGATGCTAAGTAAATAAAACATTGTCTGCTATATCCTTGTATCGACCTGTTGCCGCATGATTTTAGAAACATATCAAATTCATAATCAAACAGTCGAAAACTTAAATAATTCCCATCCGAAATTCCTGTGTAATTCAATGATGTTAACAAAAGATGCTCGTACATGCTTACAAAACCGTCGTTCAAATCGTTTAAATATGTTTTATTTTTGTACAGGATAATTTGAGTGAAATAGTTTGAAAATAAATTGATTTTTTAAAAGAAATGAATCATTGTATATAACCTTTATGTTGATAAATTTTAAGCAGTTTATATGATAATGTTTTCCAAGAAATACGGTGGGTTTATTATATCAAAAAAAACAATACGGACTTCGTATTGTTAATTATATGAACAACTATTGTAAAAACAGTTGCTTAACAGTAATGTGAATGTAATATTACGATTTATCATGGATACTTGTTGATATAATTAAGTTGAGGCATCATAGGCGACATAAATCATTACGGTAACCATCGTAACGTTTTCCTGCTATATGATAAAAACTATTTTTAATATTTCAACGTCCACAGTTACATGGTCATGCAGTCCAGCCAGCACTCAATCTTATTCAGTTAATTAAATGGAAGAAACACTTGTATAGCGCATATGTATATTCTGTTACGCTTTCACAAATAGTATTTACACATAGAAAGTCACATAATTAAAAGTATAATTAAATTAGAATTAAAACTAAATTCACTCACGTATAAACTTGAAATGTTTAAAATAGGTGATTGTTTTTTAACCATAATTGTGCAGAAATACAGCATTTTATGTAATGATTTTTTATGGATTATATGAAAATGTCAGTGAATTACCTTTTTTATTCACTGTTTGTAATAGGACTACTAAAGATACTATTGTATTTTTGTCAAGATATTTCAATGATGATTTCTACATTGAAATAAAACTTCATCAAAAAATACCTGAAAGAAACTGTTGCTTACTTTGTGTTCATTCATTAGGCTATTTTTAGACCGAATAACGATTCATGCGACTTCGGGATTTTGGGGCTCCCCACAGGGTAAAACTTACTATAACTTAGTAAAACTGTGCAAAGCGTCGCAGAAAAGCATTAAATATAAAGAAAATTAGTTAGTTTCAGTGGAATTTTATTTTTATTTATCTTGTGAGATGGAAAAATTCACTCGTGGCTGATCTTGATTTCCCTCCTCACTCGATGAATGAAAATTTATATTCCACTGAAACCAACAATTATCCTTTAAATAATTAGTTTCTTTCAGTCTCCTGTCAGTTTGACTGAAGTTACTTTTTCAAAAAAAAAAAATATTTTGCAGAATGCAGGTAAGGTACTGCCTTATCTGGTTGGTGTCTTTATCTGGGAAATCTTAAAATTTTTGGAGTAAAGAAAAACTATTCGTTCTTAAGGATTAATAGCCCTAATAATCTTGCAAAATGTCTAGGAGACAAATTCTGTATCTAAGATTAATGACAATGCAGCTATTTCTCTAGGATATTACCAAGTTCACATTAATTTCTCTTCAAGGTAAGGCTATTCAGTACATTTACTTAGGATTAATGGCAAGACCGTTATTTCACGGAGATTTGGCCATTTTAAGCATGTGTAAATGATCTCCTCTTCAGCTTGTGAATAAAATATATAAAGTAGTAAAATGAGCAGTCTGATTTCCGGAGAAAGTTGTTATTGAGCGCAACATTTAGTATGTCTCCTTATTTTCCTCTAACCATTAAATTAAAATAATCACATTCATTCCATTTGCATTTACAATAATTATCATAAATGCATTGTTTTCTTAAAATAAGATTGTTGTGTATATTGAATAAAACAAAGGTTAAGTTCATAGACTGCAACAGAGATGTTTGTCCAAATTAAGTCTAAAATCATATTTAATAAACATTTCACAACAAATGTTAAAATTCTTATTCACTATTAGCTTACTAATATTGACATAAGTTAATTCAATTAAATGCAAATGTTTGTGTAAAACGATTTTTGAAATTATGTTTTATGTTCATAAAACGTTATCGTCATACTGTTTAACTCTTGAAGCTTGTTTTGAAAAAATGTACATTCGTAATCTTTGTATTTGTTAAAACAGAGATATAAGCTTTAACACAACTATTTATTGACACATTGCAATCCTCAGCTCATCAGTCAATAATATGCTTGATGAAGTTTTCTCTGGTTGACATCAAACTATGCATTTCCTAACAGAACAGTGTATAATTAAATAGATCAAAATATCTCAACAAAATGGCTTGCAGGCAATATCGATGATATTTCATAACAAACATTCCCCGACTTTCTCTTTATAATCGGTGTTTGCAGATCACTGTTATATCGTAACAATCATGGCTTATAGGCAAACACTACTGAAGATATGTTTAATGAAGAAACCTTTTCTTATGGTGGCATATTTCTGCCAGCCCTTTATCCACTTAGCTATGTCGAAACTTTTCTGAAAATTTGCCACATATTCAGTTATTATCTGGCAAGTAGAAAATTTTCGAGTTATCCACTTAGGTATCTTAACAGGACTAAACTGTCTGTTAGTGCCCACTACTGCCAATCATATATTCACTTAGGTTAACTGAATATCTTGCTCTTTTTTTTCAGATAATTATGTGAAAAAATGCTTGTTATCCACATAATTTAACTGACTAACTTGAAACAATGCGAGATATCCAGTTATATATAGTGAATATATGGCAGGCAGTAGTGGGCACTAACAGGCAGTTTTGTCATGTTAACATACCTAAGAGGATAACACGAAAGTTTTCTACTTGCCAGATAATAACTGAATATGTGACAATTGTTCAGAAAAGTTTCGACATAGATAAGTGGATAAGAGGCTGGCAGAAATATGACACCATATTTTCTGAATATCTCAGATAAGAATAAAACGACATCATTCAGTTCAATTGTGTTAGCAGAACATGTAGTGATTCGAAATATAGCAGTTTCTCAATATTGTAACATATCATATCCTAATTATTTTTACATATTTATTTCTGTTTCACTGACTAGTTGTGAACATACCTTTCTAAGCAAGGTTCATATGAAAAATCTTTTTAAATGTTTTACGTATTTTCCAGGAGATATATGCATAGAAACTAAAAATAATTCATATGCCATATTTGGCAACCATATATTTTTATATTTGAATAAATAGTAAGCATATCTATATTTAAAACATCGGAAAACAGTAGAAGATAACATTAATGTAACTTGGATACTACATTTAAGTTATAATAATTATGCATTATATAATTAGTTGCTTAAATTAAAACATTTATGTTTGGAATGAGTCGTGTGTCCTTTCAATGACCGCGGCTTACTAAAATAATACATGACTAGTATTTTTACATGACGTAAAGTATATAGGGGTAGCTTTAGAAATAATGATTATCCCATGGTATGGGTAATTTGAGTAAGTGTGGTATCATTACACTTGTCCATGGAATGAAATCGCAGTAAGGGTGCATTGCAGGATAACAGCTGGAATTCAAATTTTAATACTCTAAAATTTTACATCAAACACGGGAGGGGGATATACATTGAGCGATACCAGACATATTGGTGAATTCAATGAGTCCGGATTCATTTTAATGGCGAGATCCCATTCCTTGCTTTAATTGGACTATATGTCACATTGATGACATTCCCAATTACCTTGATGTATTGCTGCACATTTCCTTTCAATTTACATTTGGTTCTCTCACTTCCAATTTTCTCGGAAGGATTGCAAGGTTTTATCCTGTAATAATGTGTGCTTTGAAATATCACATTGATATATATTTTGATCAATGTGCACGATGAAATCCAGAACAGTGCTTCACTTGGATTTGAATTATAATAGCAACCAATTACATGGGTTATTATGCATTAAGACGGTTATTTTTGAAAAATATGTGTTGCATATTTGTTAACAAAATATGTAGTTACTGAAGTTGGGTTCGATCATCCTACAACAGTAGTAAATAATAAAAACAAATTGGCAGCCTTTACATTTCCTTGACTAAATCGACTATATACAAATGATGTGTAAATAAAGGCATTAATCCGATAAGGGTTTCCCTTTTTCATATAAGCTTAATTCATATGCTGCGATAAAACCAGAATCTTCTAAGTCTGAGTTTTTTATTCGGTACCAGCAAAGAATATTGTATGACATTAACCTTTTCAAATATTGTAACAAATGCGAGCCTTAATATATAACAACCATCTTTTTGGTATCAAGTGTGCAAATGCTTATTTCAGTTATTGGCGATATATTCAAAAATTACGTTAAGATCAGAATTCATTTTTTTTTAATCAGAAGATAGCATGGTACTACACATGGTTAATTTCAAAGAACAATTCGGCAATATACATAAAGGTAGACCAAGGTGATAATTTATCTGCCATACCCCATTTCTAATTCTGACGCTTTCTTTACAATACTTCCTCTTTTTTTAGATCGTCAGTCTCATAATCTGGATTGGTCAAATAATCAAAATAGAAACCTATGATTAAATTCAATACATAACACAGATAAACAATGATTTATTTGATTTTAAACCGATATCTGTGATACTTCAGCGCACAGCGCGTAGCCGTATACAAATTGAAAATGAAATGTCCATGTGTTGTTTTAAATATGTACTTATACAATCTAAAATGACTTGTTTTCTTTCTCCTTATTTCTTTTCATCTTTATGATAACTAATCATTAACTTGCAACAAGAACACTGTGGGGTATTAAAACATTTTACTTTATATTGCGTACGGGACATTTATGACACTATGTCTAGGTTATCAACAAATCTGCATTGATAAAACCCAAGAAATTGATACACACCCCGTGCATATTTTTTCCATTCTATACATGGATAGAGCGAGTCATGTAAGAATTGTATTTAGATGTAGCTTATGTCGATTCGTCAAATTTCACTCAGCATGACGTCATTCCGCAATTAAAGAGATTTTTCTCCGATTCATTTCTTTGTTACCCGTATTCATAAAATGAACATGGCTGAATTGGTGATACAGGTTTCTGCTAATATTCGTAAAATTTATAGCATAGCCATACGTCGTTGTCCTTTGAGATAATAATATTGTGTTATCATTTGCAGATTCTCATTTATTTACATGAATTAAGAGAAAATGTAAATCTATATGACCAAATTCAGTTTATCATGGTAACTTTGAAAAAAATATACAATTCATTATAGAAAATTGAAAATAACCACGAAATATGCATGTCTTTTTAAGCTTCCGCAAACATGAGCAAAGTACTAGTGAAATTGCCTTCATGTTTCGGTGTATCAATGCATTATACCTAATTGAAGAGAGTCCATGCTGTCAGCTACTTTGAATTTGGGGGTTTGAGGCATATATAGGCATAAGTCAGTATGCATACTTGTAATCTGTTGCTATATTCTTGAATTTCTATCTTTTATATTCGAAAATATTTTGTCACTAATAACAATATATGTATTGTACTTTTTTTTTTAAAAATAGATACGTGTTTATATATTACAATGATAAATTAATCACACATACACGACTTAAAACTAAGATGAAAATCATGTTGGTCATTATATAATAAATTAACAATCTGATTAAATGAAAGTGCACCTGCTACTTTTATGTCTATTTGAAGACTTCTATCTATCACAATGATGATTTGATAAAATGGTCAAGGAGAGCAAATGATAAAACCATGACCGATGGATTTCTGATTTGCTGAAATATATGAACTGAAATTCTGAAGTCGTCTCGTCTCATATTATAATCGACAACATTGTCATATATTGTTAGAGCATTAAAAATGAATAAGGACGCTAGTTTAGCAATGTGTTTCGTTGTCTCATGAGTTTGCTTTGAAAATCACATTTCGAAAGGTGTAGCGATTTTCATGAATTCTTCATAAGAATAAAATGGTGAGTATAAAATTATGTGTTGAATGAATTTAAATTTAATCTAGTTCTGTCATACAGTAATTTGATTTGTTTGAATTAGGAACATTCTTGCTGAAAATGCAAACAAACGAAACAGGCAACGTCATCTTTTTAAATCCCCATGAAAATTATCATTTACAACTACAATAATTAAGATTGTTCAATTGAAAAGAACGGACAGTTTAATATCAACATTATTTTCATAATTCAAATTCAATAGTCATTGTTGTTTCTATGTGAATGGTATAAAAAAACTTCTGGTGATTGCAGCGCATCTGTTTTTTTGTTGTTTTTTTCATTTATGTTCTAATGAAATTGCGTATTATATACAATCAAAATAATCAGATTATGGGAACATTAGAACATCAGAAAACTTTTTATACATAGATCCCGACGTAACTGAGCATTAGCACAAAAGCATTGTTATACTTTTATACTCCTGTTAACCAAAACGCGCATGCATGTGTTGTTAAACCTGCAGATGTAACGTTGAATTATATTAATTCAGATTTTGTTGATAAATGCATCAAATGAAACATCATCACAAACAATACTTTTGTCATATCATGTTATTCGCCCTTAGATAAAAGTAAACTTTTGTGTCTTTATTTTACTAATAGAATGGATCAAAAAGATCCTGCAGACAGAAAAGCATCACTCACGTCTCGCATAGATTAGATGCTAATCCAAATACCGCTTTCGATTTTTGACTGGAAATGTAATTCATTCCTGTTTCCCGTGATTATTTTTCTCCCAATTTAAAGGTGTTGTTTAGTCCATTTTACGAAAAACCAATTGTTAAGAGTTGCTTCTAATTTAATACTTTCGAGGACCATTTGATTATAAGCTACAATAGGAAACCCTTGTCAGATCTTTCGATTGGTGAATCGTATTGGTTTCTGCCATTCAGTGTTGCGGGATACAATTAAACTTGATTAGTCATGTGTGGATCCAGATGTTACTGAAAATGAACACCGAAAGTAATCTCCTGATGATCTAATCGCGCATGTATGTATCGTCAAGCTCGTACAATGTTCTGTAACTTTGAATTACATCAACTCTGATATTTTTATATATAAACATAAGAAAAAATATCATCATGATCTTTTTTTTTTTTTTTTTTTTTTTACTTTTCATTAAACATTTTTCATCCGGTGATAATAATTAAAAATGTTTTACCTTTTTCATTCAAAGAATCCAGAAAAGCGACTCTCACGTTTCACATAAAACAACTTCACTCCCTTCAATATATTTAATACTACAGTTCGGACATCTTCTGAATCTGCAGCCAGACTGTTAGATCTCATTCTGTAACATTTTTCGGATATTTGTTTTGTTAATTCCAGATACCATATTTTGTAGAAAAAAATACGTTTTATGTTGTATGGGTTGTATTGTGAAATTGAAACTGATAAAGCGTTGTAGAATACAAAGGTACGCGGTACGTTGCTGCCCATTAAAAAATCAATGACGTTATATATAATAAAAAGGTGGGTAACTTCGTCCATTGAAAAACGTACATCATGTCGTTTCAATTGCCTTAACTCCTTTGAAAATTGGTGGAATTTCATAAAATTGGTCTTATTATGCGTGGAAGGGATGAATAAAGACAATCAGGTACAAAAGAAAACTTTCCAAAAGAATTGGTGATACACCAGTTCGCAAAGTCGAAAACGCGTTTGGACGGAAGAGATCTGACCGACGGAATCTCGCCAATCTCTCCAGTGTAAAACTTAATAAAAACTTAAGCCACAGTATCAGTGTTGAATTGTATGGACAGATACTGATAAAAGGAACAAATAAAACTAAAATGATTACTTGTTATTTCATTTTTATCATATGCAGCCTTTTTCTGCCTTTTTTTTAAAAAAAACATCCGAATCCACCTTGACCGATGATCAGCTACGTTTAAACTGCTGATTCTCTACAGTTACTATTGAGCATCTCGGTGACATTACTGGTATAGTTTCGTTTTCCATTTAGTCACTAAATCTTCTAAAAAAATATGGATTTCAAGTCACAAGTGTTCATTTTGGATATATTTGTTTCTTTCATCAGTATCTGTCCATATAATTCAACATTGATATTGTGGCTTGAGTTTTTCTATAGTTTACACGGGAGAAAATGGCGAGATTCTGTCGGACAAATCTTTTCTGACCAAACGGGTTTTTGTATTCGTGAACAGTTTTAGGGTGATTCGTCTAGCAGCGGGGTTTTCTTGGCCCTGATTGTTTTTATTCATACCTTCCTCGTGAAATAATACCAACTTTATGAAAATCTATCAATAATCAAAGGAATTACGGCAATTAAAACGACATGATCTACGACAGTTTTTCGGTCAAAGCAAACTACCGGATACCTTTGGTCGAATATCGAATATAAATTTGTGTTTGTTTCTTTCATGTTTATATATATTTCATCATGAAGAGTGAATAATCAATTCAAATAACCAATAAATTTGCAAAGTTGAATATGGCTATAGAACAATCCGAAAATATACATGACATCCTCATATAGATCCATGATAATTTTATGCCCAATATGTGATGTAACAATAATACATGAGTGCTAATGTTAATAAGTATCTGTAACAGGGAGATTGTAAAATTATCTTTATCATCTTTTAAATTTTTAGATATTTTGGATTATCACTACACTGATGAAAGTATTTCAATCATTTCGAAAAACATGCATACGAGGGTTATTCAGATATAATGTGTCTTTTTTAGCGATTATTTTATCACATGACAAAGGAAAAGAAGTATATCATCATGATTTAAAGTAAAAAAAATAAGTACCAGTACGATTGATGACAAGGCAATTATTTCTTGGAGGTATCATTCTTGACCACTTCGCATTCCTCTTCAAGTTCGATACCTTTCAGCATATCAACACAAGATTAATTGCAAGAACGCTAATTCGCTGAGATTTTGACCATGTTTCAAGCATGTAACAAAAAATATCTGTCTTCCCTTCAAGATTAGGAAATGCAACGGAATTATATATTAGGTAATAAACAGACTCGACACATCTGATGTCCGGATAAAGTTTCCATTCAGCATAACGTTTAGTGTATCTTCTTATTTCTCGTTCCATAAATAGTTCAATACATGTACTTACATTCAGTAATTAACAATACATCCATCGCTTTCCTAATATTAGTTGTATCGTATACACAGGAGTGTGACTATGAGTTCCAATTGCGTACTACAATATTTGTAAATTCTGTGTAGAACTTTCAAATTAAATTTATTTTAAATTTTACCATGTATGCCAAAATCTAAAGTATATACTTGTTTACCAATAGTGATCATATTTCAACCATATTAATTAAATCAATATCTTAAGCGATAATTTAAATTTCATATTTCCATTGTATTAATACGGTGGCATAGAGGTGACACGCACTTCTCTGTTTTTATGTCGAGGAACGAGATAATAAGTCGAGGGAACGACTTATTATCTCGAGGCAGCGAGATAATAAGTCGAGAGAACGAGTTAATTATCTCGAGGGAACGACTTATTATATCGAGGGAACGAGATAATAAGTCGAGGGAACGAGTTAATTATCTCGAGGGAACGACTTATTATCTCGAGGGCACGAATAATAAGCCGAGGGAACGAGATAATAACTCGAGGGAACGAGTTAGTCAACCAATCATATTACTTGTTACAATTGTCATTCATGATAATCAGAGACGATCATGTTGTCATATATTTACGAAAGAAAGACTTTCTTATCGCAAAATTATGTTATACTGAACACACAGGACGCGTCCGCTTTCGTGAGGCTAATCACATAAATTTTTGTATTCGTTTGATTTGGAAAGGAGAAATTTTAAGTGATACCAAAACAGTAAAGGATTTAATTCTGAACGTATTCAGTTAGTCTTGAGGTTGTCTCAGTTACAGAAATATTGTCGATGGACCGTTAATCCCATTAAACAAATAAACACGGTCTCAATATACGGACTCTTAATTGCAATATTTGATTGGTTAACTAACTCGTAACCTCGGGATAGTAAGTCGTTCCCTCGAGACAATTAACTCGTTTCCTCGACTTCTTATATCGTTCCTTCGACTTATTATCTCATTCCCTCGACATAAATAAAGTGTTGTGCATATCACCCCTATGCCACCGTACATTAATGATGACATTGTTTTAGAAATTCTTTATAGCAAAAAAGAAAATAGATCAATAAAGTTAGATTAATAAATAAATAGTTCATGACCATATATTGTTTGGTTATAGTGTTTAACTCCTCCGGCAGCTTGTTTTGTAAATCTGCTATGGCGAAATATCAAATTGTCATCGGCAAAGCTAAAAGGTTTGGTGTAGTGTCTATATATGCACACAATTTATTGATACAATATTTTACTCACACATCAGTATATAAGTTTCTTTCTTATGAGATCTTTCTGAAAGATAACTGCATTTTCCTTCATTTTAGTGTATATATATATGTATATAGATCGAACTAATTTTCTCAAAATGGCTTAAAGGCAAACATTATAGATGGTACTTTATATCCTCTAATTCTCTTATATAATCGGTGTGTGCAGATCAATGATATATTTTAACAAACATGGCTTATAGGCAAACACTATTGACGAATCATCGAGCAGGATGTATTTAATGGAGATCCTTTCTTACTGTCTCAGAAAATAACAAAACGACATTATCTTCTTCAGTTAATCAGAAAAATGTAGAGATTCGAAACAACCTACACATGCAGCAATGCATGTTATATTCTGATTACTGTTAAACGAGTATATATCAGAATTTCTGAGAAAAAAAATAACAGTAGTATCAGTGAAAATACGTTATAAAAATGTAACAATTTTCTGTACTTCCACAATACGATGTTAATTTGAGAAATTAAGAAGGCAATTAAAATCACCAGTTTTAAAAAAAAATGCACTTAAACAAAATTATAGTTTCGATACATACAAGAATTGATGAATTGTGTTTTTTTGTTTTGTTGTTGTTGTTTTTTGTTTGTTGTTGTTGTTGTTTGTAATATGTTCAATGATACATGAATAATATTTTAATGATATTAAGCTAATTAGGTTAGCTGCAATGATTATGATTACCCCATGGTATAAATGATATGACTTAATATGATATTTTTCGCCTGTCTACGGAATGACTTCGCAGTGAGGCAGCCATCTTTAGGATAACCGCCAGAATCTGAATTGTAATATCCTCAGACAAAATTTATTTCTTTTTGTGTATTATTTCATTTGTTTGCTACAAATACAGTCAGAGTTGCTACTGAACAGAAGGTGTGTACATTGATTGATATCAGTATTATCCTTGAATTCAATGAGTCCGTATTCATTCTATTGGTCTGCTATAATTGAATTCCTTGCCACATTGATAACATGGCCCTGAATCTAGATATATATTATAGTATATTTCCAGTGCATTTTGACATTTACTTCTCTAGCTTGCAGTTAACTTGGAAATATGGTAAAGTTAACTTGGAAATATGCATAAGTTCTGTGAAATATCACAATATCTCTTTCGATATTAATCAATATGCAGATATATTACAGATACATTTAAGAACAATCAGGATAGTTATTTTCTAAAAATGTTAGTTGCATATTTATAAACAAAATATGTAATTCATAAAATTGGTTTCGATCTTTTGCCAACAGAATGACAACAATAAAATAAAATGGGCATATTCGATGCTGCTTTTTCATTTCCTTTAATAAAGTTATCAAATCAAATCGACAATAGACAAATGATGTGTACATGCAACATGACGGCCTTGAACCTTCTTGAAGAAGGATCCTTTAAGGTTTTACATCTTTTCCTCATATATGTTAACCCTTTCCCTCATAGAGGAAACCATGAAAAGACCTATGCGAACAGCATAAAACCAGATCTGCCTGCGAGTAACTCGCAGGCTGATCAGGTTTTATGCTGTTCGCTGCTCCTCAGTGGTCTGGAAATGAGGATTTTATAATTAAATTTGGTAAGGTTTAACTGTGGTTTTCTGCAGATCAGGCTTTATGTGGTACCTATTGAGTGCGTCAAAATGAGTCTATATGAGGGAAAGGGTAAAATAACCAAGAAAAAGTTTTAATGAGCTACGACAATACCGTAAGTCTGAGCTTTCCTTTAAGTATTTGCATTTAGAGCAAATAGTGCATTGCAAATAATTTGATGGCATGCATCTTTCTAAACAATGCAATACATCCCAGCTTAAATATTTGATAAACATCTGCTTTTTGAATTGTGGTTACATGTACAAGAAATATTTGCTGTATATCCATGAATTATGTGTTTTATTTTCTTAAGTTATTTAATTTTTAGTACATTTATAAGCAGATGGGGTAACACTTTTCCTCTTTGTTTTTAATTGTCGCATCAGAAATGTACGAGCACCTCCTACTGAGATGCCTACACATCGAGCAATTTGCCTAATTGTATATCTTGCATCGATAATCATTTTTATTTTTTTATTTTTCAGTAATTGTGGGTGATGTTGCAATTTTTGACGGCGTGTTTGTGACGCGTCTATTATTAAATCTTCACCACTTTTAAGTTTCTTACACCAATGAGTGTCTGTTGAATAAGATAACTCATTGTTCACAGTTATACGCCATATTGCATTAAATATGCCCTTTGCCTCAATTTCCCGAATTTCAATTTTTGTATATTTAAGTTTATTTCTACCTTATACCAAAGCTCCTTAAAGCAACTCTTTCATGGATGGCCGGTGACTAAAAAATTTATTTTTAACTATATATGTTTATAACGTCTATCAAAACCCATCTACACACACATGGTCACCTAATGCAACTATCTGTGATAGTAAAAGAAAAGGTTATGAACTGGCGTTATGAACGTATTGAAACTATATTTGAAATTATAAAACCTTTATTTAGATTTTCATTTGCCGTCTCTTATCACAATCATAATTCGCGCATGCGCTAATTTCACAGGTTGAACTT